>WIPJ01009413.1:267473-297426 GCA_018155075.1 Cassiopea andromeda | reverse complement strand
CATATTCGTTACTGTTTTGTTATGTTATAAGAACTAGATTTGATTCGATTTGGACATTTTAGAACAAACTCGTATGAACCCCAAAGTAGTTATTCGAGAAAGGGGGAGATATAATGTTTTTGATTCCATATTTAGTCATCATAAATTATCATACATTATGAGTATAGTTTTAGAGCACGTGTAGTTGGTTGTCGGGGATTATTAAAAGGTTTTTGATCAGATATTATAATCAGCAAAACAAAATACCTCTGAAACTGTATTGTCGTTGTTACACAACGATTTTAGTTTCACATCTATCCACTTTACAAGTTGGCAATTGCACGTAGCAGCTGCGGATATCATAACGCCAATTTTAGTGCTTTTGCAAGCCTTAGCGCAAATGTGCCAGCTGTCGAAATCTGGTACTTATTTATATAGAAACTATAACTAAAAGCACTCAACTGTTTTCTTGCTGAAACAACTTGTGATAATGCATAAGAGGTTGTCCCATCATCTTTGTACGTTGAAGGCCCACCAATTGAGATTTGCTTTATCATTGATAGGTGCCTCCTGACATAACCGAAAATAATAAATCTCTATTTTTCACTTACGACAACACCAGAAACTTTGGTGGGCATGATAATAGTGATATATTATCCGTAGTTTCCAACTGGGTTATGACTCTGAGCAATGTCTTCGATGGCGATGGTCCAGATGGTTCGAAGTAGCTTAGGTAAGGGAGCACAAAGCAGTTATGACCAAATCTTTGTGATTGGTGTCAAATTATGACTAAATCTTAGTGCATGCTGACTCTAAACAAACATCAGTGTCTCCATTTGATATCCGATTGGATAAAGCAAAGTCTGGTCCTCGGAAATACGTAGCTGTTAGAAGGCAAAGTTTATATGATGAAGATTTCAGATCTGTTACTAGAGGCTTCATAACGGCTATTGATTAAAGTGCAAGTGACACAAATATTTGAAATTTTCTATTATTTGCATAACTTACTCCTATTCATCTTCAATGATCTGGCTAAGACCAATTTTTACAAAAATTTCATCTTGAATGGCTATTTTTATCGATTTAAAAAGTCCTTGGTAGATGCATCCTCGTCTTCAATCAAGAGCGCGCGCCAATTTCCGTGACGTCACGGCAAAATCGTACTGCATGGCGTCCTCAGATAGTGAGAATTCGTTTCGCACTGCCCTTAGTGGCTACTCAGATTCGGAATGCAAGTCAGATTCAACGTCTGACAGTGGAAGTATGCTTCGCATACAGCCATACATGTTCGAGCCGAAGAGAGCAGTTTCTGAAAGAGAGGTGGCTTGTGCTGAAGATAGTGAAGACAATGATGACCGTTTAGGAAATTTAGATTGGTACGTATAGCACGTTCGAATGTCTTGGACATTGCCAAAGAGGGTGTTTCACTTTCTTTGATAAGGGGTGTGCCCACTAAAAGAAACAAATTAACTAGCTTCAAAACTTAAAAGGCATGATGTGGTCTTGTGGATTAGCCCAGATTGAAAATTGATAGAAACGATTCCTTGGAAATGGAGCATTCTCACAAACTAGAAACACCTATTTAAATTACTAACCCTCGGAAATTCACTGCCATCCATTTTTTAACGTATCTACATTATCTAGATTTTCTGTTTTGTTTTTATCTACTTTCTATTAATTATTCTCTCAACTCAAGCAAAATGACGTAAATGTGCATTCACCTGATTAAATACTGTCTTTTTTATTGATGTGATTTTACCACATTGTGATTATAGCTTTCCCACCAAAACAGAAAATACAAATTCATCAATGTTTCATTTATATCCACAACTCAATAGTTGAAATGCACAGAGCAGAGAGATTTTTGGCATAGCTATTAACGTGATTTGTTTTGCATAACTTTCTCCTCTATGAATATCAAAAAACACACCAGCCTCTTTCAATTTGACTTCGATATTTTGCCATAGGTGCAGTTGTGGGCATTGTCAAATAATGGACAAAGTGGTTGAGTGTCTATGTTTCAAAGAATGTGAAATAACTATATCAAATATTCCAGGCAACATACTTTTATTTGGGAGAGAGGACTATTTTCATTGCATCACAGATCGCAAAGAGATTTAAAGAGTTTGTCTTGACCCATTTGTTCTGCAAGTGGCTTGGCAAGGATACAAGCAACATTATGCAAATGGTTATGAAGGACCAACCCACAAAAAGTATCGACCAATTGCATATAGACAGTATGTAAGCTGGACTCATGGGTATGTGGGGAAGCAAATTAGAGTTTTTATACCTTCCTGTGCTGTCAGCTGTATCAGGGCAAATTTTCCTCCGCCTGGAGGTGAAGAACATTTTGAATTTATTGGTTTCCTATACCCCGACCTCTAGGCCAGGTTGCAAAGTAATACATTATCCTTTATTCACTTTCTACATTTCTGCGGTGGTGTAATAGAAACATAGCAGTTAACAAATGATTATCATCATTCTCATATATCGTATATAGCAGAGTTTCTACTTTCACTTTTTGCTTAACATCTAACACAGTGTTATTAGCTAGAAAAAGTTTTGTAGTCTGAAACAGTTCATGCAGTAAATTGTCCTTCAAGTAACATTCAAAGATTTTAGATATATGGCTGATAAATAAAAGTAGATGTAGCACAACTATCTAGCAAAATGAAAAAATACATAAGCTAAGAGTTAAATCTACTTGTGTGTTCCTCTATTGCAATCTCCTTGTTTGGCTTGTCAAAGCTAATACGTAGTAGGGGAGGTGACATCATGGCTAGCTGTTCAGGACCATCTTCCTGGGGAATCAATCTTGATACCAAAGCATTAAATAGTCTGCCAATATATTTGTAAATGCACTCTGTTAGAATCTTCCTTACAATATAGCCACCTTTTTATATCTTGGAAATGCAATAGTAAACTCTGGTGTTCCTTTTTTGTTTTGTGCAACCCAGTCTTGTGTAGATAAAAAGAGTTTGCTTTCTTATTAGGACTCTTCAAGTAAACAATGGTTAATAGGTCCTAATTGGTCACACTTGGGGCCCATTAGATGCATCCTATCACATGTAACCGCATCTGGATATACATTTCGATTAACCGACGTTTTCATACTCTGTTGAGTGATATATATAGATATATATATATATATATATATATATATATATATATATATTTATATTTATATATATATATATATTTATATATATATATATATGTATGTATGTATGTATGTATGTATGTATGTATGTATGTATGTATGTATGTATGTATGTATGTATGTATGTGATTAATGAAATAAGTATGATTCTGAAGAAGGCATTATATGCAGAACTAGGGAAAACCTCAGTTATGGCAAACAAAAGTCTCGTAGGCTAGAATGATCTTGGAGTTTCACAACTAATCTTTTGTGAAAGGATGGCGAAATTTCACATTGTGGTGATCAATTTCCGGCTGTAATATGTATACAGCGTCAGTTGTGGTAAAAAAGGGCTTGTGAGTTAGGATGACTTTAGAACTGTACAACTGGTCTTTTATACCTAGATGGCACAATTCCAAATCGCGGTACTCTTGGGTGCCAAATAGACGGGATTTTGGTTTGCTTGCTTGGATAGAACGATCTCTGCTCAAGATTGTTGCAATGAAACGCAATAGATTTTGAAGGAAAGCGCTATCCTCGAGAAAACTGTGGCTAATATTAATTACCTGGCCACGGGTGTGAAATGTAGTGTAAAGCTTTTTGCTTATGATACATCGTTGTTCCATTACCAGAAATAAGGGACATTTCGTCTTTTCTGAGGGACTGGTAACTAAAATCTAGCCCTTTAAAAATGGCCGAAGCTCTTTAGCAAATGTATGGCATGATGAAAAGAATTTAGTTTTAAGATAATAGCAGCGCGAGACATGCACTTCCTGACATCGATTTCCGTCAAACAGCTTTGAAGCTGAAATATCTTCTTTGTTTCGTTCGAAAAGTACCAGTATCCACAGTTCCCACGATTACTAACAAAATACCGTCCTAACAGTTGAAATCTTCACTCATTTCTTGCATTTCAGCAATGTTGCTCTACTTATTTTACCTGATATGTTGCTTTGTCTTCGACGAAAATGGTTCCCCGACATATCAAAGTACTTGCCATTCTTTAAGCTTTTCAACCGCAATATCGACAATATCTACAGTCCTTCCAATTTAGTTCCCACATCAGAAAAATATTTAGAGGTTTTGCTCCAAGAGTGGTGGTAAAATCCAAAATTTCTTAGCGATTTCCTTGATAAGAGCTACTATTTCTTCATACAAAACCACTCAACTCTCCGCTATTTTGCAAACAACATCGATTTGGAGCTTTAACTTGTTCAATGAGATTTCATTGATATTTTTTACAAGAAGTCGGTTTGTAAGAAATCTAGTACTTAACACCTTAAAACTTATAAAACTTTCCAAACTGCAAGGAAAGAGCTAAAAATAATCATGAAAAAGAGCACGTTAAAAAGTTTCCTGATTTAACGCAATACTGAGCCAACCACGATACAATCAATAAGCATAAATGCTTATGGGTTTAAATGTCCCTCATATCTGGTAATTACTGTTGTTAAAGATATTACTTCAGTAGCAAGTGATATGAACCATGACTAAGAATTAATCAACCAATGGGCTTATGATTGGAAAATGTCTTTTAAGCCAGATCCACGTAAACAAGCTGTTGAATTGAAATTTTCGATGAAGCGAGTAGAAGTGAACCATCAGACATTCGCTTTAACATATGCCAGAAAGGCCAGTTAATGAACACAAGCACTTAGGAATTGTCTTGGACCCTAAGCTCTCCTTCTCGGCTCATATCAAAGCAGCGATCTACAAAGCAAGAAAGTGTTGTGGTTTGCTGAAACATCTCTCCAAGTCCTTACCTTAACATGCTTTAAACGAACTGTTCAAACTGTATTTATGACCTCACCTGGAATAAGGAGATGCGAACTACCATATCCCTAAAGCATACCTAATTTTAAGGAAATTTTATCACTGCACATTTCATAAGAAATAAAGCATTCTGAGGGGGTAAAACCAATAGGGGGCCTGTTATATATGTGCCAGCACGTTTTATGGGTTATTATGAGATATTTTTCCAGTAGCTTGAAAAATAATGTTAAAATTACTAAAAACAGGGATACCGTAAATGAAAAGTCAAGTAAACTGAGCCGTTGCATTTCACAGTACATTCCGTGATCTGGTAACATTGTTTTCAAGAAATTTAGGTCTATAAGGTATTCTAAGATTTTTGAATATTTTTTGTCATGGTTATGGGGCATTTTCCAAAGGAGATGTTGGACAAGCAGTTAAACTTTGCAATATGTACGTACAAGAAAAGTCAGGACTCTTTTCCAAGTATGACCAAAATGGCTAAGCACCGTTCTTATCACTGCACATTTCATAATTTATCACTGCACGTTTTGAGTTTATCACTGCACAAATTGGTTATCACTGCACACTAAAATTAGGTATGCCCTAAAGAAAAAAAGGGAACTTCTTAGTAGTCGAAAACATACAAATTCAATGAATTGTAGTCGACAACTTTCCTCACAGACGATGTTTTTACTTGTCGACAACATTTATTTGTCGACAACAAAATTTCCTCGTTTGTGGAGGCCCTTAGAGTCCTAAGTTATATGTATTTTAATATTGTTAGGTATATGTTCAATCCAAGGGGGTAGTCGTGGTATTTTGCTCTCCCTGGGCTCCGTCATTGTATTATAGCATAGTATTTCATAACGTTTTGGTATTTTGTTATGTAAGCTTTATATCTGATATATCAACAACTGTGGCTGCGAAGGTGGAAACAAGAGCTGTGATGAAATTTCGGTTCGAAAATAGTGGATTTTCTTATCAAAAAGGCATCGAAGCAGAAAACCGAGTGTTATTACCAATCTAGGCCACAAAGCAGACCTTCACTGGAATTTTAAGCCAGATCCCTATACTCATTTTGTCAGTGGTAAAGATTCTGTCGGAACTCTTGACCTTTATGGGGTTTGCGTATTTGCATCTCATTTGCATCTAATTTGCATTTGTGACTGCTAGTATATAGGGCGATAAAGCTCCAGCACCCTCAGGTCAGCACGATAAGTAGTCAACTTTCCACGTAGGGAAGAATAACACTCAACTGATGTCCTATAATTAGAGATGTTCAATACAAAGTCAGACGAGCAAGTGAGTATACAATTTGCAGATTTGACTGCTGACTGTGGAGACCAAGTTACAAGCAGAGGTACGTCTAAGAGAATCATCGCCAATATGATAGGTAATTTAAATGACTGGAAATGTACTGAAGACACTTATTTGGTACAAATTTTAAAGACACTTTTTTATTTATTTAAGAAATCTCGTTATCATCATTTTTGGCTACTTTCAACCGTTTTTTAACTTCTAGCTTGTAAAGCAGCATTCAGTGCATCGTGCAGCTGTAATGGTGTTTGGTAAATTTTTTAACCGCGCATTGCAATTTGTCTTTGTGTCTCGATAGTCCAAGTCGGCAAATGTGAAGCATCCGATAATCGGAATTTCCCTGTTATATACCACAGGGTTTGATAAGGGCTTGGAGGAGTTGTGGAGGATTTGGAAGGGGCTCGGATATATCTGATTTGATACTTATTACAGTACATAGCCACATAAAGATTGACTTACATAGGAATATATATAGACCCTGTATACATGCATGTGAAGCCAGATACAAAATTGACTTCGTAATAATTGAGCAACATTTTGGCAATGTGTCTGAAAGAAGTAAATTTTCAAGAAGTATGGCATCGGTCAAGAAATGTTAGAGACTTTTTGAGCAACTATTCAGGAAATTTTCTGCAACTGGTGGTAATCGCTAAAGTTTAGGGTACTGATGATCATGGCGATCCACATTGTCATCCTAAATCACTCTTTCTCCAAAGGTTAGCTCTAATTTAAGTAAATTCAACAATCTATGATGCAGTGTGTAAGTAACTCTAAAAATAAGCATTTTGTTAGAAACATTAATGATTTTTGCACCATGCTTATATGGCTGCACTTTGTTTGAGCCTCTGTGAGTAAAGTCAGCCAGCATAAATAATTGCTAATTGAAAATGGTAATTCACCTTGCAACTTTGACCCCTCAACAATGGCTTTAAGAGGTTTTCAGAGCTCTCTGTAATTAGCTTCCTCGCATCGCTATACACAGACTTATACACATGCATGCATGCACCTGTGGTAACTTTACACAGAAACATGCGTATGCATCGGGGTCTATTTAAAGAAATTGTACAAGACCGCAATAAGCTATAATTCAAAGTTTTTATGCAGTTGTATTTCTGTTAGTATAGTATAGGCATAGCAATCATACAGGTAAGCGGACTTGTCATCGATAGCACTTATGCTAATGCTGAATTCAGATGCGGTCTTCTATGGGGGTTAATAGGCTTCAGTACGTGGAGAATCTACCACTTAAAATGTATATTATTTTACATCTCATCTCGCTAAAAGAATCGAGTTTAATCGCTGCGGTAACCTAACATTCCATCTTTATACTTTGAATAGCAGACAAATTTTTAATTTCTTATAATGGAGGCACGTAAGCCCACCATTGCATCACACAAAACAAGACAATGTGCAGAAGAGGAATGGGAGAAAGATGGGGGTCTGACGGGTTCCTCCAGAAAGCTATTCGGGGCCATAATCTCTAGAAGGTTGGAAAAGACCCTTTTCGCGCATGGGATAGAAGTTACTATCATCATTGATCTCTGTGTCCAGAACGAACGATGATCCGGAACTATGAAAAGGGTAAGATCCTATACAATACATTAATAATGTCCAATTTTAATTATTGCCCTCTGATCTCGATGTATCATGGGAAGACCTCAAGCAATCGGGTAGATCGTGTCCAAAAAAGGACACTAAGAATTTTGCATAATGACTTCATTTGAAGTACTTCTTGCAAGAACAGATGAACGAAAAGTTCCCACAAAGAATTTGCAAAAATTAATGCTTCAAATTTATAAGCGTCTATCAGAAGAAAATCCATCATTCATGTGGAAATTCTTTGAAAAGAGAGATATAAAATATGAACTACGAACAAAAGATCTATTGTAAACACCAAATGTAAACACAAACACAATTGGAGCTAATTCTCTCATATCTAGAGGTGCTCACCTTTGGAACACACTACACGATGATATAAAAAAATGTTAGATCAACTGCGACATTTAAAAGAGAGATCAAAGAATAGAATGGGGACAAATGCAAGTTCAAAATCTGTAAATGAGGCTATAGTGAGATCCTAACAGAAAAAACAATTAGATTGGAAATAGTTTATTACTTCTTTGTTCTAGTTACTTTTATCTTTATTGTTTAACTTTTCTATTATTGCAAATAGTTGGCATGAATTAGTTTAGGAAGCTATATGTATGTACAACCAACTTTAAAGAACATTATATTAATTTTTTTTAAAACTTCATTAATTTACATATTGCCAATTCTACCAACAAAAATTTCACTTACTACAAGGTAATTGTATTCAGCTGGCTTACAAATAAAAAGAAACAAAAATAATACAGTCAATATAAAATCGATACTTAGCAACTGAATACAATGATATTAACAGCTTAGGAGTTCTGAGTTAGACCATGGCTTATTCCTCATACAAAAAATTTAGTATGTTGAGCGGATAATTATAGTGGATATCTTAGAAGTAATTAAGTTTAGTTCTGTAAAGTTTAGAAAATGAGTCAGAGGAATTTCCAAATATGCCAAGACAGCTAATGGAGAGATTAATAAATTTTACCTCTTTATAATCATTGGCAAGATCAGTAAAAAGGGGACGATATTTTAGTTCTTTACGACGAGCAGTATTGTTTAAATTTGTTTCAAAGCCCACAGTTATGTCTATAATATACATGACATTGTCGGCTGTAAAAAGAATAATGTCAGGACGAAGACTGTCAGCAGTAATGGTGCAAGGAGAGAGAAAGCCAGGAAGATCTGCATATAGTTTAGCAGATTTTATGGATTGTAATGTCTGAGCAATAATAATTAAAGCTGAGTTATGCCGCCAGGTACAACGCCCTTGATCTAGATATGTCTTGCAGCCTGCAACAAAATGGAGGAGTGATTCAAGCTGAAGACAGAAGGAACAGTCAGAAGTTGCTGAAAGGCCCCATAAATGGAGGTTTTTGCTCGTTGCGAGCGTATTTTTTAGGTATTTGATGCTGAAGTTGAAGATTTTTGCAGGTAGTTTGCTTTGAGTGTTTCACCACAGTAAATTGAGCTATTTTAGGGAATGCTCAAGAAGGAAAGATATGATGAAACCCTGTGATGGTGATGACAGTTTAGACTTAAGTCTACTGGTGTGTTCATTACGAATGAATTTCAAAGTCTGCTTAGTATTTCTATAGGTATCGCATTGAATGTTTGTTCTAACGTTGGTATTTTTCCATAATTTTGTTATCGTTTCATCGTCGGATGGCTTAAGAGAAGAACGAAATTTTGTCTGACATTGTTGGAATTTAATAGAAGGTAGTTGAAAAGCCTGACCAAAGTTTTTGTGAGAAGGAATAATAGAACTTATAGTTGCAGAAATGGGGAGATCTAGCCATTGGCGGACATATTTTGTGACAATGTTGTCTAAATTTTCCGATATCCATGTCTTGCCTAAGTCTGCTACTGTTACATGCCAAGAGATTTTTGAAAGAACATGGCAATCATATAAAAGCAATTTATTTCTGGGATGAAAATTCAATGCATCTATCTTTTTGAGCAGAGCGTGCAGATTAGATATAATAAAATGCTTGCGGAGAAGCAATTTAATACCAACTGATTTTCGCGTTCATTAGTAGTAACCACCGCTGCATCGTCCGCAAATTGAAACCAGTGAACAGGATGGAATAAGCGATCATTCTCATCATGTGGTGAAAATCCGAACTGCTTATATTTTTCCTGTTTAATGAACTGGATAAATGTATTGAAGCATACATTAAATATAGGGGGGCTCAAGCAGTCTCCCTGGAGCACTCCACGCTTAAAAGGAATAGCTGGAGTTGAGAAGTTTCTGAGATAATACATGAATGAAAGTCAGTATATGGGCTAACAACAAGATTTTGGATTGTATCAGGGATGTGATGGTTATCAAGGACGCTTCTTATAAGATTATGATGGACTTCTCCAAGGCATTTTTAAGATCGAGCAGAGTTATTACTACCGAAATTGTTTCAACCGCGCTTTGTTGATTATGTATGCCATCATAGACGTATGCTCCAGAACACCAGAGACCCCATTAGTAAACCCTTTCTGTATTTTCTGCTCAATCAGCTTATTTTGTGAGAGGAAGGAGAAGATGAAATTACCTAAGCATGAAGTAAATATTTTCAAAGGGACAGTTTCTAGTGTAATAGGCCTAAAGTTAGAAGGTTCATCACAGGTGCCTTTCTTGTGAACTAAAATTGTGCAAGCTTTTTTCCACTCGCGTGGGATGCTACCCGATCTCCAAATAGTACGTAAGAGCCTTGTGATTTCGGTACGGAGAAATGGGCATCTTTTGAAACATATAATTGAGATCTGGTCCAAAGGACAGGGACTTCCTGAAGCTTTCACCTTACGTATGATTTTTGTGACCTTGTCGCACAGGAGTTCGCAAGTGAAAGAGATAGTAGGTTCTGGCAAAGAGGGTAACTAGCTTGGAACAGGAAATTTTCTGTAAGGTGATTCAGATGAGAACAACTTAGCAAAATATCTAGAGCATACTTCGCTCGAAAAGGATGGCAAGAGTCTAAATGGTCGGTCTGTCCACAACCTTTTTAAGAAAACCCCAAAAGTTTTTAGAAATGTACTTATCACAATCAAGATCAGAAATGGAAGAGGTATCTGAATTACGGTTTGGCTTTGATCGTAACAGCTGAGAGACATACCTTACATCGTTTAGAGGAACAGTAACCGACTTTAGGCGTTTTAATGATTTATTTAGTGAGTGGACAGAATATTCCTTGTATTTTAGGAAAAGTAACCTTTTGCTACTCCTCTTTTGGCTACGACTTCATTCAATTACCGTAGTTTAGTGCCCGGTCTTCCTCCAGCCCAGGGACGTCAGTGCGTACCTAAGGCAGGGGCCAAAGCATCCTCTGAGGGCACATTTATGTATATGTATGCTTTCCACAGGGGCAGGTTTTGGTCCTCAATCTCTTTTCCAGAAGAAAAATGTCTAGGAAATTGGTCTCATAGTAATACCATATTAAGTTGGGGGTCTGGGGAAAAGGCATCCCTTCTTCTGCCTCCCGTGAGCTCTTTGCAATAAGTTTCAGTGTTTATTCCCATCTCTATTACAATAACTGCTTCACACATTACATCAACACTTCTCATCTTTTTGTTCAATATTGCATGCCAGATAACACAGTATGCATTACTTCAGCATAAAATACAATGTAGGACTATTCTGTTTACCCTCATAGATGCCGAAGCAGAGGAAAGATTAGAAAAGGAGTATCGTCGACGCAAGGCAAATCAACATATCAACGAGCTCATCTCAAATTCAACCCTTCACGGCCTGCATTTCTGCTTTGATAAGCGACACTTTATTCGAAGGATTTGTTGGACTCTGTTGATCCTTGTTGCACTCGGACTTTTGGTGCAAAAATTGTACGAAAGCACGACTCATTTCTTTAGTTACCCCTTCAGCACAACTACCACCATCAAACACGAAGAGGAAACGCTATTCCCAGCAGTGTCCTTCTGTAATTTGAACGATTTGCGAATGTCTGTTATGAATGGCACCAAATTGCATAAAGCTTTTCATGGGGAAAAAATTCTGGCATTAGATGGGAAAGAATATACAGAGACAATACGAAAGGCCAACCATAGACTAGAAGACATGCTTAAAGTGTGCAAGATAAAGGGTAGTCCATGCTCTGTAAAGAACTTCACACAGTTCAATCACAATCAAGGAGATCGGTGTTTTACATTCAATTCGGGGCACAGTGGTCACAAATTGATTAGGGTTAACAACACGGGATTGCAACATTCGTTGGAAATGGTAATTGATATTGAACATCATGACTACTACCCTGACATTCAACATTCGGGAATCCATCTGATTCTTCACGGACAAGATGAAACGCCAGTGAAGATGCAAGGGATTATGTTATCAACAGGGTTTGCAACCTACATTAAGGTCACCAAGAGAAAGGTAATTTGAATATATCTCACTCTCTTGGTCATTGTTGATTGGTTCTAAATATCCATACTATGATCCATTATCATAGGTGTAGGATAAAAAAGCACACGCCTCTTCTTCCAATCATGGACATATGTTCTCCTTTTCAAAATTCAAGTAAGTTACCCCTCTGCAGCTAACTTCACTAGCAGCATAGAAAGAATAGACCTTCAAAATGTTTAGGCAGTATGCAAAATAAGCAAAGGCAATGGGTGACATTGTGCTTTTCTGGTCTTAAGTTCTAAAGAAGTGATGAGTGCCCTTTGAATGATTCACGTCTCATCTGTAGAATGTTTCCTTCTTCATTGTCTGATGTTAAGTTGAGCCAACTATTGTTATTTACTGCAAAAATATATCAAGAGAAAGTATGCAATGTGTTTCATGTTTTCTTGTTTATCTTCTGTACACAACTCAGTAGGTGATATTTCATTGTTTAGTAGAGTCAACAAGGCCCAACGATATTTGTATCAAAAGTTGTCCCTATGACATTTGTATCAAAAGTTAATGTCAAAATTTTTGCAGTTAGGGGTCATTCATTTAGGATGTACAAACGAAGTGGAAGGGGCGTCGAGCAAAAGCGTACGCCATACGTACAAAGGAGGAGGGGGTTGAAATATCTAAGTACGTCGTATATTGTGATGTTTTCATGTGCAAAGTACTTTTACCATACTTTGTTGTCGACTTTCATCACTGTTTTATAAAGCATTTGCTATTATTATTTTCCTGTCTCTCGAATGTTTTACAGTCTTTTTCTCTACGGAAATATTGATTGGATATTAAAAAACATTCTCGTTGGAAATGGAGGGGTGTTCAGATAGGTATACGTACGTATGCAATGAGGGGGTTATAACATGCATTGTCAAGGTGTCTTTTAAGAAACGTTGACTGCCTGACTATCTTAGTGAAATGGGATACGAGCTCTCAAAATTATTTTAACAATTAATAGAAATTAGTTATTAACAGCTGTATGTAAATGGTAAATGGAAGCCCGTTAAACTTGGGCATAATCTGCAAATTAGCTTTGGAAGGACAAGAAATGTCCCTATCCCTACTTGCCTGTACATGTTGAGAGGATCATGGATTGATGAAAAAACATGTTGCTGCAAAGGAGGACATGACCCCCTGACATGTGTGACTGGAAATCAATGCAACGTCTTAAAGACAATGTGGGAGAAATGATTGTGAAAAAAGCTCAAAAGGCTTGCTTTAGCTTCCTTTTTCTGGCATTAGCGTATCTTGCATAGAGCTCGTCAAGCTTTGGCTACAGTAACCAGTGCTTGAATATTTAATAGAGATATAGGGACATTTGCCTACTGCAGTACCAGCAAAAATGGGATATGTATGTGTGAAGTGTTGTACATATAGTGGCACAATTTAAGAACAAGGCGTGGATCTGTGATTGGATAACTTGTCATTTCAGGTCATAAATCTGCCATATCCCTACGAAACTAATTGCGGAAAATTGGCATTAAAGTATTTCAAAGGCTATTGAAAGCATCTTTGCTGGTTGGAGAAACTGACAGAAACTGTTGTCACAACATGTGGATGCAAGGATTGGTTTATGCCAGGCAATTCTCTACTACATTGTCTATCTATATTCTTTTAATTTAATTTTTTTCATAAACTTTGAATGATTACATGCTCAAATGAAAACATTTGGTAGTCCTACACTTGTATGTAGATGACATCAGGTGTGGCACCAGGAATTTCCCGACGGATGAGAGGAATAAAATGTTTACTAGAGTATTCTAAATGCTAAAAATTTCCGAAAAAAATAGTTTATCACCTTTCTACGGGAGATATGATCCACCAGTCTCTCTCCTAGCACCACTCCTGGATGACATATTGATCATATTGTGTCTAACTTGGTAAGCAACGTTAGTATACCACAGTGTATCTCAAAAATGAGGCATGCCCACCTTTAACGGTGCGATGCAATGTTAGGGGGCGATATAATCCCGGAGGACAGATATACTATTATAATCTAATATATTTTCTATAGATATGATCTTAGTTATAGCGAATGTGGGGGAGGGGTGGAAAAAATTTTTTCTTCCCGTCAGGAGGCTTTGCGAGCAATAATTGAGAAGCACTGGCCTACCATATCAATATCAACTTGATGGTCATACTTATAGAACTTTGACTTATGCCCTTGGTGAAGAAGGTGAAAAGGCCTTTTATGTATATTAGATTTGCGATTCGTCTTACTTGCATGTGATTGCATCTCTGCATGTCAGTAGTTAAATAGCTTGCACACAACATATTCATTTATCTTCTAGGAGACCACAGAGTTTGTTCACTGAATGAGTCGGTATCCTGCATGTGGCCTGTTTGGAGTAAGTGAGATTTATTGTTTATCTTAATTGGCATAGTTCTTGTTAGAAAGAAACTTTTTTACTATCGGACTTGAATTCATAAAGAAGTTGTGAATTCTTATAAATTTCTCAAATGAATGAAAAATTTCACTTGGATCTGTCTTTGATATTGCTCTGTTTTCACAGTGCTTTCACTTACTGTGTCATAAAAAGGCTGACATGCTGATGCACTCTCTTGATCTAACACTTTCAGGAAATTGATGTAATCCTGACAACAGTGTATTCTAGACTTGATAAGTATAAGATAATATTGATGAGCGAATACTGAAACTCCGTCATGTAAAAGATCTCAGGAATGAATATAAGGTTGTAAATACAGATTATTCAACTAGGGTAGCGGTCGGGAACCTATGATTCGTGAGCCAGATATGGCACTTTTCAAGACTGCATCTAGCGCTCTTCCTTGCAGACGAATCGCAGCAGACATTCCTTCAAAGCATTGCAAGACAGAGAGTACCTCTAGAACGGCTTTCCAAAGTTATCAATGGTGCTCTTTTCAGGTGTCATATAGCTGGACAGAGTACTAGCCAAGTCGGTGTCGAATCAGATGATTTTGCGGTCGTATGTGACACTATTACCCAATTTTATGGCTCACATGGAAATGCATTTTGATATATGAGACTTTCATAGCTGTCTCAGCCTAAAAAGATTCCCGACCCCTGGACTAGGGTTCTCTACAATAAAATGTTCTAAATGTTCATTAATTCTATTTGAAATAATTTGCATAACAAGTAAATCGCAAAAGTACTGTTGCGTTTTGTAATTATACAATCTCTGTTTTACAGCTGATTTTGATAAGAACAAAAGGTACGATTGCCCAGTTCCTTGTGTCATAGATACATACAAGCCATCTATATCCACAGCAGTATATCCATCAAACAACCAGGCAGATATGATTTCTAAGAAATTAAACCTGGCGGGTTCTAAATCAGAAAACAGAGAGTGGGTAAGGTAAGAAGATTTTATTGCTTCAACTACACTGTCATTTCATTCCATTTCATTTCACATTCGTTGCTTACCGTTCAGAAACGCAATTACAAACATACTTGTGACTTATTTCCTTAACGTAGGATGAAAACGCTGGAAAACTTATTTCTTTTGATTGATGATACTGCAGAATCTGTTCCCCATATTTTGATTTGCTTGACAGTAAATGATCTGTTGTGCCTTTTCCTGGAGCTTTTCAAACTTCTGCGTCATTGCATCCGATATCTTTAGGACTGGTGTTGAAAAGTATAGTATCGTTGGCAATACATGTGCATTGTACACTGAAGTTGCATCTAACATTGAAAATGATTTTCTCATACTTTCTAGAAGCTTGATTCAAGCCGTAGCCTTTTGAAGCACCTTTTCTAAATGGCCGCCCATGCTTACCGATGGGTCCAGGTGCATCCCAAGATATTTATATTTAGATGTAACGTTTAGCAGGTGACGTTGCAACGATACTTTCAAATCACCATGGGAGCAAAGTCGCTTAGCATACCCGAATAGCATACTTTCTGTCTCTCCATTCTTTAGGTTAATGATTAATCTATGTTTGTCAAGCCAATTTTTTAATGACGGTCATTTTAGCCGATAAGGTGTTTTCAATGACTTTGATGTCTCGATGAGTTGTGTACATTAGTGTCATTAGCATCATCTGAACACTGCAACCATCGACCTTCTTTGTAAGATTGTTTATCTGAATCAGAAACAGAAGTGGACCGAGAATCGATCCCTGAGGTACTCCAAATTTTACCAGTTGGAGCTCTGATTTTACATTATCATAGTGGACATACTGGAAGCGTCCGGAAAGATAGCTTTCAATCCACATTAGCTCACTTCTTGTACCACCATAGAAAGGTAGCTTTGACAGGAGCACTGAGCGCTCTACTGTGTCAAATGCTTTCTGTAGATCTATAAAAACAGCACCTGTCAGCTTGCCTTGATCCATGGAAAGACGAATCCTGCCTGTGATAAGTGCTACTGCATCTCCTTCTGAAACCAAACTGTGATGGTGTTATGAGATCATTACATTCTAAGTAGCCCGTTCGTTGACTATAGAAAACCCTTTCTAATATCTTCGGCATTGCTGGTAATATTTAAATTGGTCGATAGTTGTCCATCAAAGTTTTAGGCCCAGACTTGAGAAGGGATAGGACTTTGGAAATTTTTAATTTGCCAGGTACCGTTGAATCTGTCATGGATCTATTTAAGATATGCGTTATAAGTTCAGCTAAAGACATAGCAGCACCTTTCAGTATTTTGAGAGGCAAGTTAACATAGCCTGGTGCTTTTATTGACTTCAGATTTAGAAGGTACCTAATCACCTTTTGCCTTATACTAGGATGAAATTGAAAATGGATGCTAGCCTCATTTATGTCGCTTTCATTTTACCAGTTGAGAATGGATGGTAGATTGCTACAAAGCTTCACAGCACATGCAGTAAAATGGTGGGAGAAGGAATTTGCAATGTAATTTTTATCAGCTGTGAGCTCTCCGGTGATTTCAAAGGCAGTTGCATCCGGTAGAGGTTTATTGTCCTTTGGGTATAGCGTCTTCACCATGTTCCAGAACTGCTTAGGGTTGTGGGCATTTTCTTCCATCATTATCCTATTATAGGAGGCTTTACTTTTCTAACACTAGCATTGACCTTATTTCGGTATTGCCTGTATAGAGACCAATCATCATTACTGCCACTTCATTTAGCTCTCTTCAGATTGTAATCCCTTGCAGGGGCAGATCCAGAAAAGATCGTGACATTCGCAATTTATGACCATGCCCATATGACCACACCCAATTATTTTCTTTTGCAATGCTGTAAAAGTTTCTGCAATTAAACAGAAAAGTGGGCTACAGATAGCTCATTCTATTGACATTACAATGCCACAATAATTCTTACCTTTTGAAACTTATCATTCATACACCAGTACAATTTTAAGCAGACACTAACTTTTTTCTGCTTGTGAGTGCTATTCTGTAAGAAACACTATCTTTGGTTAGTGTTTTGTTGTATCATTCTACCAAAAGTGCACAAGGAAGGCAAATGCAGCACCTACCTTTCTAGAATATGCCAAGCCAGGAGAAAGCAGACACCCAAGTATGCAAAATCCCATGGTACATACTTCCTGTTGAGTGATATGGCAATTAAAACTTGCCACTTGCCTTCCATTCCTTCCTTGTTTTATCACAAATTTGACCTTCATTCTATTTGATTCTTTATTGAATATGATCATCTCATGTCTCAACAATGTACACTATCTAAGTTTGTAGTTGAAGAAATATCAGCGAAAATGGGGAGGCACTGTAAGAAGAGTGACGTTGCAAATATTGTGAAGTCCAATGTTTGCAACGAAGTATTTCCGGCTATAACATCTAACATTAGCCTGTGCGAATGCTGCGAATGTCTGGATCTGCCCCCGAATCCTTTGTCTTTATCAGATATGTTATTTCTGTGTTCGGCCAAGGACAATGCAATCCGCGCACCTTCTTTTGAATCATAGGCTTGTCAACAGATTGGTAACAGCTTAGATTGGAACGAACACATTAAAGTAATATCTTCCAAAGTTTCCAGAGCCATTGAATTTCTAAAATATGTAAAAAACATCCTGCTTATTGCCTATGTGAACTCATTGTACGCAAGTATTGTGGAGCCCATTTCCGTTGAAAAAGTAGTCATTTAGTTAAGGATTTGGTGTGAAAAAAACATACGGACTAAGTTAGCTGCGTGCATCAGAGGCCCATTTTGGAGAAGATCAGGGCGAAAATCGAACAGTATTTAGCGGAGCAAGAATATAATCCCACGTATATGCAAATGAACAACAATATCAAAGCTTTTAACAAAAAAGATGTCTTGTTGAAGCTGCAACTTGGCATATCAAAATGTACTTCTCCTTCGTCTACCATGTTGTCAATAGTTTTCGATGAGCGTTATCATTTTGCAATACGCATGTGCAGCTAAGCTAACCCGGGTCGAACCCTGATTTGCGTCTACACTACATTTTGATCGATGATGACGTAAACATAAGTAACCCGGGTCGAACCCGGGTTAAATGTTGTTGTGTAAACAGAGCTTATATCTGCTTGACTTGTGCCGCTTTTATGACGGTCAGCACTTTTGCAGTTTAAGGAAATGTGGCAGTATAAGTTCCCAGATCGCTGGGGGATTCTCAGCTCATTAATTTTGCATTGTTACTTAATGAAATTAAATAAACTTCTTTACTTTATATTTTGGTTTGAACTTTTAATTAGGTTATTTATTTGTTTATTTTAGTTGTGTAATAACATTTAATTTTTATGTTTTTAGCGGAGGGCCTCTTAAAAATCAAGTAAAACTGAAGAGCAGCCCTCCTTAACAATTAACAACAATTCAAAATAAAATGAAAAGTGCTCCTTTTCAGTTTACTTAGTAGGCTCAAAAGTATAATACTTCATTTATTAGCAGGGGCGCAAGAAGTATTCAAAATGTGGAAGCGGCCCTGTTTTCTTGTTATGGTGCCCCTGAATGAATGTGAACACGTTTTGAGCCCCAGGGGGTCACTCGAACTTATTGTATATGGGGGTCCATCTGCGAGTACCAAAATTCACCCAAAATCATCAAAGAAACTTGTGCATACCAAGAAATAGCAAATGAATTACTTGATGAGATCCATTCAAAATGGCGTTATTGAGTGTAACAAATTACTATAATATGTCATCACTGGAAAGTCCCCCAGAAGTGTCAGGTCATAATGCGAATTCTCAACCCAAAAATATCGGATGGGCCCCCGTACACAGTAGGCTCAAGGGACCCCCTGGGTTTTAACAGCTTCCTACGCCCCCTGGGTTTTAACAGCTTCCTACGCCCCCTGGCAATAAGTCCAGTATTATATTTTTGCGTGCCTAACAGAGGGGGTCGGAATAACCGGGAGGGTTGGAAAAGTCCCAAAACACTAATATGCGGGGCTAGAATAAAGGGGGGTTGAAAAATGACCAAAATGTTATAGATAACGTAATACTTTCTTGCCACAAGTGTCCGGAGTTAAAGACTACCTAGTGTAATATTGTTGCAAAATTGCACGAGAATATTGCAATAGCTGCACCAAAGTAGCAAAAAACTACAATTGATTAAGATTGACATTTTAGATTCACCTCAATGGAGCCAGTAAAAGCAACTTTATCAACAGCCATGTGTTCTGCAATGACAGCACCAGCTGTTGGACCATACACAGAAATTATATTTGCCACATTCTTAATATGTTAGGGAAACGCCCTTTTGGATAAAAAGATACGTCTTTTTCCAGTTAGAATACAGATATATGGATATAATAATAATAATTATTATATATATATATATATATATATATATATATATATATATATAGTAATATACATATAATATACATATACATATAATAATATATTTTTTGTCTCTAAAGCAGCAACATTAAATCCCTTCTTTTATTTACCAAAAGATGCAGTGCATCATTGACAGGGGCGGTTTTTATAGATTTATGCAAAGCATTTGACACCGTTGATCATAAAAGACTCCTATCAAAAAATATATATTATACTATATATATATATATATAATATATATTATATAATATATTTATTTATATTTATGTACGCAATCATAACAGCGGCTTAGAATTATTTTAGGAACGTTTAGCTGTGAGTTACACTCGAGGGAGGCTTATAGAGAGAGCCTCTTATAAAGGAATAAATGCGGTAGATTGGTTATTCTTTCGATTCCAGCTACTTTCTTATATTTCATGCGCATGCGGCCTTAATAGCCTTATCATTTGATGAGTTAAGTGGTCGCGATACGCTTTTTCTAACAAAAACACAGATGAAAAGGATCCAAAAAGCGGAATCTCTTAAAAAAGGTGTAGGCTTGAAAATATCAAAGACTCAGATTCAACATTTTGTAAAAAGTGGAGGTAATTTGTTTAGTGGTATCATGAAGATAGGCAGCAGATTACATGTCGAATAGCTTTAGTAGATCTTGTAATCGAAAACAACGCAATTAACGATGAGCTAATGTTTATCCACAAAACCTTTTGCTAGATAATTATCGTTAGTCTTATACCAATATCTGATTTACTGGTATCATATTGTTTTGCGTTGGCAGTACTAATGATCTCAAGGGGAAATAATCATCAATGCATATTCATATCAAATGAGTTTGCTTTCACCTAATGAAAAATGTCTGTTAAATACTTTGATATTGACGAAAGTATTCATTAAAATAAGTCCAAGTATGTTTAGACAGATACTTTTCTAGAAAAATCTTTTGAAAACTATCATGAAATTACATTTTGGGAGCCCACAAAACAATCTTACTAACAACATAAATATATACATCGGCTACAGCGGCAGTTTTATAAATAATGTTATTATCTTCTTCTAGAATAATCTTAATAACAGTATCGCTATTTGGACATATTTGATTTTGGAAACTTAAAAATTACCCATATCTATTAAGTGGTAAAATGCTATTATTTACTGCACGACCTTGTACTAGAGTCTTGGAATAAAATGTCCTGGGTGGAAAATTTGTGAAAAATTAATTAGCGGAGGAACGTCTATTAGGTAGTCAAGAGTATTACCTATGTTTAATTGCAATGTCTTCCTTATTTTCTCTTAACATATTTTCCAGAGATAATTACTTGAAATTCTACATATATTATGAAGAATTGAGCTATGAGCTGGTTGAAGAGAAGCCAAGCTACAGTCTCTTTTCATTACTGGGTATGAATTTATACACTTGTTATGAACAAGCCAATGTTTTTTAAAGTTTAAGCAAAAGCAATATTGGAGAGTTCCTATTAGTGTATGAATGAAGAGATTAGCTCTTAGCAATAGTGTATCTGAAAGGGGGTATTTACCGTAACGATAAGCTCTATTTTTCTCAAATTACTAGCATCAAATACACTCTTTCCAAAAAGAAGAATGTTTACAAGAACATTGAGGCTCTAAATCGCAGAAATTTAAGAATAATGTAGGAACAATGCGAGGCTCAAGCTTCATCACGACATTAGAATGTTGTCCTTGCTAGTTATAATACTGCTTTCAGATGCACTTTTACAGTATCGATGAAAAATATACACTCCTGCATAGTTCTATGATCTAGTAAAACATCAACAAAGATTGGACTACATTCCTTAATGTTTTAGGCGAAGTTGCGCCTTTGGTGTTTAAGAATAATTTAAGAATAATTCTAGGTTCAAAATCAGAAAAATCAGGAATATTGAGGCTCGGCAAGAAGTTAGGTAATTATTCTTATAAGAATGTATAACCATATCACTGCATTCAATGTAAAGCAGTTACCATAACAAAGAATACTAATGCAGATAGTTCATTGTTCCAACACAGGGGGGAGGGATTGAAGATGTCCAAAAATAATAAGCACTAGGGTTAGAATAAAAGGGTTGGGTGGAATATTTATCAATAGCTATGGATGTTTCGCAAATCATTTTGACTGTAAGCAAAATCAAACGCACAATTCTCATCTTCCTTAATTCAAGGTTCATACGGTCAGGAAAATCAGGCAAAGCTGTTTTTAAGGTGTGAAATTGAGAAAAAAATATGAATGAACATGTGCTTGTGAAATGTGATTCTTCATTCATCAGAATCACCATGGTAGAATTCTTCATGCGCTTCTTCGCTGGGCAACTTCATACTTGGTCCGGATTACTTGATGCACGAGCGGTATTTAGGATCGTAGTGGATAGAGTAGACATTTTGATAGCTCTTAAATTTTATCTCTATTCCAACTTTACCGTACAAATGGCTCTGCTAGGTGACTCGCGTCCCTGCCATTGAACCTACGAACTCTAACTCATGATTCACATAGATCTAACGCTCTAATTCTCTAGTTCTATCTTTTTCTAGTTCTCTACGAGGAGTGCACTTAAATAGTGTAGAAATACTGATTTAGGATGCATCAGCATTTTTTACTCAGCATAAAATACAATAGAAGGGTAATGCTAGTTTATTCTATTATACCTAGTCTAGTTGTGTATGACCCAATGGTCAATAATCCTTAATCCTTAAACAATAGAATGGAATGCTGCGTAATGCACAGTGACAATTACGAGGTTTCCTATGGTGTGCCTAGCTTCACGAAATTGCTGCGTTTGTATTACTTATATCTAGCCTAACTTATTTCTTAACGACTAATATAAAATACTTTTGGATACATAAGTGCGTCTTACAATTTAATGAATAGAAACTAAAGATATACACATATGCTTACATTTGCTGGAAACTATAATGATTCTGTTGGCGCATTGCCAGTCTAGCCCTCGACGTATCTCACGAATAACTAATATGAGACGGCCCTCTCAAGCTTTCGCAAGCCTTGAGAGTCCAAGTACCTAATATACCAACGCGATACGAAGCAGACCTCTACAGTCTTCTAAAAGCACTGTGAGCCTAATACGAAATAACGAAATGCGAGACGTCCTAATACAAGTACAAGTACTTTCTCAAGCTACTATATCTGTCCTAATTTTTCATGTATAGCTCCAATCTTATATTTACAAATTAGCAGTATGACAAAGGGACAGTCAGGAAATGTCAGGCAAACTCAGGAAATTTTTGTGAAACATGAAGAAAGTCAGGATAAAGTCAGGAATTCTTTATCATCCATACAAACGAGTTCTTTGGTGTCCAAAAGACAACTCTACACATTTCCTATACATGCCAAAAAGCGAGCCAGCTTTGATTTGCATACAAGTTACTAATTAAGTACAGCATTGAGAGGCTTTTGTGACGAAGTCGTGCAATCGTAAGCGCACACTTTGGACATGCTTGCAACGTCTGAGGCGTGCGAAATATCACACACCTTGATTGATTTGAAGTGGCAAGTTGTTGTTGCTACTTCCTTGGGTGTTTGCGATCAATAACCCTGTTTACACAACACAAACTTAACCGGGGGCAAACCCGGGCTAGTTTAGCTTGGGATAAATTTTTGTAGTGTAAACACAACCGGCTCGCCTCGGGTTCGCCCCGTGTTAAACTAACCCAGGTTTGCCCCTGGTTACTTTTTGTAGTGTAAACAGAGCTTATGTAGTGTTTATTGTATGCTTTTTTGCTGGTTTTTATCACTTCATCGTATCAGGTAAGAATTAACAATGACAGACATCCTCCAAGTTCAGAAATTCCTGTGATCTATTGTTGACTGGTCGACAAAAATCCGTATATGCACAGCAGGGGAATTGCTTTTGAGCTAGTTTTCAAAAATCGCAACTACCGCTGAAGTGAAGAGTATTTAAGAAGAGCTTTGAGCTTCTATAACATGGGGCAAAGGAATTTTTATTGGGCATCATATTGAGGAGTTCGATGGGGAAAATGAATCACGAAATCCTTGGCAAGCTTTGTGCAAATATCGGCCGAAAACAATCAGCCACTCACTATGAATATGATCAGCTGCACTTGCAGCAAATGCTCTTGCTGACGGCATAGAAAATGTTACCAATTCTAATTTACACGCTTCTTTATAAGGAACCAGTTTATAACATGTAGAAGGTCGAAATATTGAAGGAACTTATACTACTAACGGAAAGAAAAGGAAACCGGTTCCATTTCTTTCTTTCCTTATTTGTGCTTTTATTCTTAAATTGTAGTCATAACTGAAAGTAAAATTCCGAATTTTGATGCTTCCGTGTGTCTGTGCCATTTTTATGGCTCTATTTGTGCAGTGAAAGTTAATAAACTATTACGGAACATTTAGTACTAGAATTTGATAAAAAGAGGTCCAAAAAAAGGAACTCTTTGGGTGCGTTCACACTAGGAGCGAAATAGCGAGGCGAAGCGAACAGATACCTGAAAAACAATGTGTTCGCTCCAGTTCGCTATTGCTCTGACGTCATGTTTTCATCGTTCCCGTCGCTTCGCTTTTCGCTCGTAGTGTGCCCTCGGCCTTAGAACTAAGCCTTGAGATAATTTCCTTACAAAAAGCGTGTATTTATATGTGTTTTCAGGTACGTACCAACGAAGGCGAGTATGGATGTAAAAGATCCCAGGCAAAAGTTCTGCTGACAAATCAACTAAATTTCAATGGCTGTCGCTAGATTTGTGCAATTTTGTTGTCGTAACATCCTACGACTTTAGGTACAAATTGAAGCTTGTCTTGTGTGGTACGGTCAAATGGGTGTGCTGTGGGCAATACCACTATCGCATGAAAGTTTCATCACAAATCTTACGATTTTTCAACAATGATAGAATGATTTTGTGCGGTAATAAAAAATAGAACTATGCAGTTTAGTGTAAGGAACGTCAATTTTTGAAAACATCAACACTCGATTTCAATACACTCTCCCCTTCGAAATAAAAATTCATGTTTGCAACTTATATTTCCTTTTTACTTTCTTGTTAAAATAGCTGAGTTACCAATGTAACGAGAATAGTGTGGTACTGTGCGTGGAATTGGTATTGTAACTCTCAGTGTTCGTTGGGTGTGTCGTCACAGTGAGAGTTGGGTTTGTATTGTGTGTACTGTCAGTTAGTCGTCAAGCGTGCTGTGTTAGTGTCATTCGGTAATAAAAGAAGTAGCGTATTGTAATCAGGAGTTCGTCGATTGAAGGAATAGCTTGTTGTCACATCAGGTTGTTGTATTTCCTCAGGGGCTAGGCCCTCGGGCCTTGCCCCACAAATGCCTTTAAATATCCATATGAAAGAACCCAAAGAAACGTTACACCAAGAGTAAAATCATAAATTCACTTCCCTTGGCGAGACATGAAAATCACCAATTCCTCATCTTTTTCTGGTACCATTGTGACACTAAAAAGGGCGTTGGTTGTAGGAAAGTGGCCGCTAGCCCCCCAACCTCTGTTTTCTTTATTCACTTTTGAATTTTTTTGATTATTGAGTTGCATTTTAATTGATTGATTGGCTTTGAATCAAGCATACTTTGATTATTGGACAAATTCGTGAGGAAGGAATTGAGAACTGAACTGAGAAGTAATTCGAGAAGTGAAATCTAAATCAAGAAGTGAATCAAGAATTAACATTGTGATCGAAGTGGAGAATCGTGACAGGATTGTTTAGTGGAATGAAAGTCTTTCCGAATTGGAACTCTACATATAACCTCTTACAGAATTGGAAATCTGAAGTATTGAAACTCAGAAGGTGACAACTTACATTTTTGAATTTGCTCATCGGACTCTAGGGATTTCACAGCGGCAAGTGAAGAAGTGTAAAGGAAGAATTTGCTATCAACATATATTTTATATATTTTCATTAGTTTATTTCATTTATATTATACATTGCTCTCACTTTCAGGGGTCGCGGCGCGAGTATTTGAGTGGGGGGGGCCAGAAATTCGATAAAATGTTAAATCTGTCCCACTATGCTTGGATGACAGATAAAATTGTGCGTCCCAAAGAGCTTTTGATACCCCCAAAAACAGTTCTTTATAACTCAAATTATGAACAAAAATTTTACAAATACATACTAACGAAGAACAGTAAAATACAAATGCGCAAATTTCATCTTAGCAAAAAGTGGGGGGGCCAAGGCCCCCCCGGCCCCCCCGTCGCCGCGACCGCTGACTTTGTATGACTCACATTCGTTGGATTTATATTGAACCCATTTGGGTAATTCTATTTCGCCAGCCAGATGGGCGTGTCTAGTCCTCTGGCCTGACTCAGAATCTAGTGCGGAAAATCGACATTGGTCACATGCCGGGACGTAACTTCGGTATATTCTTCGAGGGTATCAGAGGTTTGCTCTGCAAATATTTTGTCTGTGATCTTTTTCGAAAATACTGTACTGCCGCTTTTGCGCTGCGAATTTTCAGGGTTGGGGGAGGAGTGGTTCACTCCCTTTACCCACTTGGCTTTCCTTCATGATCACATGTATAACCAAAGAACAGGACGTAGTCTCAAAACATTCCAAACATTATTAGTTATAATGTTAGCAAACAGTATTAGTTTTATATTTTGTAAGTTATAGTACTTTTTGTTTTGTCTTTTAATTGCAAATAGTTGGTCTGAAGTAGCTCGCATTTTTGAAATGCAGAGCTAGGAAAAAACATCAACTTAAAACAAATCGATTATTTGGGCAAATGGGCAAAAAGGATATTCTTTCAGAGGAGCAAAGTCGTGGCATGATCTCTCAGCCGGTGCTAAATGTTTACCATCTCTGGCATCTTTTAAGTCATATTTGTAAATAGTTGTTTTATATATCTAGTTTTATACACTTTTCAATGTAAACTTTTTAAAATATGTACTTTTTTGTAAGATTTAAGCTTTTATTTTGTAAATAGACAGCCCCTTGCAAACCAGCTTTGCTGAATAGGTCACCGTCTGTAAAATTGAAATGATGAGATTATTATTATTAATATTCCCCAAACCACACGCCCCAACACGCCTGGGTGGTTTTAGGTGTGTGATAGCTAACACGCCAATTGTACTCGTCCCATGAAAGCCTGCATTTACATAATTGGTGTAATAAGTTTTTGAAGATAAGTCAGTTGCAGCATTTGTAGCTCTGGTTGTTCAGGAAAGCTATTTTGCATTGTTGATATATAGTCAGGTAAAACACCATTATTTTCAAGAAAATTTCAGAAACGTCAGGGACAATATTAGGCAGTATCGTTTTATAGTTTTTAGTCTGTAATTTTATAAATTATAATTAAGGGAATTACAGACTAAAAATCAGTTAACAAGATCTGGAACAAGGACTTAGTAGAGAAGTAGCTAATTATTCATTTTCTGTTATATTATTTGTAGGCTGAAAGTTTATCAAATCTCTTTTTCTATAGGTAACATTGGTGGTCTGTTGGGACTGTTCTTGGGCTCAAGCGTGCTTACATACTTCGAGTTTCTGGACTGTTTTGCCATGTTCATGTATACAAAATTCTTCGCAATATTTACAATGAAGCCAACAAGTAGCTAAGAAATACTGACCAAGTATCATGCAGGATCCAGTGTAACAAGAGCTATTGCTTGAACAACAATTCATCTATACTTTATCATACCTATAACTTACTGGTATGAAATAACTATATCATTGTACGTTTTTCTCAATTTTTGTTTCTCTATATAATCAATGTGGACTTCCAAGGAAGATTAACACTAAGTATACTCGTTTTATTTCTATTAAAGTTAATATCATAAGGGATTCAGCGTCTCACAGCATTTACCTAGCAAATGGCCTTGCGTATGTGCTTTGCAATATCTAGTCTCTGGTACGAAATAAATATCTAGTATTTGCGTTTTGTCTGCCTAGAATTTTACTTATTCCTTTTTAATTAAAGCATGGTTTTTCGAGAATAACCAAAGCTAAGCCTACTCTTTTCTAGGGGCCATTCAAAAGTAAGGAAGCTCAATTTCACTGACTTTTGGATCCCTCCCCCTTGTACGCTTTTGTATGTTTTCGAGGTACCGTAAATGATCGAATAACAGCCCAGGGCGCTTATTCACAATTTCGCCTTTGACCCGGGGTGGTTATTTGGCAGGTGCGCTTGTTAAATATTGCGCGGTACAGGTAACAAGAGCAGAAATTTTAAACCATTCAGCACTCTTTTTGTTCATTTCAACTAGACCAAAAAGCAATCTTATACAGTTGAAATTTCAACTTTATCATAACGTTTCTCAAAAGAGATCCCAAAACGTAGAAATTAAATATTTTCATTTTGATTTGACCAATGGAATCCAAAATGTTAGGGTGACCAATCTCTAAGTAATATCTACCATACGCAGCATAGTTGTATGGCTACATGAGAATGCTCACTTTTTTGTTAGCTTCGATTAGGCACACTTACACCAGTAGAATCGTTTCCAAAGAGAGCTCCCTCATGCATAAGAAGGCGCTTCCTGCTAAATGTTGCTCCTTCCCCAGGGCGGTTATTCGGGTAGGGGCGGTTATGCGGTCATTTACAATATCCCTTCCCTCTGAGCGCACGTACTTTTAATTTATTAAACCCCTTCCCTAAAAATTTTAATATATTGTTTATCTCAGTAATTTCAAAGTATGCAACATTTAATACATTAGCTGACAGCTCTATAAGTTAAAATATATTTGTGTAAAAATAATCAAGAGTGCGATCTTGCGTGTATAATGTTCAAAAGACAGCTTCAGTTATTTAGGATGCTTTCCAAGTAATTACCTTGTGAAAATTACATGAGCGTAAGTACGTTGCTTCAAGAGCGTCCCTCCCATTTGTACTCTTTCTTGGGTACCCCCTTCAGAGCGTACGTTCTGTTTGAATGGCCCCTACAGAAGACAATAGAATTTCTCTCATTCTTACATGCATGGTTCTATTTCCATGCTCCCTGCACTATCGTTTTGAAAGTTTATTCTTCGTAGAGTATTATAAATCATAAACTGAATTTATGCAAGAAAAATTGTTCTACAGTTAATGGTGATTTCTGGGGGCTGAGCCCTCTTTCAACAATTTTAGTTCATTTGGGAGCCTCAGCCCCCTCTCCCAAATCTTTGTATTAGCATTGCTTTTCAAAGTGTATTAACCTTGGTTCTAGTGTATTACCATGATGAATTTCCTCATTGCTATATGGCTACTGAAATCCTTCTAGATTGACAGTGGTTGTAATATATCACAATTAGACTAAAATATCATGTCTCCATCTTTAAAAATATGGGCGTGGCTGCAAACAGGCTACACCCACTTCACTACATTACGCCTAGAATCCCCATGTTAAAATGTTTTGAAATGACCCTGTTTATAAGTCTATGTGCCATATATCAACATTCCGTTAAGTGTTCTGAACTTTTGCAGCCTCTTAACTTGGTTACAGAAGTAACACAACGAAGAGACTTTATAAATTATACGGAAAGATGGGCATATTATGGAATAAATACTCTACTTATATGTACTTCTAAAAATAATTACAACTTCAATAGTATACGGCATGTGTGATTAATATCTATAATGAAAATGGATATTGCAAACTTTTACTCGGAAATATCGAATTCAATCTCCAACTATAACCCCTAAAACAGGTCACAAACTGATTTAGAGGCCATGTCATTGGGCTGTACTACACGCACTTCGTAAAAAATTAGCAAAGGTTCGATAATTTCATGACTAACCGCCAAACAAAACAGAGTATCCAATGATAACATAATTTAGCAGCAAGTTCAAAGGCTGTCACTAAGAAATTTATCCAGAGGGCACTAGCAGTGGCACCAGAATACTACACCAAGTTTATCGATGATACAACTGGTATGCATGTATACATGGGTATCCAAAAGTTTCAGAGAATAAAGCCCCAAGTAGGGGCAGTGTTCATACATGTTTTCAAGAAAATCATTTCGACTTTCTGCGTAGAAAATAATATTATTCCCTGTCCCGGGTTGCAAAAAGACCATATATTCCAGAACCCTACTGAGTAGGTACTAAGCAAAAAATCACTTTAACAGTCTAAAACACACAGACTGAAACGGGGGGGGGGGGGGGGG
>WIPJ01009413.1:252971-267322 GCA_018155075.1 Cassiopea andromeda | reverse complement strand
GTTAACATGTATAACTCCAGTTAAAAGTTGAAAGTTTCTGTGTGTATCATATCTGCGACTATGAATCAAAAGGTAATTCGTCTTCTTCCATAGATATGGCACAGTAATTCGGGAAGCTGGAGGCTTGCCCCCCCCAAAAAAGACTGTTTGAGGTAACACCCTCTTGAACGTTGGAAAATGCCCTTTTGCAGAATAGAATGTCTTTATTTTCATCATTGATCTTCATGCTAAGAGGGAGAAACTAATCCCTCAACCGAGTTTCATCGAGTTTTTTAGATATAGAACGAAAAAGTATAAGGCAACTCTTATGCTAGAAGCAAAAAGTACATCACATGCCAGTACACCGAGAAGAGGCATAGTCTACCCCTAGTGGGGAAAGCTGGAGCAGTAGTTCTTTTCATGGACCATTTACTAATGAAAAGGCTGTACAATAAATTGCAATACTTGTTTTATAAGATAGATTGTGGTTGCGAAGCCATCTTACAAAGGATGTTGAATACACGTTTTTATAAGAAATATGTCTATTAGAAACATGAGGCTGAAATTCGTTAAAAATTAAGAAACATTTAAGAAACGTAGGCAGGCTGAGTTTGAAACTGTAACTTGCAAAAACTGTTCTTACTAGTAAATTTTTGAGCAAAACTAGCGAGAAAATAGAATGAACCTCCATTCCATGCCTCACAAAACCTAAGCATCATTTTTCTTGCATCACAATTGCTTAATCTGGGTTGTTATTGTCATTGGAAGTCTTTTTTAATATAAGAAACATTTAAGGCTGGATTTGACGAAATATTAAGCAGCATCCAGGCTGAACACAGAGAATTTTTTCTTATAAAAAAAACGTTTATATAGTGTACGGTTCATGCTTTAACGTATGGATTAGCAAATAGAGCATTGTGAGCTCAAAACGTAATAAGCAGAGGTGGCGCAAGGAAGCTTCCGACGGAGGGGATGACTATTTGAACGAGGAACCAAGATATGGGTACTCGCGTATCAACTCTATTTTTATTACTCCATGAAACAGGGGGTCAAAATATACGCGGGGGTCGGAATTTAAGAGACAGCTTAAAATGATTATAAGCGACGGAAAGAGCAAAAAAAGGTTTTGATGAAGCATAAAGCTAAAATATAAACAGACGCATGCTATTTTGACTTGAGAAGTGGGCGAGAATAGTACTAACAAAGAAAGGAAATAAGATGAGCAGTTCATTAAAAGTCATTTTGTCCATAAGATGCAAACGGGGAGGTCCTAGTAAGGTCCGGGGGTCGGCAAAACATCGAAAAATCAATAAGCGGAGAGGGGGCACTTAATTGGCAGCTGAGAGAAAAGTTTTCCATCTTCCGACGAGAGTTTAAAGCCCCCAGCACCACCAATTAAAAAACTGACATTATCTAGGGGCTGAATTATGCTTTAATATTAACAAAATTAATTCTATATTCGTTGATCTTTTAGAAACATGTCACTAGTTTGCAGCCTAACTACAGTAACAAGTTTTCTACCTGAGCCTCACTGTTGTTAATGATATTAGATCTATCATAAATAGAAATGTACCAATTATCAGTTGGCTTCTCCTTGCGAACACTCATTTGTCCTTGCGAACACTCATTTGCAATTTTCAAGTCAGCATCAAACTTTTCGGTTTTGAATCTTCGTCCTAACTTTCAATTCAGTGATTTTATGCATGACAAACGGTCAATTCCTCACTGTTTCAGTCCCATAGTTCATCAAAGTTACATGAAAAAACCTCGATTTATTCACTTTGCTTGTGGAGTCGTGTAACACGATAAGGAACAGATGAAGACGGCGAAGTCAATTCTAGCGTGACGGTGGCTGTTGCCTTAAGAGTAGTAATACCGTTCTCTGACTCCGACACAAAACCTGGCAGACCACTTTCATCTTCCATGTATTCGTTTTCATTATAATAATCAGGAGATGGGATTCTTTTGGCCGAGCCTGGAATAGCCATTGGCGTACCGGGCCTAGATTTTCTACCGGAGATAGTACTGGCAGAAGACAATCCACGACTGCTACTATCTGGAGTTGATACTTCAGCAACCGGCGTCAGCTGTTCCCGACATTTTCGTAAACGGTGATCATAGACACAGTTCCGATGCTGATACTTGCACCTTCTGGTGCTACCAAATGGATTTCTATAAATGTGCTTTTTATTGCCACCACGGTTGGGGCTACGCGCAAGATTCGGACTATTTTTGCTGACTGTTTTTGCGCCTATTTGGCGTCCTCTATCACTCGCCCTAGCCATCGAGTTGACTGGTTGGCGGCGACCAATATTAGTCATTTCTATATCAGTGCTTGATCCATTGCTTTGCCGAGATCTATCTCTTCGGCCGAAGCTCCGCTCAACATCAGCATCAACCCTACCTGCTGACGGCTGAACAGTTCGATGTGTGACCTGCGATAAGGAAAGGAAAACACTACTCAAAATTCAATGTAAATATGTTCATATGAATAACTGTATGTAAGTATGTATGACGGGTGGTATAAGAGCTAAATCAAAAACTAGGAGGAGACTTAAAGAGAGAGGTATCGAACAGAGCTCTCATTGTTGCCACTGTTGTTGTGGACTCAGTGCGTGCTACAGACATGGCATCCTGTACTTTTAACATGTGAGGAGAACTTCTTCAATAGAAATCTATTTCATTACCATGTTCCGTAATTTTTCTGAATAACTAGGGGGCTAAATATCCTGAACTCATAACTCTACACAACTGTGCACGATTCTACGAACTGGATACTTGCATACACGTATGTGCGCGGCTACTCAAACATTTACAATTATCCAAAAATATTTGCAAACATTTGAAACCATTTTCAGTCCTCTACAATCATTTAAAAACACATAACATCATTTGCAAACATCTGCAAATATTCCCAGTCATTTACAATTATTTACAAACATTTACAATCATATACGAGCATTTACAATCGTATACGAAAATTTGCAATCATATACGAACATATACAATCATTTACAAAAATTTACAACCATTTACAATCAGTAACAAACATTTACAATTATTCACAAATAGTTACAAATATTTAAAACCATTTTCAATCCTTTACAATTATTTAAAAGCATAAAATCATTTACAAACATAAAAGGTCATTTGCAAACATCTGCAAATATTCAGAGTCAATTACAATTGTTTACAATCATATACAAACATTTACAAACATTTACAATTATTTACAAACATTTACAAGCAAATACAATCAGTAACAAACATTTACAATCATTCACAAATGCTTACAGTTGTAAACATTTACAATATCATATAGCATATGACAAAACTGAATCCCAAATAGTACAATTCCACATACAAAAGCTTCTATGTTCAGTACAAGGAATTTGCAAACTGCAAACAAGGGATATTCCAAAACAAGAACAAGAGGAAAGCCTAAGAATACAAAAAAGATTCTAAGTCATACCTCACAGCATGGGCCAATAAAGGACAAGAGTACTGGCAGTAGGACCAAACCATTTGCAAGTCCTATGATTATCATTGCCAATATGAGATGAAAGAAATACCTAAAATTCAAAATCAATTCTGAATTAACAGTTATATTAACAGTTAAAATGTTTAATTTACCCTTAAATCAAAAGGGGGTTGAAATCCTAATATTTTTATAGTTGAGGATTGCTAAGCTGCTCCACAACCAAAAGAAAGTGGTGGAGATTTACCTGAGTGAAAGATCTAGTGACACCAAAGATATCGAGTCTCTTGAAATTGAAGGTGATATTTGATCTATGGAATGAACTTAGCACATTCCTCGTCGACGTTAAATTTAAATCGCTTTGATTTGAGAAACTTTCTGCATTTCCAAAATGCAGCAGAGATATCAGTCAAGTAAGAAAAAGAAAGAACGGCTAACATTTCCGACAAAATTACAGCTCTACTAATCTGAACGTCTGAATTGCTGAAACATCCCCTCCCTTCGAATTCATCCTAACTCACAAAACTCTCCCTGCCCCTTTTCAGCTCGGGCATTCTTTGTGAACAGTCCCTAAAGAAGCATTAAACTTAGCCATTGTGGAGGAGTATCACCAATAACAAAATAGAAAAACAGATATTGCTTACCTCACAATGAATTCAAAATCAGAGGTTGCAAGAACGACAACACCGATCAACGTTGAAACCGCGCCATCAAAAACCGGAGCAAACATCTTATTTAGAGACTGCTGCATTCGCTCGTTTCTGTCTCCTTTCGAGCTTAGAAACGCCTGAGTTGAAAAGATTTGCTATCGTAATAGAGGAATATGATAATGTGTACAGTAGTAGGCTAGAATAGTTGCAAAATTGAAAAAAAGAACAAAGATTTTTAAAGCCTCTCTGAAATATGATTTATACTATACCTCAAACTGCAATACAAATTACAATTATGAGAGTTATGATTCATGGAGAGCTCCACACAAATTCTAATCTTGAAAAGAGGCAAAGACACCTTAGTACCACATATCATGCGCCATATTTTCTTGGTTCCTATTCAAGTTTTCTCCAAAAGGGTGTGCTCATTACTATGGGGCAATTTCTCACTATTTCTCCAATATCATCCAGGTTCAATAGGAGTTCTCGTACTTGAATACCTATTGAACAAATCTAATATTACTCGGACCTCTAAGTGCTCGAAATTGTGACGCATTTGGGATATGTTTCTATGCCCGTGTTTTTGCAGACGTAGTAGACAACCTCGCAATATGATAAAAATTACTATTGCGTCAACTAGAGTCAACAACTAGAAAAAGAATGCTTAATATTCCGTTCATTGGAGTCTCATTCCCAATAAAAATGCTATGAGGGTGCAGAATATTAACTTCCTACTATCTGAAGAAAAGGTATTGCATTGTCGAAGTAGCAAGTATCCACTATTCTAAAAAACTTCATGAGTTTACTCGAAGATGGCTACCTATTCAGAACGTAAAGTAATCTTAGGGGAGTGATAAAACTTAATTTTATATAATTTAAATTCATAACATTAACATGCACTGACACGCACACACGCATAAACGCATACACGCATAAACGCACACATGCATAAACGCACACATGCATAAACTGAAGTAATTGTGCGTGTATGCGTGTATGTGTTGAGTGAGTGAAGGAAAATTTGCTGGATCAATGAAAGTAAAATAAGTTGAAGTGAAATTTGAATGGTTGTTGACATACCAAGCAAATATGGACAGTGAATTCAACACCAACACCGACTGAAATGATAAGAGTTATTGCGGGAACAGCACTTAGTTTTAGTGATAGAAGACCCATTACTCCATACAATTCAAACGTGTTCATCACCAAAACAGCAACCTAAAATGACAACAGTAATCAACATAATAGGACATGATTTATTGAACACATCTTGCAAACAAGTTAATGTAGCAAATACGCCTTCCCACACATTCATTCCCATGATTCTATTTTAAACAATAACTTGTAAAATTATATGCATTCTACAAGGAGCAGCTTACCAGAGAAGTAATCATAACTGCAATTGAGGGATCACAGCTCTTCAAAGAAACAACGTTGGCCGCACTGTATTGGGAAAATCTTAACTGTGCACGGCACATGTCAATAATACACGCAATAGTTGCTCATACATGCATGATGGCTGTAACTCGTATAAATGAATAAATAAATAACCAAATATATATATATATATATATATATATATATATATATATATATATATATATATATATATATAGTATGTATCTACATGTAACTCGCACCCCCTCAATATTTGAATTCCTTTACATTTCACCGATCTCTGCTTTGCCTTATTGGAGCATTTACGCGTTACCCGAACTTTATGGTGAAATTGTTCTCCATTGGCAATTATATCTACAGGATGAAAAAATTGAAAACTAGGACAAAATGCTATAAAAGGTACTTACAACAATAAGCGCGGCCCATAAGTTCATGAGAGAGAGTGCTAAGACAAGCAAGGTCGAAGTGAGAACAATCCCAACAGCCAACCATAGATGACCGTGGAGCTGAACATACTGCTCCCAATAAGTGAATGGCAAGCCAGTTGGAAAATTTGGCAGGCCTTGTTGTGAAAACAGTTCGCAGTTACCACGAACGACCTACGCAGAAAAAATTTCAAATTAATTCTAGTAGAAAAAATCACGACACGGTTAGGTATTCCAGGATAATATCAGGAAGATAAAACAAAAAATAATATATGATTTAATGCTTGAAAAGCCAAAACTGACATGAATAAACACAAGTGTGGGTTTGAAATAATCTAAAAGATTAAAAGTAGGTATAACGGGGGTGGACAATTGAGTCCACAAAAATGAATCGAGGAAAATGACAATCAATCTTGCAATGAACGGAGGTGAAAAGGAACCAGCTGAATGAAAGAGAAATCTTGCAACCACGTGCTGCTTATAGAAATGAACGCATGCCCAAGGAGTAGCAGTGTTGATTCGCTCAGGATATAAATCTGTATTTAGGAGAATATGTTTGGGTTGAATACATGCCTTTCTTGACTAACAAAAGCTGTGTAGCTTTCATTCAAAGCAATATATGAAAAGATGTTCTGAATCCAGTAGAATCTGCGAAAAAATACCTTGATGACTCTAATAAAATCTTCCGTTGTTCTCACGTTGTTTAAATAGAACGGCAGCAAGGATATCTTTAAAGGATCAGCCTTTGGTACCAAATGATCTGCAATTAATATGTATTCAAATAAAGCTTTGAAACTATTGGTAGTTAATAAGATTGAGAGTAGATAAATTGGAGGGGGGAACAGCTCGGTTAGAAAAGATAGCTACATAGGATATTGATTGTTTTTTAATGGTGAAGTTTGTTGATAACACTCATAAGAGTACATCTCAAAGTCTCCAACAAACATGACCCAGGTTGAGTGAAGTTTTTCTGTTCCACAAATTATAAAGCCTATAACCATCTAATTCATGTGATTTAGCATAGCAATCAATAACCAACATGAGTACGAAAGTAGAATTAAAGCAGAATGATATAACACATAGCATTGGAATTGAATTGAGCAGATATCAAGCAAATCGATGAGGAAAAACAAAAATGAGCAAAATGTTAGGCTTACTTTCAGACTCAGGAGGAAATCTTTGTTTGTGAAAGTTATACCATAAGGGAGGAATTGGCTTGAGTTGACCCTGAAATAGAACAGGTTACAAGATGTCAAACACATTTCCTCTTTAGCCAGAGAGATATATTTGAGACCTTTGCTTTGGGATTTACTACTTCTGATAGATTAGGTTCATAACTATATAAATACAACTAACACTAAAACAGGTCAATAAATTTTAAGTAATGAGTATACTAAGTATTAACAATTAAGTATTCTATCAGTACATTAATATTAATTTTATTTTAACAGCAGTATGAAATAAATGCTATTCCGAAGTAAATCAACTCTTTACTTCAGCTTCAAGTTTTATACGTTCCGCTCTCAACTTATGAAGAAATTCAAGCAAATAAGATCTATAGGTGACGTATAATAGATATGAAATTGGTCAGTATCAATACTACGACACAAGGCATGAAAGTCAGAAGGTCTCCGAATTAAGCTTTAAGCTTAGATTTTTTGGTTTCCCGATTTCCTGTGGCACATCTTGTGGGCAAAATGTGGACAAACAGGTTATTGCAACCGATCTCGTTTACCTTCTCAGGGGCATATCCACTTTCAATAATGCACAGATATTAAATTCACTGCGAAAATAGAAGTGCACATGGGAATGCTACTATAAACTATTATATCGAACTCTCATGTGGTATTACAAAAACAAAAAATGAGCATAATTTTTGTTGAGAAAATAACACTGTAACAGTTATCAGTTGGACTTGTACACTGATGATAATTTTGAAAAAATATGGGATTTTTGCACCGCTCCAGATTATGCAACTTCAATTGAATAAACTTCAGTTGGCTTTGATGAAATTCTAATAAAATGAACTCAATTCAAGGACTTTCTCTCTTTATTACCCATATAAGAAACCTGGTACAAAGCCTAGTTCCAAAAGTTCCTTAATTTGAACTTCTAATGATCCGTTAGCAGTACTAGCAGTTTCTAAGAGTTCCTTAATTTTCAATAGAACTAGCCTTAGTACTTAACATCGCGAGGGGGCAATGACTATGGATAGAGACAACATAGCTGAAAGTATTCAACGAAACACTTGAAAAGAATATTAAATAATACAGGCGAGTCTTGGCTGCAAATGAATGGAACCAGCTTTAATTCTTGATTGTTTGCAACCATAATAAATTTTCAAATTTAAAAGTTCTTTAGGGATTTTTACTTTAGAAGTATAAATTCTATAAAAATTTCGGCCTTCTAGATGTAGGTTTAATATACAGTACTTCATTGATTATAAGCTGCCCCTGTTTATAACCTTTCCTTAACTATAAGCCACATTAAATGACACTAACAAAAATAGAATCACCCATTGATTATATGCAGCACCAACAAAACTCTTAAACTGAATGCAGGGATGGATATATATATATATATATATATATATATATATATATATATATATATATATATATATATATATATATATATATATATATATATATATATATTGAAAAGAAATGAAAACAAATACTATACAATACATTATTTCAACTATTATAAGCTGCAACAAAACTTTTCAAATAAGAAATGTAAGCTGCAGATTATAATCGAAGATATACGGTAAAGTGGTTCCCTATTTATGGCGCACAATTAAAGGTAAAGATTCGACTATCTTCTCTCTCTCTAGTGAAAAATATTTCTCCCTACCTGAGACATGGAGTAGGCCAAAGAGTCTTCATTATACCAGGCAGTCAAATAATTGTAAAAACATTTGGGATAAATAATTCCACTTTTATCGACCAATCGTCCATGTGGTAACTAAAAACAGTGAAAAATCATGCACTGAGATGGAAACACATGAACAACCAATCAAAATATCAAACCAATCAATCAATCAATCAATCAATCAATCAATACAGTCAGTGAGAAGGGTAATAAAACCACTCATGAGGCAACCTTTTGCCACGTGCTCAATAGAAGTAATAAAAAAGGAATTATACTGGAGAGAGCATTAGTAATCAAATATTCCATTGGGCCAGAGCTGCAGTCAAAGATGCAAACGAGCCTATATACCTTTATATAAGACAACCCAATTTTATGCATAGCTCTGGTATTCCAAACAGCTTCTCATTTTAAGTGTAGAGGTACTTTTAAGTTCTTTACAGAAAAAAGGTGTGAATTTGCTTGAAAACCGAAAGAAGCAGTTCAAATGTTTGCCTGTGCTACTTTATCATAAAAAAGCCTTGAAGTACTCTTAAACTATTCTCAACTTTCAATGAGATTGTGCCTCAATATTCCCATGAAATGTTCTTTAATTATATTCTTGTAAAAATGTCTATGCCTATATTCATCTTATTGGTATAGTGCCCATCTATTCTGCGGTACACACGAAAATATACCAAGTAAACACACAGCATCAATACCAGGGTCATGCTCAGGTCATGCTAAAGTCATGCTCAAGTTATCAAATCTGAATAGTCCACCAAGGTAAGTACTTACCCGAGAAACATTCCTTGGATTTGAAGGATCACATGACAAGGCAATCAGTTTGTATCCAAGGATTGCTTCTTTTGAGGCGTTGGTTGCCCAGCCAAATTTGTTCAATCTATTCTCTTTCCATTCTGCATCAAATGCATTTTGTATGTCTAAAGTACAAAAAATTCACAATTAACTATCATCCTTTACTAATGCAGCTGGAGAATGTGCAATTATGAAAAGATGAAAACAACTAGAGTATTTGTGATTGTCAGCTGTAAATGGAGATGTTACTTCTTGACTTCAAATAATGAAAGTTTCTGTTGCATTTAACTTGATGCTGTTTCATCAAATTTTATCCAGCAAATACAGGTATCTGAATTAGCTATTCCAAATTACTACTTATCAATATGCAAATATTCTTTAAAGATAAAAATCTCAAACACAACAAATGTTCTACATACTACCCAAGGAGGTACCAAATTTTCTAGAGATAGCCTATTACAGAGTGGGTTTGTGTGGGAGAGCAAGATTATCTAGAAATCCAAAAAATGAATTAAGAAATCGATTAAAGCAACATTTGGGCAACTAGACTAAACAGCTAAAGAAAGCCGAGAGCTTGAACATTCGAAGCAAATCTGAGAGAGGGTTTTGCATAATATGAAGGAAATATGACACAACTTCATCTACTGAGTTTGTGAGCACGCGCATCGGTAAAACACGCAGTAGCACGAAAATTACACGCATTTTATATTTACACAAGTAAGCACTTTGCTTCGAACCAAATTGTAGATTATTTAAAACATTTAAAGAACTTATAGTACTAACGGAAAAATCTCTGCGGAACTTTTCAATTTAAAAAATTTTTTTAACTGCAAGCATTCTTAATATGCCGGTTCCACTTATTTGCGACCAAAACTCGCATGCGTTGCTTGCCATGCATGTGAATGGATTTCATTAAGTAGTTGTTTTACTATACTGTCTGTCTACACTCTCGCTCTCTAGTCTATAGCTCTTGGCACTAAATGTGCAGTGAAAAATAAGAAACTATCAAGGAACTTCAGTACTGCAATGTGTTCATTGGAGGTCCAAGAAAAAGAAACTTTTGGAATTAGGTCTTGGGGTATGTTCTTTTTAAAACAAAAACCATTTAATGTAGGAACAATATCTATTCACCCAAAGTAGCATATTTAGAAAGGGCGATAAGAGTCTTAATCTGACACCAGTACTGAATTTGTTAAGCATTTTAGAAGTACCAGAGCACCTGCGTACTTAGCCTTTGGCCAGCTAAATTTGGCGAGTGTGTGCCAGCACGTGCCGATTCGATGGCACCTATGACCACCTTCCTCGCCTACCCCCCAAACCGTCATTGCAAGTAACACAGCAGCAACAGCAGCAGCATGAAAATAGTCTCGTCATAAGCACAACAATATCCGCATCCATTGTAAATTCTGTAAGGGGCAGGAAACCAGAATAGACCTGAAGTACTAATGCGCAAGTGCTTCATGCTGTGCCTCATGAAAACTAGTCCTGTATGATTCTACGATCCTACTTAAATTTACCACCACCAATATCACAATTTACATTCTTGAAGACATAAGTAAATTGATAAAAAGTCAGAGGCGAAGACCATCACTAACAGCTCTAATCCAACTACTTTTCAAAATTCAGAAAAACTTGGAACTGATCATGGCCTAATGGGCCTACTGAAACATGAACTCTTAGGGCATAAAAATTATGAATATGAAAAGTAAATATGTAATGGAAAGGATGGCAGTCTATACAGTGCGATTGTAGTAATGCAAAATAGTAGACAAATCGAAAAATCAATAAGCAGTGATCGTAATTAGCTCCAGGGGCGTTGGAAAATCTCAAACATAATAAGGGCCTTTCCATTTGGTGGCCTAGAGTATGCGTTGAATACAATACTCCAGACGGAAACAAATAAAGTTGTGGCGAGCTCCTAATCCTCCGTATATGCCTTTCTAATCTCGGATCAAACAATGGAGACTCCTGACTTTGTCAATATATGCACATCTCTGGAGTAGTCCTATAAATTAATCTATGTGGGCTTACACATACCGAACCCAACAGGTTCTACGGCAGTGGTATTACAGAAACAAACGGGCCCCTTCAGAAATCAGTAAGTGGGGGCCCCCTCTGAGTTCTCACTCCAAATAGTATAGAAAACAATTGTTTTTTGTAACATTTGTGAGGAGGCCCTCCAAAACTTTGCGGTCCTTAGGAGGTATTTTGTTTCCAACCTAAGTCGGATACACCACAGTACTACACTACATTGCTACGGTTCCATAGCTACTGATCCGCACCTCACAGTATTTAGTCAGAAGACCATTCTTTACGTTCCGGACGGGACAAGGATTCTTCTCACTTGCTATGAGAAATTGAAGCACTATTTTGAATGATCAATATATGCTGCTTCTTGGATAGTGGTGATTAAAGGATATTGTAATATACCAAAAAGAAGCTGATCAAAGGATGGCGTGTGGTTATTCAATATAAATGTTTTCCGGACCGGACACTTTATGGAATGGCCCCATATGTTATCTTAACAGAGCTCAAAAATTCCGCCAAATGATAATTCTCCGATCAAAAGCCACAATGTATCCAGTTTGCAAATTGAATTTCAAGCATATTATGGTGATTAGAAGAATAAGACTTTACTGGTTATTTGGCAAAGGAGGTTGGAAAAACGGAAGGAAATTTGTACCTTACTCCAGCCTACCCTAACACCACGGCATTCTCTACAATTCGCGATGTAATCTTGACGCCACTTAGGCTTATATACGAAAACCACAAACAATGATGACTACATACAAACACGTAATTAAACATCCAGGTGTGGTGAGGGGCCCTCTACATCAGGTACTGGCCTACTTGCATATATATTTTATAGGAACATAGTTTTATAAAGAAAATCAAGCCTCATATTCGCTGAAATTTACGAATTCAAGACTGGCATTTGGCTGAAGTGAGCATATTCAAACTACATTTTATACGATAGGTGTAGACCTTAATCTTTCCTTCTTTCCTGCTCTTGTTCTCCCTTTATGATGAACTGGCACGTTAACAAACTGAATTTTTCCCTTTGATTTTCTGGCAAACTCACAGCTTTTGTGTAATGCAAACTCATAATCTAAGTTTTAAAGAACATTTAAGTTCATCACAAATTTAAATAATCTTATAATCAAAGTGTGTGAGTGCCTTTAATTTCTACATCTATGGCGAGAAAAGCATATCGATGCAATACAAAAAAGGGTTCCTATAGAATTCTCCACATTACATTCCCTTTGATTGAGGACTTAGGGGGAGGGGGTCACTTGAGTTGGCAAATTTGACGTTATATAACGGGTGAATGGCCCCTTGCAATCGAATTTGGCAAAACTGCCACAAAGGAAAAAAACTGATCTAGTGTCGGTTCTCTTGGTCGGAAGGATAGCTACATAAATATCCTTTCGTCGAGCCTCAAGGTGACATGAACTCATTACTGCATGAGCTTTATATCGAGTTTCCATGTAAAAGGCGTCCAAAATAAAAGGCGTCTAAAATAAAAACCTCTAAAATAAAGGCCTCTAAAAGTGATGGTACATGAAAGCACCTACAGCAGTGCAATAATACGAGGAGAAAGCATTTAACTGGCTCAACAGAATTAGACTATTTCGTCACGTTTTCACATCTTATAAACTAATATGGAAGAAATTATAGCCAGATATCTCATTTCATCTTGCAAGAGTTCCAATCCCAAATAGTGATCAGGAAATTTAATATCATCGTGGGAACCAGTGTGAACTGCAGTGGTGAAAGACAAATGAGCCAGTCACATAAACCCAAGACTGACATAAGTACCACAGATTTTTCTGAAGTTTCCAAAGTGCCAAACAAAACCTCACTTGAAATCACACAATCACGAAAATCTCATAAATATCTCAAAAGTCTTTAAAACCCTGCAAACTTCGTGAAAAAATAGCAAAAATCATTCACAAAAGAACAAGAGACAATCACAAACGATCACCAAAATTCACGAAAATCACATGAGAATTTCGCACAATGTGTGAACAAATACCAAAAAAAATCAGAAGAGAAAATCGCTAAATAATAAAAAAATCACGAAACTTAAAATCAATTGTATTCATAAAAATATTGTACACTTTGAGAAAATAACAAAAATCCCAAAAGAAAATTACATAAAATAATATTCAGGGACATCACACAGGGACGCCGAGAGAATTCAGAGGCCCCCGAGGCAAAAGAGAAAGGCAAGGCTCCCTCCAAGCGAAGCGAGCAGAAAATTTACAAGAAGTCATAATAAATTTCCTGCATTATTTTACGAGCGATAAACTAAATGAAAAGCAAAATGTACCTGCTAACCAGTCTCGAAAATATACTAGCCAAAACTTTGGTAGATTACCATTTGCATCTCTCACGACTTCGTCAATCTAAAATGATGAAGTATGAACAAGGTAGTTGAGAAATCAAAGAAATCAATATCCCAGTGAACTGTAGACATGAAGGAAACCCAAATCCAGGTTTTAGTGGCGAAATGCGGTTAAGGGTAACTAAATTCACAAACTATTAAGGACGTCAAGAAAAATGGGCAAAATGGACTGCTAGAAATCTATCACATTGTGTGCTTTTGTTTTCAAGGTTATGAACTATATTCCAAAAGGGCAGGATTTTTATGGCACGCCAAAAGTAGCACAATAATAACATATACTCTCACTTAATACAATCCATTCTTGCCCTGATTAAAAGTGAAAGTTAATTTGGAAATTGGGGGGG
>WIPJ01009413.1:233919-252817 GCA_018155075.1 Cassiopea andromeda | reverse complement strand
GGGGGATAATAGAACAATACAAACTAGCACAACAGATCCAATCGGGGCCCTTAGGAGTTCAGCAAAACTTGGGTCTCTTCTTGATTTTCAATAGAAATAGCAAGAACAACTTGTCTCTAGAAACCTCAGAGGTGCCCCTTCAGTTTTGGGATCCTTAGGAATTATCCTACTTCCAACCTGCACCGGATATGCACTGGTAACAAAAGAAATATAAAAAAGAACAATTAATAATATGCGACAGCATCGTCCCCACAGAATCATGTCATCTTTGTTTCCTGTTCAAGATTGGTAAAAGGGCGTTACTTAGGCGTGGCAGAGGCAGCCCAAAGCCACAACAGCAGGCTTCCAGCTATAACCTTTGTGAATCCATGTGTCTTCTATCTAACACATTGCAGCAGAAGTCGTGATGTAAAGTGTGCAGTGCACAACTCCTACACATACCTTATTCTCTATTTAGCCCCCCTCTCCAATAAAGCAATAAGCCCCCCGGGGGGCTAAATAGAGAATCTACGGTAGCTACTGGTCAGCATCACTGAATTCACAAGTACTTGATGTTTGGTAAGTCAATTCAATACTAGCAACACATATAAAAACACACATAATCACATCAATAGATTCAATGCATTGCAAAATTATCCTACTTGTGAACGATAATATGGCTGTCGGAACATATATACCTTTAAAAATGAACGGTGATAATCATACAGCATCTTCTGTTTATTTGCATAATCAAAGTTCTCCATGGTGACAGCGTGCATCTGATAGAAGGAAAAATATCGAAATCTCGCAGCTACGAATGCGTATTCGACGTTTTCCCGCGGGATCATCTCTGCAACATTTAGGCCATCTTTGACTTGAAATGCGCCATAGGCACACACGCCGAGGAAGATAGCAAGCATAAAGATGACAAATATCTAAAAAGTAATGGAAAAGAATACTGGGAGTGTTATGAAATCTCAGATTAAACCAAACAAATTCTATATCTGGGTGCCTACACGTTTTTCTTACAAAATAAGAATTGTTAGGAGACAAAAAAGAAGATTTTCTAGTAACTTCTAAGGCGAATTTAGCTCAATTGCGACAAAAATCTGAGTAAGGAGATTTAAAGCTTCCTTGTTTCCAGTCCCTTCCTGGCCAACAGATAAAACAAGATCGACCCTAGCAAAATCAGTCCTTGCCCAGACAAGTGCGCGTTTCCATGAAAGTGCAAAGTCCCCAGCACAAGCGAAAAATCACCTGTGCCAACATCACAATCAACCATGCCATCGCACATGCCAAATTGGAACATCGTTATCGCAACTGCAATACTGGTGACTGTCACCTTTTGCTTTCGCGGCTCTGTTTTATCCCGTTTTAAACTAAATGAGACATTTTAAATGCATCAGCAACAAGAAATTTTGTATTTGTATGCACAAGTCTTGGATCATACGTTCATTTCCAAATGAATAAGAGCAATTACTCGCACAGACAAGGGCGCACGTGCGAATTGTCGCTGACGTACCAATTTTTTCCGGGCATGGAATGGAAAATATTTCGCAAAGCGAAATTGTAAAAGAAAAAGATCAGATTCTTCCTATAAGAACTTTTCTTGCGATCGACTGTTATGGAATCTTGCATATTAAATTCTTCATTACAGAAATATCACAACTGCTGCTGAATAATAGATACTCTTAACAGGAGATGTAAGGCGATTTTGATAAAATTCATATTAATTAAGGAGCTCATTTATTAAGGGTATTTCATTCCTTTAAGTTTTTAAGGAGGCATGGTGGGAAACCGGTGAGTCATCAACATTGTCGTCCTGGGGTTTCAAAGAAAACATGATACACCTACACATGCCTAAGGATTTCTCTAACTTATACCTAAAAGCGACCGTATTTCTGCTGTGTAAGACAGCACTGCAGTTATGTTGCACTTAAAAATTTTGTTCGGTAAATCCACAACTTGAATTTGCACTATATGTGGCTGCATTTACGCTAAAAATAAATGAATTTCTGTTCTGAAGTGAATATAGCGCGACCTACATACTTCAGCTTGAAGTGGTCCTAAGTCTGATCAGCTGCAGATTTCACATATCCTACATCAGCAACTCTACTTACGAAGGAAGAGCTCTTGCTGTCTAAAATGCTTCTAAGTAATACATGGAAGAAGATAATGGTATCGAAAAGCAGTAAAAGACAAGGACCTAATACCTACTAACCTTTGTTGTCATGTGCTGCAAAAAAGGACCGAAGTAATTCTCCGCAAAGTATGACAATGAAATATGCTTTACAACATTATGCCACGTAAGTTGTTTGTCAGAGTTGTCCTGTCTTGGCGGAACTGGGTCTTGCTCTGTTGCCCTAGTTACTTGTGTCCTGACTTCTTGTGGTGCACGAGGTGCCCAATGTGATCGGGTTCTATTGAGATGGTGATTTGTCATTACTGCATTTAAGGAAGCTCCCGCATAAATAGATGGTGCACCAGACAATCCCTCTAGATTAATAAAGGCAATGTCTTGAAGAATGTTACCACTATGAAGAGGAAGTGCTGGAGTTTGGACTTGCCTAGAAAGAAGCCAAAATCAAAACCAATTACATTAGAAATTCGTACAAGAATGTTTGAAGTTAATATTCATCGTGTTGAGCCAACAACTTCAGCAACTCTATAATCAACAAAAATGAAACTTCTTCAATTCAGTAATCAAGCAATAACTAAACAAATAAATCAATCAAGCAACCCCTCTGCCATCCAACTAAACCACTACGCTTTCAATAAAGTAGTTCAAAAGCAAACACGGAAATACTATAATAAAACACATAATAGATAACAAAGTTCAATTCTATTAGCTGAAGTGAAACATTACAGGAATCTCTATCCATCTACCAGTGAGAAAAAATCACATTGCTTTATGTTTCCATTTTTCTTTTCCCCTCATCTTAAAGTTTGGAACATTCTTTTGAAAAAATTGATTATGGTACACTGTCTGGAACATTTTGAACCAAGGGTACTATTCTTTAATTCAACAATGATTGATAGTGCAAGGAAAAACTCAATCCTGCTTGTTGGTCTCAGTCGACTGAAATACCATTGTGTTGCAACTGCTTTCTGGAGCAGTTGTTCCCAAACGGAGGGGGAGGTACGAAAGGTATCAGAGGTCGCAAAAGAATGCTGTCGCATTGCAAGTTGCAAAGCCACATATACAACTTCATAGGTCTTTTCTAGCCAAAGGCTACAAACCGCATAAATTCAGCACACTAAACCTTGAAGATGCTGTTGGTACTTGGCTTCCACGAAGACATATTTATCACAATATATACAGATGATCCCGAAGTGAAAAAATAAGCAGTATGGTATCACCATGCAAATTCATGAGAAAAGTCTATCTAGAGAAATATCAAATACTGAGAAAAACTTATAAAAACAGGATGCTCCCAAATACTGTAGCCTTTTAATCATAGGTACACAGTGGCGTAGCTAGAGCGTGTGGCACCCGGGGCGGACCTAGAGTTTGCCACCCCCCCCCAACACACACCAAAAAAAAATATATATATATAAATATACATACATATATATATACACATACATACATACATACATACATACATACATACATACATATATATATATATATATATATATATATATATATATATATATATATATATATATATATATATATAGGTTACTTAATAAAATGTAGGCCTATGTTATCTCCGTCTGCATTTCTGGTTATTCCCGTAAATATCGGAAATTACCACAGGATAAAAAGTGCCGCCCCTATAAAAGTGCCGCCCGGGGCGGACCGCCCCCACCGCCCCCCCTTGCTACGCTAGTGTAGGTACAACAACTTTTTAATAGCATAGGAATTAAAACTTGATTGTCAAGTAAAGAATGCCCTACCGAGAAGCCTTCCAGCTAGCAATCAAGATTCGACGCGTATATTTCTCTAGATACCCTTGAAGGAAATCGCCAATAACATTTCACCAATACAAAATAATCCTTAAAAAATCTAATATTTAAACCAACCAACCTTCCAGAGCAACATAACAGGTCGTATTTCTCAGACTGGACGCGTTTAACATCAAAGCCAAGCGTTGATGTGAATAAAAATATGATGGTTAGCCAATTTAAAACTACAATCAGAGAAGCCTGCAAAATAATAAAACAATGTAGAAAACCTATGGCAATTAAGGAATTATACAGGATATTCAATGTAATCATCTTCCCTAGGCTCATTACTACAATTTGGTGCGCGGGAGAACAAATTCTGTCGGCAAATTACCCATTAGGCACCTTCTATTTCCTATTTCATATTCTAGGGACCAAATTAAAATAACTCCTGCAGTGCAATGGAAAGCTGATAGCCACCCCGATGTTGCATGTAAAATGCAGATCCTACTCATCCTAGAAAACGTTTACGAGCGACTTTCTTCTTTGCATTTATAGATCACCGCACAAATGTGCAAATGATAACATGTTTGGAAAGTGCAACATGACAACGAAGCATGGTAAGTTGGGAACTGAAAAGCATCCCTGAGCATTATCAGAAATTTATACTAAGATACTTAGGCCTCTGATTTGATAGCATTTAGTTAATTTTAGTGTACTACATCAACTCAAGTTAGCCAAACACAATAGTAGGCAACTAATATTCGTTAAACTACTAAATGAGGAGCGAACTATGCAGTTGATATTACTTTTATATTCAATGTGACAATATGGAAATTTCATTTAATTTCAAGAAAGTTACCTGTCTGGAGAAGGCCTGCAAAGCTGGAACTGGTATGAACGAGGCCATCATAAATGCACAAGCATTTGTAAATGATGTCAATGTGACACTCAAACCACAGTTTCGTAGAGTTTCACCTACGATCTCGTTCTCATCAAAATTCTTACTCTCACATACTGAAACATACGTCCTTGCCACAAGAAACATATCATCGACACCGAGGCCAAGGGCAAGGAATGGCAATACCTGAAAATGAGACAAAATTGACTTGCTATATACTTTGGGCCGGTATCTTGAGTATATGACATCATCAACTCCAAGGTGCACAAAGAACACTCATTACTGAGACATGATCATCAACATATTTAGTATTTCGTAGATTTAGCGGTGATTTGCAGTGATTTTATGATGGTACACGGTATGAAATAAAACTTTAAATGGGGCAGAAATATCCAAAGATGCATAAACACAACACACAGTTTGAATACAGGATACTAGTTCAGAAATGACGATAAATACCTGGGTGGAAGCAGCATTAAAACTGACTTTGAGGAGCGAAGATAATCCCATGGCAGCTGCCACAGATAATGACACAAGAATGACTCCAGTTACACCCACTGCACCGTATGAGAACACTGCATTTGACCATCTTTTCAAAGTGATGAAGGCATACACAAGCTAAGCAAAAAGCAAATAATAGACTTCAGAGCATGTTATTTGAATGTGGATATAATGCAATATGGAGGAATCCCCATAATGGTTGTCAAGTAGAATGACGTTCTATCAAATACGCATACAATATAACATGATAGAGAAACAAAAGGTGACGGCGTTTCATAGCCTACTTTGCCTCTATCCTTATGCCTATAGCAAGGGCTCTTCAGTGTATTTAGAGAACACAGTAATAGCTATAGCCAAAGCTCCAATGTTTATAGGTACACAGTGAGAAAAATCAATATGCATACACTTTCTCTACTATAAGGAATCTAGCTCCAAAAATTCCTTGTTTTTGGGCCTCTAATAGTCAACGTTCAGAACTAGCATACCCTCAGCTGTTTTTACAATGTCATGTGCTATTGTCAGTCCATAGTCTTCTCAGCATGAACTGGCAAGTAGAGATATGTCTTGTCTTTCCAAGGCCAATTTGCGGGCGTATTAGTGGCAGGATTGCCCGCCTATAGCGGGTACCCTTTTAAAAAGTTTTGCTATAATCAGCCTTAGCACTTAAAATAGACAGGGGCAATCACGCATACATAGCACAGTTAAAAACTGCCCTAAGTAGTGCTTGAGCAAAAGATCGCAGCCAATCTATGCAAGGCCGCCCAGAGGGAGGGACAGGGGTGACAAATTACTGCAGAGCCTCAAGGTCCAAGGGGCCTCATAACACCAAATGTCTTAAGGTCTATGAAGCATCATAAAGTAAGGCAGCAGTATTTTAATCAACTTAATTTCTGGACCCTGAAAATTTTCTGCTCGCTTGATAGGAGGCCTCGTCTTTCTCTTTTGCCCGGGGCCTCTGAACTCTCCAGGCGGCTTTGAATTTATGTCAGTTGACTGAAAATGAATGGAACGGGCTCCCTAATTCTTGATTGTTTGCAGCTTCAAATATTTTTCAATTGAAAAGTTATTTAGGAATTTTTCTTTTAGTAGTAGTATAAGCTCTTCAATTATTTGGATCTTCTATTACTACGATCCTTATAAAGTGATTTCGTTTAAAAAGCGTGTTTACTACTTCTAACACAATTGTGACTATCATAACGTGGAAAACAGACAGCTTATCAACGATCACCAAGCTCCATGCAAAGTTTTCCTACCATAACATTGGAAGGAATGCCAAATAATGGGATACAGCAAGTTTGCTAAAACAGCAAAACAGACCAGTTGGGATGATAATCTTTCGTGGCCATAGTATAATTTGATGCTAGAGCTTTTAATCAGCAGATAGATTTTCTGAGGTTAGGACAAAAATTGTATTTGGTTTCAACGCTAGTCAGCATGTTCAAGTTATGCAGTATCTAAGGAAAAGTATGAAATTGTGAGCTTTTTCACTGTTGTTCAATTCAACTGTGATTTTCAACAAGCGAGATGATAGATGATTGTCGAAGGCCTACCTCTTCAAATCATCAACAAGGACTGAAATTCACATTTGTCTACTTAGCCGACATGATATCTCAATGATGTCCTCTCATAAAAGTCTTCTCAAAATTAAAACAAAATACCCAATTTCAGTACATGCACTTAAGCTTTGTGTGAAAGTAGACTGCGCTTTCGACAAATAATCCTGTAACGGGGGTGGAAGAGCATGGTATGAATGGGGAGAATATCTATTGACTCCGTTAGGGTGTGGCTATTGAGATGTAGTTCACCTATAGGCGACACCCTATTTTTAAGAAATGTGTTGCTATATCTCCTAGCTTCTTAGCTTGTGAAGCAAAGTACAACATTACTTTCAGCAAGAACCTACACGCTATACACCTTTTTTATAAGAAACCTAGCTCAAGGCCTAGTACTAAAAGCTTCTTAATTTTTGCCCACATTCAAGTTCTAAAAGTTTCTCAAAACTTTCTTAATTCAACGAACAAATCTGCTGTGAAAGCATACGCAGAAGGTGAATGTGGCAAATTATTTGTCCTATAACAAACAAAATGCGTCAGTAAGAGTTAAATTCTAAAGCAATGTCATATTCACATTGTTCTGGTACAGCTTTACGTTGAACCAGGTAACGACTTCAAAGTGCTACTTGTCTGAAGCTTCTTAGCTTTTTCACTATAGTTCACAAAGTTTCTTAAACCTTAGGCTGCCTAGTGCACTAGCTTGCCTGTAAAGAGGTTTCTTATAAAAACGTATATTGTGTTGAAATAACTTATCTATAACAGCGTATTATAAAAGAATAAAAAAATATAACAAAATACTACGTGAAATGTTATAACGTGGCACAATACAACTGACAGCAACACGAAATAATACAACATGAATCAAAATGACACGGTTCGAATCAATATGAGATAATTCCATAAACGCAAAAAGGAATTACCACACCGTGAAATTACACCGTGAAACAGTACATGAGAGCACAAGAAACTTTAACACATACACACCCATCGTGCAACAACACAGAACTTTCAATAGTATTTAGAGTAAGCAGCTGATCATGTGTAGTGGGCAGTTGTGTTCCATGGAGGGCCACACATTATGTGTACTTTTAAATGTCATTTTAAGTCTAAGTAGATGGCAGTTTAAGTAGTAGCAGCCGGCGATAAATTGTCAGTAGCCACCTTCTATCGAAAGCTCTGCAACACAACATGACACACTCACCATGGAATAACCTACCAAATCATAATACAACACACCATTACAAACATACAATTACAAACATGCCATGACAAACCACACCATGATATAACACAACAAGGCACACCATCAAACAACACACAATAACATGACACACCATGAAAAATTACACAACTTGTCGTGAAAAAACTAACTATGCAAAGGCACAGACTTACAAAACGAACTATGCAACCAGACAATGAAAGAAGAAACGATGCAGTAACCCGCTATGCAATAATATACAACTTCATAACATATGGCAACGAACAATGCCTAATATCAAACATTGCTAGGAAAAACGCTTTCAGTCGTGTCATCCCCCTATCGCTATATAGCCTTTGAAGTAGCAAACAATTACGTATCTACATACCATTACCAAATATCCAGTTATGATCTTCTTGAGATCTGGTTGGGAAAAAGTTTGAATCAGATCGTTGAATGTAGTTGGTGAATATGCCATGATGTCCGTAGAAAGCGAAGAGTTTTTGTAACCATTTGCATTCACAATCTGGCAATAACAAATAGGGAAACAGGTAGCGCCTTCAGAATGACTCGGGAAGATGAACAATGAGGTAAATATAAGAAGGCTGCTACGAATCGCAACCTTTGATGGTGGAAGTGATGTGCAGGCTATAGGGCAAAAGTGAAACATGTGGTCCATGACATTCACTGTTCCCAGTGAATACAATCTTCTACCAACTCTTTTTAATAGATATTATACCGTTGACCCTTTGCAGTATCTGTGGTCCTACCGATAAGAGCCTATTTCTCAAAATATTTCCAGCTACAATTAAGACCAAAACTTTCTATTTCTGTGATATGAGTCCCAGGAGGATACCATAACATTTTAGCGCATCAGTATCCACTGGTAGCAATGTGTTGCACGGCACAAGCCATGTAACATTTAACAGCGTATCCACTGAGTTAAAGTTGAAATCCCAGCCAAAGTTTCAGAAAAAATTGACCTTTTTCCAGCCTTTCGGTCAGAAAAAACACATTGTTTTCCAGCTATACCATGAATTTTGATATAAAATTCCAGCCTTTGAAAATGCAGTTGGAATATTGTCACGAGGTATTAAATGACCTTAAAATTTCCAAAAAATTTAAATTCTTATGCAAATTCAATATCTTCCGGTAACCACCCCGGAGGGCAAGGGTCTACCAACCACCCTGGCAAAGCATAGGGAAAACTTCCTATCCCGGGTCGATTTGGTGAAAACAGGCCTGTCCCACGTGATACTGATCAATCTCTTTTCTTTAATCCAGTTTCTCGATAAGATCCTTTTTCATCTAATAATGCCATAAATTATTATTATGCCCAAAAATAAATTCCTGCTTTTCCAGCCAAAGCAGGAGAAAAGCCCATGCTTTCCAGCTTTTCCATCCAAATTCTGAAAAAAGGCTTATTTTCCAGCTTTTCCAGCCGGAGTGGACACCTTGTCTAAGAAACTCTTGTAGCGTATACGATACTCTGTGGCACTGTGACTCAATGGGAACCACGCTTTATGTTGCAAAATGGGTACCCAGGTGAAAAATGTAAGGGTTGTCATGAATAAAATCGCTTTTCTAAACAACAACCTCCCTCCAAAAAACAATTCCTATACAAGACATGAAAATTCGCCAAAAAGGACCCTCCGAGTCAATGCAAACAGTATGGTCGCAAACACTTGATTGCAAGACCACTTTCAACTTCGTCTGATGGGGCCTCACGTCGCTAATTCCCTACGGGCCATGAAAACCTCTCAGTCACCACTTGCTACAAGAAAGCAAGCCTTTTTCATTACAACGTGTACTTAAGATAAAACATTCCGTACAAAATTACCTTGGTAAATTCCCTCTGCCATGCTTTGAGGACTTCATCTGCTTTCTCTACAGACCACTGGGGTATGTCCATCCCTTTGAAAGCTTTTTGGGTGTGGTACAAATTCTTTGCACTAACAAGCATCAGCACAGATTGAAGAGCCTCTCCACTAAAAGAAAAAGCTCTTAAAAGGGCAAGATCTTGAAAAATTCCTGATTAAATAACCGATAGACAGATCCAGCTTTGAAATTATCAAAATCTGAATGAGACTGACTGCAAAAACTCTGCTGTTCATAAATACAGGTTTTTATCGTCATTATCCATATATACTTCATTACTTCAACCAAGATTGACGTTGGGTACAATAATGCACTATTTGCGATCAGAAATTCATCAAAACTCCAAGACTTGACTAAATTTATGGCTGAAATTTTTGGTGAAATTGTTGGATCGTATACATGACAATCGATCATTCTAATCCATCTTTTCCTTTGAATATAGAGCTAAATATTTTCACATGAAAATGAATTTAGCAAGAGCACGAAAAAGCGGCAACATTTTTTGACATAAATGCTTTTTCGTCCAGCACTCGTCAGAGTATGAAACGTCGGATAACAACCGAAAGGTTAACCGAAATATATAGCTAGATGCAGATACATGTGATACGATGCGTCAAATTGGCCCTAAAAGTGTCCAATTAGGACGAAAAAAGCTTTTAAGTATGTCTAAAAATGTTGCCGCTTTTCATGCTCTTGCTAAGTTCTGTAGTACCAACAGACTATTTAAGAAATTAATTTAGTGGCACATAAAAACTGGAACACATTGCCAACCATCAGTATTGCAATAAGGGCCTTGTCGTATTAACATGAAAATATCGGAGCAGAAGCAAAGAAAAATGACGTAACACCATGATTATATAAGATCTTAAATAAATCAGCCAATTACATGGAACCAGTAATCAGGCTGAAACTTATTTTTAATTTATTGAATCCTGAAGCTGCTCCTCCATGCAGCAATCCAATAAGCTCGCGAAATCAACAAGCCGTAAATTACAATAGGCCATTTTCATAGATCATTTGTTTCTCCAACCTTCGTAAAATCTGTGACATGTTTCGTCGTCTTTCACCAACAAGTAGCTCCTCTGGCCATTCCATTAACTTTGTCGCATAGCCTTTGCAGCCATTTGTCAGGAAGGCACCAACATCTGGAGTCTGAAAAATTACATTACAAAAACCACTACAAAACCATGGTTATTTTTGGCGTCGCAAACGTACAGGACACTTGTAAAGAGTGGTATAACACTCAAAATTAATGCACTTTAAACAAATAAATTTACCTCTTTCGATCGGTAGTTTGGAGAGGTCTTTGGACATTTTGGACCACGTGGATCAAGACATGGTTTATTTAAATATCCCCTTTCGATTCCATACTAAAAGTAGATGGAAACAGAAAGGTTATAAAAATTATCAATATAATAAATTAGAAACATTAAAAGTCTCAAATAGGTCTGGTACATCCACTTCTAGTCAAATAAGTATATATCTGAAGGGCTAGTAATAAATCTAAGGCCAATGCGGAGAAAATACAATGCTTTCATACTATTTTCCAACTACCCCGAACTACTATCCACGAGTTATTTGCTACAATTAAATCTACTATAGTTTATGCTAACAATTACAGTGAAATGCTCTCGAAGCGTGAGCCACCCATGATTGTCCATTCATATGGGTACTGTTATGGGATAGGGTGGATTGGCAAAACACAAATTACAAAACCTGACGATGTATGAGATACTAATAACGAATACACAAAGCTCAAGGGGTCTTATTTCCGCTATATAACACCCTCGTAATCCATACAATGCAAACTTGAGGACTTCCATCCAGCCAGTTCAGACTTACCGGACTAGAAGCGCTTAACTTTCTCTCTTATTAGGATTTTCACATGACACGCTGGTCCGACAAAGCCCACCCAAAATATCAATTAAACATTTTATGCTGAGAAAACGATAAATTAGCTGGCAAGAAGACAGTATGCAATAATTGAGTGACGCATTAGTACCACAATTCATTAAAACCGGTTACGCATGCTTACAAGTAAACTGATTGTCCAGGATATACAACCGTGCCATGCATATATCGTGTTGTAGTTTACCTCCGTAAGACATTAAGTTGACTGTGTAACGTGTCTGTTTGTACATCCTACATTATTCTACGTATCAGAAAAGTATATCAAACTAAATTAAAAGCGTTTCCAAACCTTCTTGAATAGTTTCTTCAATTCAACTTCTGGCACACCAGAAACGTTAGCTTGAATTAACTCATCTATCAATCCGTACGGATCAAGAGTTTGCCAAGTTTCTCTACGGAGAACTTTCAGTCCACTATAAAGGAATCATGAATAAATATCACATGCTACACGGTCTTTCACAAGAACTGGGCAATAGAAAATGTTCTTCAGTCCTTAGTACTCCTCAGCACATAGCTATAACAGATAACAGAATTCTCAATACATTTGTCCTGGAAGGAACTAATAGAAGAGCTCCATCTCCTTTTTAATCTTCATTTCTCCACATTGAACGCCCTTCAGCTTAACAAACTTCTAAATATTGCCTATGAATAAAAGTAAACGCAGATGGTGTAATTCTAATAACTACGTAAAGATGATAAGGAAAGGGTATATTAGTTACGGTATGATGGCGGGTTCACTGGGTCCAGCAATCTGACTTCCTTCATAGAAACAATCCAAAGGGGTCATTATCAAACATGGTGTCAACTGGTCAAGCAACTAAAGAAAGAAAGAAAATATATCAAGTAAAGCAAGCTACCTTAAGTGAAAATGCTTTGAGAAGGGTCCTAGCTTCAATGACTCAAGAATATGCAGTACCCTGGCATATAAACTGAATGGCACACTGAATGGTATAGCACATTGAACATGGCTGATTGAATGAATCAAATACTCTGCTATCTATAAAATGCTAAATGCCACCCCAACAGAAAAAGCTAAATTTGAAGATTGAGTAACTTTACTTTTTGGTTCAATATGGGTGGCGAAATCAAGCAGAACCACTTTACGACCACAAACAAACAACTGAGTCAAAGATAAAATTTTGTCCAAATTACCCACTTTATGTTACAGTTCCTTGGAAGAAGTCTCTACTTCTTCCAAGGAACTGTAACATAAAGTGGGCCTTCTTTAACCCCTCTCTAAAAATGGGGAATTCAGCCAATAAACATTCTTTTATCAATTAAATATATAAATAAATATAAATATATACAAACATTATATATATATATAGCATAAATATATGTAAAATATATTTATAATATATACACATATAAATAACATGTATTTCTTACTCTTTCCATTTGTTTATTTCCATTTCCCACTGTACCAACGGGAGGCTTTGCACAAATATCTTCTAATTTCCACATACTAAACAAAAAGACAGATCATTGGTTTAGTCGTTTAAACTGTACAAATAGGATGGTCACTCGTATTTTAAAATTAAATTCTAAGAGTTTTCCAGGAATTTCCTAGGACATGCTTAGGTGTTTTCCAGGAATTTTCTGGGAGAGCCTTATCAGTTTCCCACGCTCATGCTGCATTGCATAATTGTTATTTACAAACAGCAAGATTTATTCATGTGAATGTGGAGTCTGCGCAGTAGAGCAGTAGTAGAGACAACCTAGCTGCTAAGTAGCTGCGTGTCTACTCAAGCATATTGGAGGAAAGCGGGAGTCTGGGGGCTTGCCCCTACAATAAATTTAGGAGCATACTCTCCAAAATTCCGGCAATGTCCTTCCGGAGAATAAGACAAAACTTGTGTTTCAATCTATCTCTATGGTTCCAATAGGGTGGGAAGCTGAGCCATCAAATATCAATTGCATGCTAAACTTGAATTCCAGAAGTTTTCTTGGAGTTTTCATGTTTCCCTATAGGTACATTGCATCCCAGGAGTTCCCAGCTATTTCCAGGTGTAGTGGCCACCCTGACAAAATGCAATCTTTCTAAGGTAACGTGTTGTAGACATGATCAACGAATTCAGGCATGAAATGAATGGGCCCACTGATCATAGGCATATCTAACTCCTAAAAATGCCAATGACGCTATTCTCAGAGACGTTGGCAGCCATTCATTGAAATTTAACGGGTGTTCGGTTACACTGCCCTTTACTGTTCGCCTTAATCTGGTCAAATCGTTATTTCAAATATCTTGTGGTTGATGCCGGTTGATGCCAGTTGAAGCCTCGGCATATCAGATAGATCAACGTGCATACACGATTAAATCAAGTTATTTGTACACAAAATTGCTTCTATATAAATTTACTTACGAACAAAACAGACATAACTACAGATTTTGGAATTACTACACGAAAACCACGGAGAAAGTGTAATACTTCCGAAAAACTGCAGCCTGTTTACAGTCTTCAATATCCCAATCAACTACTGAGAAGCGTTTTAAAGATTTTCAATTGTGACAAGCTTGTCACTATAAGAAACCAATTTCTAAGAAGCTTATTTCTAGAGACTCTTTACTTTTATGAAACTTATAGTGCCGAATGAGGAGAATACGTTTTAAACTCTCTTAAAGACTTTCTTAGCAAAAATTCTTGACTTCCAATTTTTTGCGCATGCACATTAATGGAAAGTAAAAAAGCTCAATGTAAACATGAATTAATGATAAATCTCAGTAAATAACAGAAAGCAAAGTGCTACAGGGCAGCCATCATAAAGCTTAGCGCACACAGCACGATTTTCGCCGCTGAAGACGACGATTTTCGTAGCTTAGGACGCAGACTTTTGTCGCTGGCGACGAAAATTTGCTTTGTGCGGGAAACACATATAAAAGATTTTTGTTGCTGAAGACGATCTTCAATATCAAATATGCTAGAAATTCTTTTTTGTCGCTGACGATAGAAGACAACATCTCTGTTGCCAGCGACAAAAATCGTGCTGTATGCGCTAGGCTTAACATAAATGACATTCTATACACAGACTTAAAAATCCAGTACAGAACTTTCTTGGCAGTTGAGCACTATTTTCTTGCAAAATACTTTCTTATGCAATAAAAATACCTGTACTACCACGTATCTAAACTATTTAACATTGCATTTTCACCCAAGTCTCAAGAACTCTTCAAAAACTGACGGCAATATACTCACTCTTTATGGACATAAACTTGCAAGGACGTCACTCTCTTCATCATTTCTAAATGCTCCTTCAGTGCTTTGGCATTTAGTATATTTACTCCTTTCTCCTTATTGATTTGGATGACGACTTCATGATCACTATCAATGCCATCCTCCTTGAGATACTTCTTCAAGTAGGCCAGTTCTTGAGATAATCTGCCTCCCTCTAATGAACAAAGGGTGTTCTATTTAGCAAAGCAAGTCACTGTAGCGTGGGAGGTCATGTTAGCAAGTGAAAGACCGGATTGAAATTCAAACGAAAAGTTCTGACCATAGAAATAGCCAAAGCTCTCCTAGGGAGGGATGCATCACTTGTAAAAAGTGTAAGAAATTATTGCTATTTTCGTATTCTTTGGGATAAACACTTCTTATAAGAATAAAGTTTATAAGAATACTAAGGCTCAGAATCGTTGAAATTGAAGAATGATGATAAAACAATGCAAGGCTCAAGCTTCATCAAGACTTAGAATTTCGTGTATTCGCGAGCGATATAGTGCAGTTTGCAGATTAACGTTTGCACTATCGATACAATACATATTGCTCTGTTCCACTTTTGTTTTGCTTCATGATGAAGTTAGAAATTAGCAAAGATTTGAATATGTTCCTTTGATTTTTAAACCTTTGACTCTTAAGACTAATTCATTAATAATCTTAGGCTCAGAACCAGAAAGAAATTAAGAATGCTGAGGCCCAGCGTTAGGTGATCTTACGTGATCTATTTTGCTATCCAGTGTTTGATTATTGTGATTTTGTAATTTTTTACTGATCAGATTTTTTTCCAAATTGCAAAAGGTCCTTACTAGTGACAAATCCCTCGACACCCAATATAAACAATTTAATAACACCTTTTCTGGCTCAGTAATGATACTTTCATAGTTTTTTCACAATGTCAGTAACAAAACTTTCCAAGACTTGCTTAGAAAAACTTTTAGGGTTCAGATTTTTTGCACATGCATATTTAAGGAAAGTGCAGAAGCTGCAGTTACACTTTTTTTTACGAGAAAAAATTTTATAGGAATATTGAGGCTCAACATCGCTGAAATTTAAGAATATTTTAAGACTACTTCGAGGCTCAAGCTTCATCAAGGCATAAGAAGTTTCTTATATCCTAGTTATAATACTGCTTTCAATGTACCTTTACACCATCGATACAAGGCATACTCTAGCTTATTTTTATGATGCATTAAAATATTAACCAAGATTGGAATATATTCGTTAAATTTTTAGGCGAAGTTACAACTTAGGTATTTACGAATAATTTAAGAATAGTGTGAGGCTCAAAATCAGAGAAATTTGAAGAATATTGAAGTTCGGCAAAAAGTTAGGTAGTATTACAAAAAAGAATGTATACGTGAGATAAGGATAGATCTTAATCAGTAACAAAAGCTAGAAACTGGTGAGCTGCCAAATTTAACATAAAATTTGATACATCTTAAGTCTCAAAAGTCCAGTCCTGAACTTCCCTAGTTTTTGCGCAGTCGAATACCACTTTCTCATAAGCCACGTTATTAAAAAACTTTTGTGCAATTTACGTTGAAGGCCTTTTCCAGTTCTAACAGACGCTAACAATGTAAAAATGTTCTATTACCATTCCAAGTAGCAAAATGTTTGAACCCCCTGGACGCAACAGAAAGATCCATATTAGGCTCCCGCTGCCAGTAGTCGTTGTTTGTGAAAGACATCCTACTTTAGGGGTGATATATGGCCCTCAGCTATTAAAAATATTCTACGTGTTTGCTTATGAATATCCGACAACTAGACACACAATCAATAATGTGCCTGGACAATGATAAAAAACTTCTTTGCAAGGATAACTACAAAGCATCTGGCCCGAAAGAGGACCAACGATAGCTCCTCTCCATTCTCTAGACCACGAAACAGGTCCTTAGGCAGTAGGGGCATGGGGGTATTTACCCCAATAATTTACACTAAGGTTGTATATAGAAGTGCTCTAAGCAGTTAATTTTACCCATTGATTCTACAATCACGACCCCAACCCATCTCCAATCCAGTTCGGTTGTCCACGGACTGTCACAACAAAGTACACTAACTGTACCACTTTGGTTTTCAGCAGACTCAAACAAGAATTACGCAATGTTCTGACCTACACTTTCTTTTGTTCACATTGATCTGCAAATTTTGATTGGAGACTAGAAGAGCCGCTGAGAGAATTCAAATACCCTGAGGCAAACGGCCCCCTGTGAGCGAAAAGCGCAGAAAAATAGAGGGTCTTCAGAAAATTACTGCTTTTCAGGGCCATTCTTAGACTATGTTCTGGTGGGTGTAGGGTTGCATTTGCCGAAAAAATAGGGCGTAACCTATTAGGCATGGGCGTGGTGGGTACGTAAGGTGAGTCAAAGAGAGTCTGCCGTCATGGGATAAATTTAATAGCCATACATAATTGTAGAGAAGTTTATAAATGGGGAGGAAAGTAAGAGAGGAGTTTGGGGACTCGATCCCTAAGAACATTTTAAAAACCACACCCTTTACTTCGACCATAAATGCAACCAAGTCCCCTTTTAGTTTCAGAATGGTACCAGAAGAGATAAGGAAGTGGTAACTGTATCGCACTACTTTGCGACAATAATATGCTGCAATTTGCAGACAGATATTGAAAATATGGTTGATTTGCCGATAGAATTCTTGGCTGGAGGGTGTAATACCCTACCCCCGTCAGTTCGGATTTGCTGCTTTTCCTATTTTGAGAGGGCCCCAGACTTTGGGGCTTAGGGTTTAAGAAGCCCCTGAGACACTTGGGAGAGACTCTTGGGAGTTTGTCCCCCTTCCTTCTCCTCTCCTGGGCACTGGAGATAGGGCATAATCATATGGACTCGGTAAACCGGGCTCGGTAAACCGGGCTAGAATCGGCTCGCTATCATATGAATGTTTTAGCAAGGATCCTTTCAAATCATTGGTCAATTGACGTCACAAGAATTCGTAAATGACGAGAAAATGAATTTAAAAAAAACACTATATCTAACACGGCAAACCGGGCTGGAGCTGTCATATAAGAAAAAAGCAGCCCGCTTAGCCGAGATCTCGGCTGAAGAAAGCGAGTTTACTAGGCTAGCCCGCTTGTTATATGATAGCAAGCCGCTTTTTAACAGTATTTCAGTAAAAAACCGAGATCTCGGCAAAGCAGGCTAGCCCGGTTTTTACCGAGCCCATATGATAAGGCCCTAACTGAAGAAACAGCGGTAGCTACTGCCTTTTGGTATGTCTCGGCAAAGTTGCCAATGAATTATTCACAAAAGCATTTTATCATTCGTAGATCAAACCTCAAAATTCAATGGCGCCTTAACCAGCCGGCGATAGATGAGATTTCTCATCTCATTAAAATACTTTACACTGAGTCCAATTAAGAACTGTTGACAAACAGGGCTCTCGTTGTACATGATACATTAGGGGATCGAGATTCTGAAGGGGACGTTATCAAGGCCCCTTCCAAAGAATTGATGGGTCAGACTTGAGGGGCGGATCCAGAGCTGGACTGTGGAGGGCCTTAATTGTCTTTTTCATATGAACAGTTTTCTAACACTATTGCTTGCTATAGGAAACATTGTTGTTTGGGGGGCTATGGTCCCCGTCCCCCTTGCTCCGCCCCTGTCAGACTTAGAACCAGATTTTGTTAGTAAACAAGTATATATCTTTAAGGGGCCATAACAGACATTGAAATAAAAGTCCTGCAGAGTTAAGTAACGTGTACGGAGCAAGGAGTTGGTCCCAAGCAGGAAATGGTTGATCTATGCCAGCGGAGTTTTAAGATTGATAATGCACAAGCACGGACATCAGGTGACTCGTTCTTGTCATTTCAAATGCATTGGAATGCATTGTCTATTTGGAATTTCATCGACCTGGGGGATGC
>WIPJ01009413.1:190109-208156 GCA_018155075.1 Cassiopea andromeda | reverse complement strand
ATTTTTTGAGCAACTTTTCATGACATTTTCAGCAACTTACCGACTGGGTTATCTCTTAGAGAGTGGGGCTTGTTTCTAACTCAAGGCAAAGCTTTTATGCAAGTGTTTCTTTTGCAGTCCCTCTGCACTGCCTCCTTTGAAAACTAGCAACTTCGACAGTTTATTTACATCAGTCAACTATGCATTTTCATCTCAATAATCAGAGTCAATTGATAATCCTGAAATATCTTCTATGCAGACGTATTCCTCCTGGATTCCTTCGAAAGGATCGGTACTATCTAAGTTTCTAAGACGCACTTGTAGATCTGTACATGGGCCATTTTTTCACACGTGATCTCATCTGGCAATATTTTCTATGCCTCAAGAACCCATTCAATCATTTCCTTCATGAGAGAGGAGGGATTAATAGAGAGGGCCTGATTAGAGAAGGGGGCTTATTAGATGGGGGGAACTTAAAAGAGTTTTAACGGTAATTACAATGAACTTCACTTTTATTTGCCAACTAGGGAATCCTCCTTGCAGTCGTGTTGTTTACCATGCTTTTTCTATGTAATGGAATTGGTTGTACTTGTCATTAGGATGTACATTATTTTCGGAATGACATAAGCCCTAAGGAGTTTCAACCTCCTAGCCCTGCCCTAGCCACTATGGCCTAATGATCTTTTACAATTTACGCAATCATTGGTCTTTCCAATTCAATATGCGAATGATCTTCACGTTTTGATGAAACTTCCCACGCAGTGACTATTACAGTCTTTATCAGTTCCATACCTCCCCCTTGCCTTTGCATCTTTTTGCCTCAAAATATGAATATACCGTAAATCTTTGGATAGGCCCCACCTCCAAATAAGTACCCCTTGAATAAGCCCCCCTATGGGCTTTATTGGAGGAAAGAATAATTTCATAATAATATCCTATTTCAAGAAAGCCCACATAAGACAATTTCTATACAGCACGGCATCCCTCAACTGGATACAAAAGCAGAAAGAAACGTGACTTTAAGAAATTGTTATTGACTAATAAATTTCGTTTGGAAAATAGCCCTTAAACACCCTCCCGTCGAATAAGCCCCCTACCCAAAAACTCATTTTTGCAAATAAGCCACCGGGGGCTTATTCCATGATTTACGGAATAGACATAGCACGGAATTTGCTACAGGAAAAATGTGATTGTCCCACACAAGCCACCAATGCTAGATAGGTTCTACAGATCGTAATTAAGAATCGTCATAAGGGGATGCTCTTAACGTAGATAGATTTCCCTTCACTAGGACCTTTCTGAAGAGAAATTTTTTAAATAAGCTAGCAAAACACAAAAAGCAACTAATGCAGAATGCATCTAGTTCAGATTGACTTCAATTATCGCGGTTATATCATGTAGCAGAATATCATATGCAATGGAGCATCACGTGACAGAGTATTGTGCGATCAATGCTATAGAAGCGTTGAAGGCGCTAGATATCCAACTCGGTCTGCCAGAGAGAGGCAATTTTTGTTTTGGCGGCCATTTTACATGGTGGCAAAAAGACTTTTCGCCAGTACTGAGCCCTTATAAATTGGTAAAAAGTAAGTGCCGAGTTTGTGAAGTTCCCAACGGATTCTTAGCGTGTAAAATAGTGAGTCAACATTAACCATTTCTTATCTCCTCAATTTCGGTTGAATTTTGACAATTTGTGTATTTATCGCGACGTTTTAAGTAATATAAGGGAGGCAGTTGCTGCGGTGCACTTTGTGACATTCGAAAAATATAAGTAAACACTTTTTTTCAACGTAGCAGTGAAGCCACTAGCAACTATTTACGTTGTTTTTGTTTTAAAATTCATATACGAAGTTAACAATAATCTTTTCCCTGTGGTGGCTTGTGATATGAAGACTCAGAGCTCAGCAGACCCAACTATGAATGAGGACTTAGGTGGTCTGCTGTTTGCTGCCGTTGAGGTAAACAGGTAAAGTATGTCACATTCTTATCTTTAACAAGTGAAATTGGATCAAATCTTTTTCCAGAAAATGGTTAAATCTTGCTCTGCATATGGATGCACAAATCGTTTCTCTAAAAATGGCAATTCATTTCATAAATTTCCCCTGATCCGAAAGTAGATAGTTGCAACATTGAGAGAACATTTTCAACCTACCTTCAATAGCTATTTATGTGGCGAGCATTTCCTTCCTTCGGATTTATATTTTTCGAAAGATGAAGATAAACCCCACTTGTTGCCAAATGCTGCTTTATCAATTTTCACTTTGCCAGACAGAGTGATAAAAAAGACCTCCAAACAAAAATGAAAGTTTTTAAGGTTATTAGTATGAAGATTGCAACAAATGAAATGGACATCGCAATGGCTAACTTGATCCCCTTGTAGCAAAATCCTTGCAAAACACTTTACCTCAACAAGACAGAAGCACACCGCAGCAATTGCCACCTTTGAGGTACGCGAAACGTCGCGATGAAATACACAAATTGCCAAAAGTCAAACAAAATTGAATGGACAAGAGATAATTCATACTAACTCACCGTCGTACACGCTTAAAATCCGTGCAGAACTTCATGAAATCAGCCCTTACTTTTCACCAAATTATAAGGGCTCAGTACTGGCGATAATCCATTTTGCCACCATTTAAAATGGCCGCCAAAGCAAAATCTGCCTCACGCGGATCAGTGTGCAAGCCCGAGTTGGACATATAGCGCCTTCGGCGTTTCTATATCATTGTATGCGATGAGGTATCACTCATTAGAATATTAGGCAACACGACAGACACCGCTTGGGAGGCCTTCGCACTCCTAGAGAATTGGGAAGACTATGCTGAACTTAATTTTTCACTGGGAAATAGTATGCTTAATAGTTCTTTACTTGGAGTTGGAGATTATCCTTAACTTCTTGAGTAACAAAGATGCGAATTCGACTGAAGAATCTGAAAAAATTATCAAATCTTCGTCGATGTTATGCGTCATAATGAAAAAGAGCAAGAGTTAAACAGAAAAATAACTTTGGGCGTCTTAACTCTGAAGCGCTTCTAAAAAGAACTCAGCTAGACAAACACTTCTGAAGAAGTCTTGCTGAAGCTTGCTTGGGGGAGAATCAAGAGGGGTGGGGGCTATGGCCCCCCAAATGGCAAAATGTCCTATAGCACAAAATAATGTTAACATGAAAGGACAAAAAGGCACCCCTCAATTCCAGTTCTGGATCCGCCCCTGAGCTTGAGCCAAGCACTGTTCTCTAAATTACTCCTAAATTCCAGCGAATTAGAGATATACTTACTTTTTTATAAGAAACTTTGTTCAAGGCCTAGTTCCAAAATTTTCTTTATTTAGGACTTCTTTTTATCAACTGTTATTGCTAAAAGCTCCTTCATAGTTCCTTAATCTTCATTGCACAAATAGTGCCATTAAAGTGGAAAATACACAAAAAACGTTAAATTTCTGAAGCTTGCCTTTGAATTTCAATATAATTTATGGCTAAAAGCAGAAAACCGGTAGGAGAGAAGTTTGCAAATGTACCCATGCAAATTGAAGTCTTGAACTCTACATGTTCGTTCCTTATAAAATGGACGTGTTTTCTTAGAAAACTGCTATAAGATCCTAAATTTTAAAACAAGCCCTGTTAATGCATTCATACAATAATTAGTTCTGGTAGTCAGGGGTGCTGGTTCTTAAAAAAGAGTTCAAAACAAATGCAAGAAAAAGGATAGTTGAAAGTTTAGCACTGAAATGTTTTGAGAATGTAACGAACCACACAAAGCTGTAATTTAAGAAAAACAGTTTTCTCTAGTCCGTATGGTAAATAACGTATATATTCTCTCTCTCTCTCTCACTATTCTGTATGCGCTATTTTGAGCATCCATTAAAGGGGTTGGTTGGCAAACAGGCTAAATTTATTTCCCAGTGGATTAAAAATAAACCATTACTAAGAACCCAGGAATATCCGAGCAGTGACGTGGCCATGGAGAGGCATGGGGCAAGTGCCCCCCCCCACTCTTTGCTGAGATGGTGTTTGAGCTTTCTTTAAATTCAATCGAAAAATAATTGGGAGGGGGGAGATAGTAGCAAATCTTTAGAGAAGCAGAGGGCTTTGCAAAAAATTTTCATTGATGCCCCCCACTTTTATAGCCCTGGTCACGCTCCTGTATCCCTGTATCCGAAGGTAATAAAGAAGCATGGAAAGGTCCAGAAATCCTTCAGATTATGAAATGTAGCACTCGAGTCCCCCACTGACTAGCAGAAAACGTGTTGGTCCCATTGATAGTTCCTTGTAAAAGGAGTTTGAATGATCATTGTCTTGCACACTTAATGGAGTTTATCAAAACAAATTGAACAACTGATATGAACTGTACCCAAAGCAATTGTTCTTGCGCGGTAAAGCGCTGCCGATGAATTGAACTTCCCAAGTTACCACCGGTTTCGGATATCTGAAATAATTTGAGAATATATTTGGCATCTCCGCAGATAATCTTTTAAGGCCGTGTATACGTAAATGTCTTTTACTTGTGTTCAATAGGATCAATTTTTGAATTAATGGAATATCTGGTTATATCCTGAAAATTCAACGGTCACGTAAAAGCCCTTAATAACTGCATTCACTTAATTTAATTACAAAATTTTACCAGGACTTCAATAGTGTGAACGTTGCCACTGGAGAAGTAAGGTGATACGTTTATGTAAAATGTGATATCAAAAGCTGATACATTAAACCATGGTGAAAAGAAGAAGCATGCCCATGGTCAACAACCAAAATTATGTACTATTTCTTTGCCTGGACCTAAAAAAAGATTGGTTTTTCCGTTAATAGTTGTTTTGAAATTGTATATAGTGGTAATGAAAATGGAATGCAACTGTGCAAGAAGTACTTTTCAATTTGAAAAAAGTTTATAAGGATATTGAGACTCAGAATCGTTGAAATTTAAGAAGATTAGCTAAAAATTTAACTTCATGAGGTTTCCATTTCTTGTTATAAGTAGACATAGCCCTGGAAAATCTTCCTATCCTATGGACGTTATTTAGCAGTCTTGTATAGTTTCCTTACCCTGTTCTCTCCTAACAAAAAGTAAGCTTGGAAAATTCTTGCAGGTGAACACTTAGGATATGCCTTCCAGCAAATACCTATAGCCCTCCTCCTCATTTATGATTTTATCATCGAGGATAGCCGTTTGCACAGGCGGAGGACTTCAAATTTAATTTCGTGAAGCTCAAGAGGCTAAAATGTAATTTCATGTGGGAGCTGTAAACTTTCTGTCCAAATGAGTAAAGAAATCTGGAGGAGAGCCAGAAATTTCTTCTTGCTCTTTCAGAAGAAGTGCGTGAATATAATGGTTGTCGGTCCGAGTAAGGGGGGTGCAGACCCCTGCCACCCTCCCTCCTACGCTAATGACCTTTTGTGGCTGTTCTTGCTTTATCAGATTTTTAGCACATTGCTGAGCCATCAACCAATGATAGATGTGGTAGAACTGAATTCTGGATTTTGCATATGCATCAAAAATTACTAGCTAGATAGCCAGATATGAAAGGTGGAAGTGCATAAACGTCTTTTTTTCTTTTTTTATAAGAAAAACACTTATTAGAAATTAAGGCTACACTTGGCCAAAATCTTAAGGAAATAATAAGAAAATTACAATGCTCAATTTCAAAAATTAAGTGTTTTTGTTGGCTAAAAATCGATATTCTATCATTATTACATTCAACTTTTTGAAGATGGAACTCAATTTCGAGCACAAAAGATTACAGAGAGAGGGTAGCCCATTTTAACCAGTTTATTTCAATAAAAGCTAAGAAAATTTTGAGAAAGTATCAGGTTCAACTTCGGGAAAGGCTAAGAAAATTGAGTCTCAGGCAAAATAATGTTTTCTAATGAAAATACGAAGCGCTAGCGTTCAACTTATTTCGCCGATATTCTTTTTGGATTAGGCATCTGCATAACCTAAATTCCAGAAGGGCCTTAAACACGTAAACATATAAGCACTGGTTCTCACATTGGACATTTTTACTGAGATGTAATCGATATTCTCTTTAATTGACGAATGAACCATTTAATTTGATGAAAATTAATCTATTCTGTAAAATCTCGCCACCCATATTTGCTTCTTGCTGTACGAGGCGCTATTATTACAAATCTACCAACCAATCTATTTTATGGTTAGAGATACTGTTCAGCTAAGCAAGAAGTTAGTGAAAGACTGCAAATGGAGAGGATTTGTGGACCCTTGCTCTATTTGAAGCGCACCTCTAAGCTCATGCTAAGTTTGCGCCAGGCCAACCTTGGTGGTATTTTCAACTATTCTTTAGCCTTTTGTAAACAATGGTGTGCGTTACAGATATCACCAATCGAATTAAGATTCACCAAAACACAAATGAGGTCTTCCAGAATTGATAAATTTACTGATGATCTCAAAACTTTAGTATCTAAGTTAAAGTGGACTTGAAATTCCAGAGTTTGGCCTAAGAAATTTAAACACCTTGGTAATACACGCCTTTTTACAAGAATGGAGTTTATAAGAATACTCAAGCTCAGAATAGCTGAAATTTAAGAATAATTTAAGAATAATGCAAGGCTCAAATTTAATCAAGACTTAAAATTTTTGTACATTTGAGTTGTAGTACTGATTGTAGATGAACTTTTTCACAATCTATGCAATACTTGTTATTCTGCTCCACTTTTCCTTTGAATATATGATAAAGTTAGAAACCAATTTTCAGGTGTAGTTACACCTTCGATATTCAGGAATAATGTAAGATTAATATAAGGCTCAAAGCAAAAAAAATTAAAGAATATTGAGGCAAAGCGAGAAATAGGTATTCTTATAAGAACGGTGTGTTTTGAAGATCTGAATGTTCTTTTAACTTGCTTCACGGTTATGCCCATAAAGTGAAAATGCAGTCAAATAGAGAAGAGTGGTGGAAATGCACGTTTGCTCAATAACAAAGTTCTTTTCGGCCCAGTGCTAAAACTTTCTAAACATTTTCACGATTTTAGTATTAAAGCCAGGGACGCCTACGCTGTGGGGCAGGGGGGCAGGAAGGGCAAGAATTGCGCTTCATGCTGAACTCTTTACATTTCTCCTATCTTGTGAGTTGCATTTTCCGGCGTTGCAGAAAGTCATGTTGATGAAAAGTCTCTGAGGGTAAGCCCCTAGACCCCCATCTTCACAAAGTATAATTATGAGACCACTATATTAAACGTTGTTCTTTTAGAAAAGAGTTCGAAGACTGAAATCTGTCCCTGTGGAGAAAGATGCATATTCATAGGCGTGCCCTCAAAGGAAGCCTTGCCCCCTGCCTTAGGTACACCCAGGCACCCTGACTGAAGCTGTCATAAGGCTTTCCTAGCAAAAAATTTGAGTTCTAATGTTTGCACATGCACATTCGTGAAAAATGAAAAATCACCAGGTACAACTGGTGATGATGATAAAGCATAGCAAATAGCAGAAGTTAAACTGTTAGAGCGTGGCCAAAATAACATATATAGCATTTTGTACACAGATGAATCAAATTTAAAACAAATGTACACTTATAAACTTTCTTGGGTCTCAAAAATTCAGTAATGAACTTTCTTAACTTTTTGAGCAGCTGAGTGCTACTTTCTTATAAATCATTTTTCCTTTAAAAAAACGTGAATTTGGTGTTGAATGTATAAGTTAACTTCTAAGAATATGTATTTTTACTAAAGACTAGTACTAGGCTTTGTGCCAGGATCCTTATAAAATAAAAAGCGTGTACTGCTCGTCAATGTTTTATTGCTGATAAAATTCAAGGAACTGAGACTGTGATATCATATGTTAGTGTACTAATGGATCGTCCCTGTGAAGTGCCGAGACACTTTCCATTGAGGGAAGGGGGCGCGTTTTGACCATTTAACCAACTATTGTTACTAATAGGCACTGGAAAACAAGCATAAACCAATTTTCCAACACTTTTACTTGCGAAAGCTTAGCAAGCTTACGTAAGGATAGGTGTTGGAAAATCGGTTCAAGCTTGTTAATCAGTTTTTCTGACTGGGCAAAAGAGAAATACGAGCTCGATTTGCAACAGAGCTGAGCAGAAAAGAGGGTCGTGCGTAGCAACCCCGGAAAATTAGATCTGGGTTTGCTTTATGAGGTACCATAGATCTTGAAGCCCTGGGACTTATCAGACCACATAGACCTAGGGACCTTAGGGGAATTAGCCCCAGCCTCCTTGCCTGTGTGGTAATTGTAGTAAACACCACATCTATCTGAATAGGCGTGCTTTTACGATTCATAGAGCAAAGAAAGACTTGGGACTCAAGTTGGGAGAGGGAAGGATACACTTGCGAAACATCCAAAAGATTATAGGAATGAAGGATTTATTTGTTCATTACTTTTTGAATGCGAATCTTTACTTCTATTTCTTATTATTTTAATGTAATTTTGTTTTCTCTTTTATTCTACGAATACATAAACTTAGTGGATATATTGCGAAGTATATCGTGGTGGAGCTCTTTTTCATAACTTCAGTAATGTTCTGACCGTTTCATAAATAGAAATGAATGACATCAGTTCATTATGGCCAAGGCGTTGATGAGAAATCCCTCCTTTCCTTACGACAAGAGTAACCACATATTCACTAAGAAAGTGTGATCGAGGACAGCATTTCGCGTCCTCAGCCTACTTAATATGTAAAGAAACACTCTTTGGCATTTATGGCAATAAAGTTTTGAACGACCTTTTCTATGGTGGTATAAGAAGTCTTATGCCAAGGGCAACTTGGCAAGCTTCACTATTCATATCTGTTGGGACAAAGGGCCAAAATGGAGTTTTATGTCACGTGCATGATGCTTGGCACACCGATAACATGAATTTCCATGGGCAATAATGCAAGGTTAAGGCTCCAGTTACACGATACTGGATTCGCATCACACCGAATTTCTTTTTACATCAGATTGGGGGTGCAGCTACAAGACGCCAAAGTAATCCGGTGTGGTACTGATCAGCTTTCAAGGAGTGAAGTCACTCCACTTGAAAGGTGAAGTGGAGTCACTCCACTTCACTTTCCAGTGTCGTATAATTGCACGAATCCAATGTGATCTCACTCCTTTACCTGCCGTTGAGTTAAAATATGAACATATTTGAGATTGGTGCCATGCGTTCTGTTCTACTACTGTTCGGAGGTGAATGCAGAATGAACTAAAAGTTTATTTTTGAGGCAATCTTCGCAATGCAATGTCATTTCCCTCAATTATGTAGGCAATTTGTTTGCTATTGGTGTCATAAAGTATAAAAAGCTGCGTCTTTGGCTTCATATGAAGCAGAGCTTGAGAGAATAACTGACCCAGAAGAAGCAACCAATAAAGTCAATGCAAATTTGTTCGTCAAATATGATTTCCTCAGTGCATTGGAACTGTGGATGAAATTATTCCTAGTTAAATAACTTCACAGTCAAAACAATAATGCACTTTTCCCTTAGCAATTCGGGGCAAAACGATGCCGTGTAACTGAATTCCAAAATGGATTGACAGCAGTCCGGTGTCGTGCATCTCAAATGAAAACAGTGTCAGTTTGGCCCTGATGGTGTGGAAACAATCCGGAGTTAAAATGAATCCGGTATCGTGTAAGTCAGGCCTAATTCATTGCAAGTTAATATTGACAAATAATTTGATATGTAAAGAATCTACAGGCCCGCAACGAGGAATTTTCGAATTTTCAATCTACGAAAATGGGCACAGTAAAGCTTTTTAAAGACGATGCCGTCTTCGAATACTGTTCTGCAGATGACTAAGTGGAGGGAATACTGTGGGAGGTTTACTGATATCGTTGCTCTTAAGGCCAATGATAGTTGTACACTTGCTGTGAAAAATGAATAAACTTATACAGATATAGTACTGTGTACAGTCCATTCCAACTTCTTTTACCGAGTGGGCCGATGGGTAAATGCATACTGATTACCCATGATGCACCGCAGCATGAAACTATGGATTGGTAGCATGATTAATCGAAGTGTTTATAGTAGTTTGTAGTTTGTTGGAAATATTTTAAAGAAGATCGCTTAAACACTGTCTTCTATGTACCTTTCAAGGTGAAGAAGATATTTTTTATCCAGAGTTTCTGCCAAGTTGTTGTAGAAGGGAGAATTTACCTGGGTTGGTGTGCTTTACATTGCAAGAGGTAGTTCACAAGATGGCGTCGCTCGAAGGTCCGGAAGAAGGAGAGCTAGAAACACCGCAAGACGAATTAAACGAAAGTGAGTTGATTTGCCCGAGGTTTGGACTGATTCAAATTCAGTTGTCTTTTAGTATATCATTTTGGTAAACGTGAGTTGTCAGTACAACACAAAAGGGTTAGATTTATGCCGTTTTCTATCGACAAAACAAAGCTTTACCGTATTCGATGGCGCTCGATGTTACCATATAAGCAGGTTGGAATGGAAGCAAGCAACTTCCATATTGGATGTAGCAAGTAAAGATGCGCATTATTTCGAACTTTCTTTAGGTTTCTAACCAGGGTTACGGTTGCACATCATGATTGTCTTTCACTTGTGGTTACGTCGTTCATCTGGAAGGCAGAGCAAAGTTGATATTGGCTAAGTCGCAGATGGCCTAGTCACAGCAAAATACACCACATACAAAAGCTGTTTTATTGAACTTATTCTTGCACAAGTTGAGCCAGTTACGAACTAAATTCATTCAATAATAGACTCTACTATCTGAATCTTAGAGAATTTCTTTCCTTCAACAGCGAATATTACCGTATACGATCTCTTGTTGCTTCTGAAGTGATCGTGCTACTGGACTAACGAACTGTCATGTATTTTACTTAATCTATTCATTATTAAGTTGAAAAGAAACAATCATAATTAAATGTGTTGTGTTGTTTAACTGAGGTAACAAGCAATAGTGATTGGAAAAGTCACGTTGCTTTTTACATAACTACAGTCACAATCACCAATCACCAATCACCATACAATTAAGTGCCTAGATGAAGGAGTTGGTGTAACTGATTTTCAGGTTAGAACTAGTAGCCAATATTGGATGCAAGTCTTACTGTAGTGTGGGCCAGTTTCTTTTTGAAGTGAAAGGAATTTCATTCCTTTGTGCTTTGATTTTGACTTTTTTGGGTATGTGAAATCACCTTACAAATGATATCTTTTGTTCCGCTCCACAGGTCGGTTTTGTAATTTAATAGAAATCTGATTTCTACATCTTGTCTTTATATGCTTTTCATCATGTTAATGTTCAGTCATTTTGTGTGAGTTTGTTGCTCATTTTCATTCCCGATGTGGAAACAATGCCATGAATTGCTCAATCAGGAATACAAACTTACTCAGTTGGATCAGAATTTTTAACTTTCTTTGCAGAAGATTTTACTGCAGCATAGTTTATGATCTAGTTGCTAGCGAAAACCAATCTCAGAAGTATGTTAGAATGTGATTAGTTCTCTGCAGCATGTAATTTGCAACTTAAACCATAGCACACTTTTAAGAGTTATATTTTAAATTATTAACTACTAGATGCCCATATATCTAAAACAATACTCTTCATTTTCTAGAGGGTTTACACCAATGCCCCACATTTTAGGGATATACTGTACTTATTGTATGTAATTTTACTCCTGAATGCCAAAATTGCACAGAGCAATTCTTTATTTGTGCAAGCAATTCTCAGACCCTGGTTGTATAGTAATGAGGTGTTTGAGTGGGGAAAATTTTCAACTTTGAACTTACCAAGAAAAGTGATTACATGCTTTTTTATTTATAAGAGAGCAGTTTATATGAAAGCGTTAAAATTCAGTAATGGATTTTTTAGACCAGAACAAAAATATTGCTAAGAATGTCTCAGGACAGTTTAGATACTGGTATGACGAAAAAGTTAAGAATGTTTCTGTACTGGACCAGAAAACATTCTTATAAAATAGAAGCCATGTATTCCTTGTGTTCAAACCATAACTGCCACTTTCCTAATAACATGGACTTATTCTAAGCACTTGAGTCAATATTGGAGGTGTCCCACACCCCATACCCCCAATAAATATACCCTCAGGTGTATTAATGCTTACTAACAGAAATATGTCTATGTACAATTATTTCATGCATGATTATTTTTGGTTTGAAGTATTTGTAGAAAGTTCCTTGAAACTAGAAAAAGTTTGAATCTATAATGATGTAGTTCATATCAGTTTAGCAGAAAAGATTCTCGCTAGTTACCTATGAGTATCTATGGCTAAGCTGCCAGTGGATATTTAGGAAATCTGTGCAGATCATTTATGTTACTCATTGCACAGAATACTCCATAGAGAATTTATACTATGGCTGCTGAGTTCAGGGGAAAAGGTATGATTTAGGTTTAAAGTATGTGTCATATAGACTGGAATTGTAAATTTAAGCATGAGAGCAATAACAAATATTACAGGATAAATTAAAAGAAATAGCCCAATTCACATGCTGTTAGTTTTCATCAAATGCTGTTGTTGACACTGAATTGTTATTGCAAACCCATCAAATTGAGGAAGGTGTTGTTAAGACAAAGTTATTAGAGAAGCCATTGTTGAAACATAACCCATTTGAATGTTTCTGGACAAGCTGTCCCATTCTCAGCTAATAGGAAAGGGAACATGTGGGGTTTTTAGTTCAAGTATGAAAGCATTTTTTTTCCATTTTCTTTTCAGTCTATTATCCATATTGTTTGATATATGAGATTTTTAAAATCCCATGTTTCCCCTTTCTTATTAGGTGGGGATGGGAAACTGTTGTGCTGAAACATTCCAGTAGGTTGTTTGAACAACAGATTTGTTAATGGTTTTTCTTAGCACTGACTTTGTCAATATAATGGTTTTGTTTTAGCAAGAATAGTTGTGTCCACTACAGTATTTGATGATAATTAACAACTTGTGAATCTGGCTATTTTCTTTAACTTAGCCAGCAGAGGTATTTGGTCTAACTCTCATCCTTAAGTTTGTAATAGACTTTCAGACTGAAATTATTATTCCTAAAAAATTGTTACTTCAATAGGAGCTGAGTCTTGGCAGCATGGATCACAAGTTAATAGTACTTGGTTTAATTAAATAATTGTATCTTATTACTCCATCCAAGCCATATATCACTTCCAATATATCAAAAATATGTTGGATGTTTTTATATTATTAGCTGTGTTGTTTATTATTACTTATATTAATTGCTTAAATATTATTCCTTAAGTTAGTTGTAGCTGAGTCCATCAGCATGGGCAAGATAGGTGCCTTTTATAGACATATATTATTGTCAGTGGTACTTACTTCAATCATGGCCCTTATGGCATTAAAATGGCCCGCATATATTGTTGCTAGAAACAAGCAGATATTCACAGGAAACTTTGACAGCACATTTCAGAGGTCATATTTCCAAATAGAACATTTTCTGTGATTCATTCAGTTACTTATCATGAATGAAAACACAAGTGAAAGAAAGAAATATATGCAAAAGTGAACAGCATTTCCAGTCACAAAATGGTCACATTATTTTTGATATTTGTTATTAATTTACTTTCATTTCACAGCAAATTGCTATTTTATTTTTGAAGTTCAAGACGTGATATATCACTTTGATGGAGTCATGACATGCCAATTTTCAATCAGTTAAGAAGACTGCTATAAACTTGTGATCCATGCCCCTAGAGCTGGGATTTTATTTCCAGAAGTAATCACCAAAATAAGTTCCAGTCTGTATAGCACATCAGTTTAAGCCTGAATAATGCCATTTCCCATAAGGTCAACTTCTATAGTATGGCTTCTATTTGAGGTTTTCTCTGACATGATTAGCACCAGCAACTTTGCATAAATTATTTCTTCTCTATTTGAAAAGAGAATCTTCACAATCCTCTTGCATCTCAGATTTAGCTACTCAAAATGCCATGTAGTTTTGGAAGTACATGGGCTTAATGGATTTTATAATGGCTCTCAAGTAATGAATTTATTGGCGTACCAGCCAAGCAGTTTTCCCTTCAAGGAAAATATAGTCTCCTTTTTAGACTCTCATTTTGTATACAAGCTAATCTAGTTATTGACAGATAGAATTATATAATGCGTAGCTAATGTCTTGCATGCTCTCATGCTTTATCAGGATACAGTACATCATCATACACCTACCCCGCCAGGCATATTGCAGACAGTTTTGAGCCAGATGCCTAGGTTCCCAGGAAGAAAAGGTTGCTTTCTATCTCTGGCCTCATTTTTACTGTGGATTTCTTGGCAAGGTTTACTTGCTGTGTCAGGCTCTTGGGCTTTATTTTCAAATTGTACCCTCCACCAACTAGTTTCTAAATGAAAATAAGTTTTTAGCTTATAGACAAACGTAGCATGTTCTATGGTTTATTTACATCATGTGATGTTATTTACATGCTGTACCAAATGTTCCAGTAGCAAGGAAAGTTCTGTTTGTCCAGTTTTGTGACATATAACCTTAGAATACACCTGATCTTTTAAATTTAGTATTATGTCACATCAGAAGGCTCTGCAAAATGTGACAGGTATAAATAGCATTTCCAGGATGTAGTGAAAGATATTGTATTAGTAGCCTTTATGGTTGAGCTTGTTACTAACTCTCAATATCTGTGGAGGTGTATTTTCTTCTTAATTGTTATTAGGAAAAATAAGCAAGTTAAGCTAAGTACTATCAAGGATGTAGTAAAACATTACCTCTTCGTCGGTGTGGGAGGGGGGTACAAGAATGATTGAAAATTTATTAGAAATGCAAGTATCAAAGATGCATGAATATGGAACCGACTGTATAGGGTCAGGTCAGGCAAAAAGGTTGTTGTTCCAGAAGATGTCAGGGAAAAATATAGTTTTCAAGAAAAAAATCAGGGAAAATTTGTACTTTTTGCTGAAATGTCAAGGGAATTTTTTCAAACAGTCAGTTTAAACCCTGTAGAGCTGAAAATGTTTGAGTACTCGTACGTGCCTGATTGCTGGGGAGGGGGTTGGAATAAGTGGGGGATTAGAAACAGAAGTTAGAAGAAGTTAATAAGCAGGGAGGGGGTAGAAAAAATGCTTTGAAATCTAAGATAATAATGCCATGAAGCACTCTGTGTTCATAAATCAGGCGTCTTTAGTCATGAGAATGTAAACAGTACAAAAATATTGCTAAAAGACTAGAAAATTTATTCAAAGCTTCTGTTTGGAATAGGTTTTTGAGATTTTTTTAGCAAAAACTAACAAGCGGGTTGGTCCTAATAAGATCACGTGGCTGGAAAAATTTTCAAAAATTAATTAGCGGGGAGCGGCATTGAGGCACGTAAGAGTAAATGGGAAAGTAGTATATGCACCAATGCAGATATTACTACAGACCTCAGCCCATGAACATAGGAACTGGAGGCACAAGGGCATGGATCCCCTTTCTCTTTTCAAAAGTTTTTTGGAAGAGTGCCCCTTTGCAACTTACAGGAGCTCCCCTTTTTTATTTTGATAATGCCCCTGACTGCATGTGCCCCACAGTTTTTCATTCCTCGCAATATCCCTGACGACCAGCAAGCAGCATTTTAGAAGTATAGTGGGAATGAGAATCCTCAACAAATTGATGATTAGTTCCATGTTTCTATTGTTTCACTCAATGTCACATCAGTAGATTTTGATTTATCTCCTTTGTGGCATAGACTCGTTTCTACTATTTTGCCATGCTCCAAAATTGCTATAATTTAACTCTCTCTGTAGGAGTGATTAATGCTTTTCAGAGCGTGAACTTGCTGCAGCTCTATGAAAATTGCATGCCATTGTAGGAAACTGGCAAGTCTATTGTATCACCGATTGTTATAAAGCAAGCCCAACATTTTGCACCTACCTCATTTGTTTGAAAGCTTACTGTCCTTGTGTGCGCAAATAGTGATGTTTTCTTGTAGCTTCCCATTCCGTACGTTGTATGTCATTCATATGACGTTGTGGGAATTTCAACGGTGCCTCAAGTTGCCGTTGTGTATTTGTGCTGATGACTTTTGGTTTTCTATGCTCTGTGAGGAGCAATTTGATTTCAGCGCTGGAGCTGCTCTTCTTCATGTTATTTCTAGTGTTTCTATGCTTAAATAGAAACCTATGCTCATGCTTCACGTGTGCCCATATGGTGCTCTTTGCTTTCAAATGTATATAGTTGTTAAGAGTTCTAGTGCGCCCTTTTTCATGGTTTGGAGCCATGTATGTAGGCAACGGAGATACAGGGGGCATGTTGCCCTCACTTTTCAGAAATTTTTATGTAAAGCATTCCTTTACAGCTAGCAGAGTTGCCCTTTTTTGCTTGTGAGAGTGCCCCCCCCCTGAAGATATGTGCTCCCAATTCTTGGATGCTTCCTATGTCCTCGATCAGACCGCTACCCTAGAAAATCTCCAATTGGGCGCCAGGAATCCTTTTGCAGGTATTCTGTACTGAAGAGCCATTCATATAACACATGTAACAAAAGCAATAAAAATAAATATCCTGCATGGCTTGGATTTTGTCAAAAAGGGGTTAAGAATAGCACCCAACCCTACAAACAACTTTAGCTATGAGCAGAATTTGCCATAAGCGCGAAATTGACGGACTTCTTCCAGAGAAGCAACGTAGTGTATGGTATATCTCAGTGCAAGTTCACATAAGTTTAAAAGTTAAGCCAGCTCTGTTTAGGGATTGCTCACAATTGATAGAATGGTTAATACCACAGAGAAATGATTTCTTGCCCAAAAAGTTATCATACCCAACTTTGACACTTTATTACTATGTATTTGCACAGCTTTTTTCTATCAAAAAATTTCTTTCACCCAACCAGTTTCTCTTTGGTATCAACCCTTTTGTAAATATTTAACGGTCCCTACCTATGGCCATGTTACTTGGTGGTATTTTCTGAATGTGAAAGTAGTACCTATTTGATGCAAAGGGGTTTTGGCACTTTTGCTGGTCTTCCCTTGCCCCACTATAGCTATCTTTTGGGGATTAGAAACTTATGAGATTTCAACAGCATATCTTTTGCACCGAATGGTTCAGTACAGTGTGGATCTGCTGTTGACATAAACAAGTGCGGTGAGAGACCCTAGTAGCAGTCGGGGGGGAGACGGGGAGCGATGGAATAAAAGCAGTACTACTTTTGCCTGGTCTTTGCGGGTCAATTTGGGCTTGGAGTATCTTCAAGAATTGTGCTTGTTGAAAAATTTACTTCAAAGCACACAAACTATGCTGACATATTCTGCCACATCTTTGCTACTTGCAATGATCCTTTTATTACGTAATATACCATCTTTGTTTGGCTGCTTTTCTGAAATATTCATTGTGTGCTGGGAAGAAGATTGGCAACTACCATGCATTCTTCACTTAGCGTACGTCTTTATCGAGCTCACTTGCTTCTGTGCTTTTTGTTTATCAGCGTATTTGGTGCTTGTTCGTCCAGTAAAATACGGTGTTTGTACACACGAATCTCTATTTCACATCTTCGTTCAGGCTTGAAGATTGACCAGTACTGGACACTGGATTGTAGCGGTGGGAAGCTCTACGAAAGGAGCAGGATACCAAGACAATATCTTAAAGGACATCCATCTAAACCACTTTATCCCACCTTGATAGTCAGCTTTCTAGATCTCCACCTTATGAAGAGATTAACGGTTTCTTGCACGTGAAGTTCTGAACCAATAAATGTCGTATAGGTATCCACAATATTGAAGCAGCCCAGTGTCATTTCGTACGGGTGTAAGTGGTGATTACCAGAGGTGTAATGCTGGAGTTTTAACAATAAGGGCTCAAAACATATTTTTATAGACCATGCTGTTTTAGCACCATGCAAAATAGCTCCCAACTCATTCCTCGATATAGCACTGAACACCAAATTTGTGCCAGGCTGTTTATAGCATTATATTGACTTGTGAGCAAATATTGAAATGAGTTTGCAAATCTTGAGCAAAGTAGAGAAATTTAAGATTTTCAATGACTTAACATTCACAGTGGGCTAAGCCCCCCAAGTCTTGGGACAGGTTTAACAAGGAGAGCTGCGCCCCCTGAGCCCCACATCACTACTTCCCTGGTGATGATGTTGTCAGACCTTGCTATTTTGCTATTTATTCGTTAATGCATTGCTCCATTTATTTAGCAGTCATTCATTCATTCCTTACTGCAATCATTTATAT
>WIPJ01009413.1:179606-189788 GCA_018155075.1 Cassiopea andromeda | reverse complement strand
GTGTGGTCGGACCACCCTTCATTGACTTGATATACGTATGTAGCTGTTATTCATTGATCGTTGTGGGAAACGTCAATGTCTAGGAGAGCTGAAAATCAGTGAATCACGTGAGGTCCTAGTCTTAAGCATGATCTGTGTGGAGACAACGTCGGGAATGATTTAGATAAACATCAAGTGGTAACAGGCCTTGCTAATCAATAGCCTTATGTTCTAATGTATCCCATTTTAACAGATTATTTTTGTTCTCCCCTCCAACAACCCTGTTTACAATGCACTGTAATATCTTCGTTGTCAACCCCACAACCCTGAGAAGTATATGTAGTCCCTAATATGTATAATGGAGTTCAAGGGTTTGGTTCAGTATAGAAAAGGTATGAGAATTTTGTGGCCGCGTTTGTGGGTGTGACTCAGACAAGGGGATTGCTGTAGGAAGTAAGGGAAGGAGCAACCGAACGAAGGCTTAGCTCTTTCCTATTGGCGCTAAGAATGTACCAAAAGAAAATAAATTCCAATAATTTGGTGAAATTTTCAATATTCTAGTTTGCTGAGACCTCATGAAGTAGGTAATTGCACCGTTGCTTTGTAGAAGATTCTTTATCTTATTCATACGTTATTGATTGTAGCCCAAATTGCAGAGTGAAGTCCATAGGTAGAACGTGTCTGGGAGATGACAAATCTGTTAACTTTGTGATTGCATATACAACAGCAACTAAGTGTCCGCATCTGCTACTTTCTTTCCTTTTCTTTCCTTGATACCTGTCATGTGACGCGTGTGTTCATGAGTTTCCATTCCATTCTGCCCTCTAACAATAGCACCAACTCCGCTGATTTGTACCTTCTACCCAAATTTTCTATTAGACAATACATTTTATTTCTTCCGTTACCTTCCTATAGCCCTCCCTCCATTTTCCTCGCAAGTAAACAGCCCCTTTCCGATCCACGTGCTCTCAGTATATGCCTAAGAACTTGTAGTTGTCTCTTCTCATTACTTCACATTAACTCCCTTTTCAATCCTGCTCTGCTCAACGCCTCTTTATTTGTAACCTTGTATGTCCATGGCATCTTAAACATTCTTCTTATAAACTAAGTTTCAGCTGCATCTAATTTTCTTCTCAAGTCCTTCCTAATCGTCCATGCCTCACATCTGTATAGCAACTTTGACCACACAAAACACTTCAATATTTTTACTCTAACTTTCATACTCTTACTAAAGTTTTTCAAGATCTAATCTGGATCTTAATGACTTTGTTATCAGAGCAACTGCGTTTATTTTCCGTCATTGTTAGCTTGTCTGACCATTGGGGTGATTTTTTGTGCCTACTAGAGTGGAATTAACCATTACCATAACTATTGAGCCTTGGCCTGTGTTATGCTATGGAGCAGCGCCCACCAAGTCTCAAATTCAGGAAAACCAAATATCCCCCATTAGTATTCCATGATTGCTGTTTTCCTCGATAAGGGTATGGGGTGGGGTGAAGTCTTGAGTGATCGGTATCACTAATGACCACCCGACCCGCGGAGACTAAATTAAATTTCTGTTTCAAGAATAAATAGAAATTATGGACACTACATGTGGCACTCACTAGATGAGAGTTGCCTTAAGGCCCACTGTTAATTTTTTTTATTTCTTCGCTGTCAATCCCATTGGTGCAAATTGGAAAGACAGCTGACAGCACAAGCGTAAGAAAGAACTTGAAGGAACATTAGAAATCTAGTTTCATAAAGCATTTTGATACTTGGCTACTCTTTCCCGTTCTCTTTAAATGCCAGCTTATATCTTAGGTACTCGGTAACTCTGCTACTCGGTCATTTTTTGGGATATTTACCCAGTTATTAGCCCCGCAAAATCAAATGACTCTCTTTTGCTCCCCTTTACAGTGTGGATTTTACAATAGTTTGGTGATCGTGTTGTAGACAATGCATGTAATGCAATTTATCATTTGTCTTTTTCCTTGTATATCTTTCTTTGCTAATTTTGCTGTGTTGTGTCATGAATTTCGTGATCGTTGAATGTTAAAAGTCGAAATTTTGTCATAAATGTTCGTTTTATCTTACCCTTTAAAAATTAAATACCTCTTCCAACTGTAATGACATCAATATAGAATAAAATGTGGTAGCAATTTTTGTCTAGTTGAGCGTCTCGAGTCACACCTACAACCGATAGCATTTAATCTTCATTTCAAAGGGTTGCCTTTTAGCAAGTGTTGATTGTCAGGAAGCATTGTTGATTTTCAGACTTGAAACATCCATTTGTCTACATTCATCTCATATGACAACGAATTGTTTTGCTTCAGAAAGAAATTTTCTTCAGGAATGATAACATGCTTCAGAGAATAGAGAGTGTTTTTATCGATGCTGAAGTAACCAAAAAATTTTTTATGCACCCTACTATCAATCAGGACTTTGTTTTTTGCTTATGGCATTTGGGGACTTAGCGTACTTGTTTCCTACCTTCAACAGATAGAGTTTAGGCTTTACTAGGGCCTAGTACAGATTTCTGCTGTTTGGAAGTAGGCCTGGTACTAAAGGTTTCTTAATTTTGGCCATATTTTAGTTCTCAATGTTTCTTAAAAGCTTCTTTATTTAGAACTAAACATTTAGAACTAAATGTTTCTTAAAAGTCCCATAAAAACAAAAATACGTCTGTACGAGTTGAATTCTAAGGCAATGTCATATCCACATTGTTTTTGTACAGCTTTACGTTGAACCAGGCATTTGTCTAAAGTTTCTTTCCTTGTAGTTCTAAAAGTTTCTTACATTTTAGGGTGTTTAATACTAGGTTGCTTGTAAAGTAGTTTCTTATAAAAAAACGTGTATAACTAAAATCTCATGCGGACGAGGACGAATGTTATAACTTTGTAACAATTTACTATCATATGCCGTTTTTAAGGAATATTTTTATCACAGACAGCTGGAATTAATCCCACTACCTCCCAAGTGTTTCTCAAAGGAAACAAGAGACTCTTCATATCTCACAGCGGCCTCCTGATAAGATCTTGATCTTGATTGTGGTGTATGTTTTTTGACATCTTTTCGGGAATTCCAGCCTAGATCCTATTAACAACGATCATTATGAAGATAAGTTCTGGTTCTTATCATTTTTGGATGAAAGGAATATATTCTCCGATGAGTATTTTTAGATGTTGCTTAGAACTAGTTATGATCGTGGTCAGAATTAGGCACAATTTTGAGATAAACCACTTGCTAAGTTATTCATGTTAGTTAATCCTGGTATCTTTTGATTGAAATATGGAATGTCAAATGGGTGTCTTCCTATGATTCAGATATGGAATCAAAGAAAATTTTTGCTCAATGATTCCGTATGCTCACAAGTAATTTTTTCTGTACCATTTGCTGAATTAAGAATACGTTGGGGGGATAACTGGCTATTTTTAGAAATGAATTAAGTATACATCAATTTTTACATAGTAGATTCTAAATAAAATGCTTCTTTTGGCAGCAATGGAAATCCCAATCAATGATCAATGCTTCCTTTATCGTGATAAAGAATTTAGCTGTTTTTCCAGTTAAACTCATTATCGTTAGAAGTGTATTTTGTAAAGCTATATTATTACATTTACACCTTTCGAATGTTTCCGCAACGGTTCACATAAGGTCAGCCATGGGACTGATGGAAAGTCTGTATGGCTGTTCAGATGGGAATTTCTAGTGAATGAAGTTGGTTTAGAGTAATATTATAGTGTCAGGATAAGTGTTCTCTCTAACAGGCACTCCCCTACGTACGAAAGTGCGGGACTACTTTTACCATATTTCTTATGAGCGAAATGTCTTAGTTTGTACGTATTTCCCCCTCATTGATTCGTTTCTCTTCATTTCACATAGTTTAAGATATACATGTTAACTGCATTGGGTGGACCACATGAAGCCCATTGCACTAGATAGTAGCGTTCATCAGTATGGGATAACCAGCAATACAATGATAAGCATACAGGGTAGAATATTATTATAGGGTATGTTGCCTGGTGCCCAGTGTGGGGTTATTATTTTCTGCGTCATTCGAAGGCCCTATTTCAGTTAAGATACTGGAAGCAAATCCAAGCTTTGACTTTGACATTTGAAGCTTAATATGGTGCACATGACGAGGTGATAACATCTCCCTTATTACTCCCCAAAGGTGCTGCTGAGGTGGATGTGCTCAATGATATACTTGGGGATACAGTTGGTCATGATGAATTTCAAGAAGAGTTAGAAAATACGGAGAAGAGCACAGTCGCGGGTATCTATATTTGCTTTATCTCCTGTTAGTATTGGCCAAATATGATGCGTTTGTGGATGTGTAATGGATGTAGGTCCAAATGAATATCATTTTAGACAGATATTACATTTGTATGATGGCGTGATGTTTGGGCCTCCAAACTTTTTAGCACGAAGGCCGCATTAACTGTTTAGCAGCTGGTAGGGGGCCTAATACATACTCGAGCTCCAGATAAAAGTGAATCAAAACAGGGAAATAAAATGAAATGAAAAGGATGCTTCTTTTGTTCATTTATGTTTTCCATAGACAAAACGGTCTCAACGGGCCGGATGAGAAAGTCTCGAGGGCCACAGCTTGGAGATCTCTGATGTAGCTTTTTGAACTGCTTGTTGAAGATACTCTGCCACATGCTGTATATTATTTTACGGCTGTGATACGAAGTATATGGCTGTTGTACTAAAACTGAGTTAGGCCTTGCATTTTTTAAGAATTTGAGTTAATTCAGCCTCTATATTGCTCATCGTTGAGAAGAACCAATACGCTAGGACACAGTGCAAAACACAACTTATCGAAAATGCATATGCATACTTTCTTTATCACTTTATTGATATATGTAGTCAATATTTCAGTGATAAAGGTAGAGAAGCCAAAATCATCAAAGGCTCCTGACAAAACTGCAAAAAAGAAGACGAAAAAGCCAACTTCCAGTAAGAAGAGCTCACCCATTAAGCCATCAACGAAAGGGCCAGCTAGCAAGGATGCAGTGGAGGAGAAGAAAGCAGCACCAGATGCAAAGAAGGTAGACAGCATGGTTGATAGTGCTCATAGTAGCGAGCAGCAAAATATGCTGTCTGGTGATGCAGCCGATGCTACCCGAGCTAGAGAGAGCAAGCCAACAGAGGTAAAGTCAGTAGCATCTGCTTCAACGAAAACTGAGCCTAGCAAGAAGAAGCAGGAGTTGGGAAAATCAGATTCCAAGTCTGGTTCAAAAGCATCGGAAGAAAAAAAGCCGACAACTGCAAAGAGAACAATCAAGAAGACAACAGCCAGTGTAAAAAAGGAAGAAAAAGTTGACGAAAAAAAGATTGAGAAGAGTGCAGTTGTGAGTGGGGACGCCAAGAAAGAAGTCGGTAAAGCCACAGATAAAGCTAATGGGCAAAAAGTTGAAAAAGCTGCTTCTGCAAATGCATCGGCAACAAAGGAAGTGCCAACTGAAAAGAAAGCTGCTAAAGAGGTTAAAACGGAGAAGAAGGAGCCCAAGCAGAAAAGTCATGTTGAAGAAGATGTTGCAGGAAGTAGGAAGAGAAAAGAAAACAAGGAAAAGGTATCGAAACTTGAAGGGGAGCCAGTTGATAAAAAAGCCAAGGAAAAAGAGACTAAAGATATAAAACCGAAAGACAAATCTGATGTTAAGGTTCGTTTTGAGATTTTTAATTGTAGACCAAGGATTTGTGATAGCTATCGCTGTATGATTCATATATTACTAGACCTTGTCTTTTCCTTTATTTTTCTTTGTTAATATATACTGTAACTTCTGAATCATTTCTTTTTGTGATTAGAGTAAATCTGATATTTCAATAGCATATTTAGCAAGAGCTACGTTCTAGTTGTATAAAGGCTGTATAGCAACTTTGTAGTGGAAATGAAACTAGTACTTTAAATACCTCATCAACATGCATTTTGTCTAACACATATTGTTGTTATTTCCACATGCCATCCATTCTGACGATGCACCATTTTAGCTGGATAACTTACGTATGAATTTGAGAAAGGCATATTAAGCGTTCATACTAAGTCCATAGGTAGAGTGAATCTTCTGAAAAAGCAGTCTTTTTATTAAACGTGCAAAAATTCAAATTCAAATCTATTGACTGTCTGAATTGCTTCTATACAGGTAGTGCCGAAGAAAGATAAAGTGAAAATAGAAAGGAACGTTAAGAAAGATGATAAGAAGGAAAGTAGTGCCAGCAAAGACAAGCAAAAAGAGGGTATTTATGAATTTGTTTTCTTTTTTCAAGCAAAGTGGATCGTAATTTGTCATGTAGTTACAGAACTCTGCACTATTTCGCTTTCTGTTATGACTTTTATAAGTGTTATCTCCTCTTTTAAGTAGTACTGCACAGGTCACTCATCAATATAATTTTATATATTGGCTTTGCTTATTCAGCACTATATGTTCTGCCAAGATTGCTATTTGTCAACAAAAGAAGTCCATTTTGAATGTTGTTTTCAGGTTTTTTTTCACTTTTCTGCATGAAACATTATCGAGATTGTTTGAAGTAGATCGGCTAAAATGAATAAGTTTGTTTCGGTATGTTTTGTATAGAATACAGTTTCTTGTATATGTACTCCCTCCAGCATTCACTCTAGCTGCATTTTTGTTGCTCGCCTTTCAGAAGCAAAAGCTGCCCCCGACGAAAAAGGGTACAATCTGCAAGACAACAAAGACGATATACAAGTTATTGATGTCGTTGAAGGATCAGCTAGTGATGGAAGTGTTCATAATGATGACGACGTCCTGTCCCGTCATTCGGGTTCCGATTTTGAAGAAATGAGCTCTCGCTCCGGCTCATTTTCAAGATCGAAATCGCCATTAAGTGGTCGATCTTGGAGCAGATCTAGATCTTTTTCTGGGGGATCATCAGGTTTGTTCACTCAAAATCAAGAATTTTTGTCGACGAGCACATGAGCACAAAATCAAGAGTATATCAGCGTTTTGTTCTTTTGAGAGTTCAAATTTTGTATTCCAGGAGTAGTAATTAGCATGAGTGAAGTTTAGGTTTTGGAAATATGAGTTCGTGATACAGCAAAGATAGAAGTAGAATTCGTTTTTCGGTTGACCTAAACATGCTAGTGTTAAATTAAGGCATTTGCTTATTTATTATGCTCGGACTTGTTCTGTGGTACTTGTCAAGCATTCAGCTCATTTACCCTTAAGAAACCTCTTTCCTATGTAATTATTTTGGAGCAAATCTGCTATAGAAAAAGTCCAACTCACAGGAAATACGGTCTTTTTCAATTTTCTATTTAATAGCAGCTCTGTGGAATAATCGCCTTCTAGCATGACCACTAAGTCTAAAAAGTTTGAGGTGTAGCGTTCTCCACGCCTTTTGATAAATGGTACTCTTCAGGATTTGTCTTGCATTTCTTTGCAGTACCTGATACGGGAAATTCCAATGGACACCTTCAGTGCCTATTCTTGTTATCTTTGATAAACATATTCAGCTGCTGCTAGTTTTAAATTGCGTTTAACTACTTTGCTTTTTCATTGTTTTTTGACGCTAAAGTGATTATATGTCCATCAATAGACTCGTTTGAAAAAGTCGAAAAGGCCAAGAAGGAAGAGAGAAGAAAACGAGCAAGATCAAACGAAAGAGACGGTATGATATTTTGCATTTACATTTACACTTCCATCGATGTTTACTATACAATACAGGGCCGACAAAAGGGGGGAAGGAGGGCAAATTGACCCGGGGCCTCAAGGTCGTAGGAGCGTCATAACACCCAATGCTTCAAGGATTGGGGGGCCTTATAATTCTTTGTCAAAGGAGTCGCATAATCCTTTTCCACTGTAATTTTCAAAAGTTAAGTTTTAGACCCTGAAAAGTTTCTGTTCACTTCGCTCACAGGGGGGCTCGTCCTTTTCTTTCACCCCGGGGTCTCTGAATTCTCTCGGCAGTCGTGACTATACATCAGGGGCAGATCCAGAGCTGGACTTTGGAGGGCCGTAATTGCCTTTTCAGGTGGCAAGTTTCTTAACACTATTGTTTGCTATAGGAAACATTGCCGTTTGGGGGACCGTGGCCCCGTCCCCCTGGACCCACCTCTGCTATGCATGATGCAGGACCTGGAAAGCAGGGAAAGTTGGTTAATATTGGCTGAGGTAGAAAATACCTTGAGTAGAGGGTTTTCTTTAAGTTGCTGTTGAAAGTAGGAGAGAAGTCAGAAAACCTTGTAATTTGATCTTGTTCAAGGGAATACTCCCAAACCTGTCCCTTATCCAAAAGCTCTCAGCGACTCCAAAGAACACCTGATTTGTTTTCGTCTATAATTGAAATCCTTACTGTCTATAAAGCAACGTTCCTAGTATATGAGTTTCAAAGATTTTATTCACCACATTTCGTTGAAGATAGTTTTAAAAAAAGCAGTTCAGTGCCACAGATGAGTAGGGAAAATCATCTGATTGTAAAAGAAAGCCAGGGAAAAGCCAAGGAATTTCACCCAGAGAATCTTGCCCGAGTTCTGTCATGACTTCATTTTAAGGACGAATTGTTGCTTTGTGTATTGGCTGAAGAAGTCCCCAAATGTGCGCATAGAGAATTATTTCCTAGTATGGTGTTTTAATTGTTGTCATTATGTTTTGGATTATCTCTCATTCTGCTATTATTAGTTATTCTAGGCATTATTTGTTATTTTATTCCATAGAAGAAACGAGTGGCGTGAAGAGCAAAATCGCCCGAGCTTTGACGGCTGACAACCAGAAAGCTTTGGATGAATGTTTAAAGTCCGCAAAATATTTTATAATTAAAAGCAACAATTATGAAAATGTTGCGCTATCAAAGGCGAAGGTAAATATGCGTTAATGCTCGTTCGTACAATTCTCAATTCATGTCATGCTTTATGAATATTTTCTGTTATATTTCCCTTTTCTGTTTTGTATAGCGAGAGTCACTATTTATAGTAATATTTACAAATGCTCATCTTTACAGGGTCTTGAAGATGGAAGGGAAAGTTGGTCAAGGATTTCAGTCTTTTGTTAGCATATGAATCCCTTACATGCTGAATGACGATCAGATCGTTTCGTTTTACGCGGGTGACCGCTCTCGCGAACGCCCTCGCAATCACCCTCGCAGAGATTTGTTTACACGAGGATTTGACCGACCTCGCAAAAATGGGATTTAGCCCTCAAAAATTATGGCTCAATGTGTTGCAAGACCCAGGGGCGTGTTGGTCCACTGGTACTCGGAAAATTTCCCAGTATGGGTCCACCACATCCCTAGCCGGACCCATAGCTTGTGCCGTAGAACCCCGAGTATAACCCTATTCTTCCGAATATAAGCTCCCCCCGAATATAAGCCCAGGGCTTATATTTAGGATTCTGTGTGTATAGTTAGATTAATGAATGACTATGGACAGAGCATACACAGAGCCTCTGTATTTACTTGTGTCCTTTTCTGAAGCTTTACGTATTGAATGTTGTTAATAGTCTCTCTGAAGTGACACCGAATGGTGAATGTTTTGGTATACACAAGTCACCTTTTAACCTAAAAGACCCTTCGAACATATGCCCTCCGAATATAAGCCCACCAAAAAATGCTTACGGACCTCTATACGCCCAGGGCTTATATTGGAGATTTCACTGTATGTTCTTGTGGCTTCAGGGGGATGCCTACGGCACTAAAATTTTAATTGCCCAATCGCCCTCCCGGGCAGATTTGCGCGGACAATGTACTGCTCTCGTTACATTTTCTTCACAAAAAGGTCTGCTTACAATAGACGTGGCTTCATTAACTATGAGTTTCATTAAAACAAGTTTCATCGTTCACATTCTCCCCAATTTTAGAATACAGAATTATTTGTTTTCTACATGCAAGTTGTGCAATATTTTTGTTACCATGAAAATTCTTGTCAGTCATCAGGGCTCGTGCAGGTCCTTGAGCTTCTTGAAAAGCCCTGGAAATTAGAATGTCATTTCAAGGGCACTTGAAACTCCTTTAAAATGATAACTTTTCCATGGAATTTGATCAAACTCCTTGAAATTTGTGAATGCTTAATATTTGCTTTAAAAGAAATATCCGAAAGACAGTTGAAGGACATTGTACAAGAAAACTCGTGAAATGTTTCGATTTCGGTGTTTTGGGTTTCCTGTGTACACGTTTTTTTTTTTATAAGAAAAAAGTTTATAAGAAAATGAGGCTCAAATCGTCAAAATCTTAAGAAAATCGTAAGAAAATCACGAGGCTCAA
>WIPJ01009413.1:166510-179510 GCA_018155075.1 Cassiopea andromeda | reverse complement strand
AAAATTAAGTGTTCTTATAGGCCAAAAATCGGTAATTTCGTCTCTATTGTATTCAAAATGTTAAAGATGGAATTCAAATTCAAGTATACAATAGTATTAACGAAAGTGTAAACCACTCTAGCCAGTTTATTTCAGCAAAAGTTAAGAAAGATTTAAGAAAATCTGAGGCTCAATTTCGGGAAAAGTTAAGAAAATTGAGGCTCAGGCAAAATAGTGATTTTCTTATAAAAAAAAAACGTGTATTCACACAAGCACAGTGAATATTAATGTAGAGCTCCTTGAAAATGTTTATTTTAGTCCTTGAATAGCCTTTGAAAACTCATGGAATTTGCATATCAAAATCCTGCACAAACCCTGAGTCGTATTTAGTAAAATTTTGTGTTGTTTCCCTTTTGTAGTTCTCTAATATGAATTTTGTTTTTATCTTTGCAGGGTGTATGGTCAACTCCCCCAGCCAACGAAAGAAAGTTAAACGATGCCTATAGGGTAATTTTTATAACTTCATATTGTCTAATGTGATTTCTATCTTTTCGTCCGCATTTCCTTTGCTTTCATTTCAGTACAACTATGTGACAATCAGAACCGCAGGATTTTAATAGGTTTCTGTTCTTCCCCTTTTCTATTACAGTAAAATCCTGCACATAAGAAACTTCATATAATAAAAACCTACAACCTGAAATGACATATTTTGACTTCAAATACTTAGAACCTTTTCATCCTGACATTCCAGCTAGGTTCTTATAAATGGCTCATTTTTTGTCTATTGGGAGACGAGCTCAGTCTCTTTGCCAATCAACCTCTTCCATGGACCTTCCAATAATGGTTCATGGATAATGGAGATGTGTAAGTTCCTGCATGTGTTTTGGTCTATATAGCTTCAGGAGTTTAAGTAAATTGCCATGGTACTTCAATTCAAAACAGTCAACTATCCTTTTTCCTAGCATGTGCATTTGACCCTGAGGTAAGAACCAGAACCCTGATTGCTGGAACTACCCCATCTCATAAGAACACGAGCAGGCTCATTTCAAAACTATAGGTTTTTATTTGCGGGTTTTACTGTATTACTTTGAAGAGCAGCCGTAGCTTAGCTGTAATGCACTTGACTGAGACCAACGTGGCCCTGGGTTCAAGGACCATCGCAGGCCATTGGTGATGTCAAGAAGGGCATCCGGCCTTAAATGCTCGTGCCAGAACTAAAGTCCTCTTAGAGGCACCCTCCAAGCCTCAAGGAATTGGGGGGAACGGAGGTAAAATCGAGAAAAGAAAACTGTATTGCTTTGAAGAAATATCACCCTAGCTCATCATTGTTTCATTCTCTAGTTGTTGTTCTGTGAATTTGTTGTTGTGACTTTTTCCATAGACTTATGAGGAGGATGGAAGGGGGACTCCAGCCCGCCAGTTGGTCAGAAATATATTTCAGTTGGGAAATTATTTCTGGAATTACTCTTACCAATAGTCTGGCTGCTTCTCAAGTTTCTTTTGTTATTTCAGGCAGAAAGTTGGCAGAATCCCCTAAATTAGGGTTGGCCAACAAGTGAGAAGCTAAGAGCCGCATTCTTCAATGTGATACCGCAAAGAGCCATATCAAAATAATGGGGACACATAGGCATCTCCCCCCCCCCATACTTTCCTCTCACAAAAGTATGTTATTAAACTCTAGTGAAGTAAACATATATAAGAAACACACCCTTTAGTATGAGTGTAAGAGCCGCATAAAACCAGCCAGACAGCCGCATGCGGCTCACGAACCGTAAGTTGGCCGCACCTACCTTAGATCTAAAGGCCTCATATGTCTATGGCTTCTTACTACTGAAACACCGTTTGGTTACTCCCTTACAGCAGGTCGCAAACCGAATACCTTTTTACATGCTGTTTACTTTCTCCCTTGCAGCATGCCGCAAACGTTATTCTCATTTTCTCTGTAAAAGAAAGTGGGAGATTTCAAGGATTTTGCAGACTAGCCTCGGAATCAAGAAGAGATGGTCCCATGGTCCGTTGGGTTCTGCCCCCAGGGTTCGATCGCAAAATTCTCACTGGGGTCTTCAAAGTAGACTGGCTGAACAGGTATGCAGTTGTTTCTATTGGGGCATTAAACTATCGTAACGCCAATTTTGTTGTTTGTGAGATCCTCCCTCGCTCTCTTGTAACGCACCATGGCACAACCCCCACCGGAAGGATAGGCTAATAATTTTTTTGAAACTTCTCATTTAATATATATCACTAATTACAATAATACAACTCACAGCATACATGACAGTGTATAATTGTCTTGCTTGTAAAGAGCATACAATATTTAACATATTGTGAAAAGTGAGAAAAAGTATTAAGATAAATTGACGAAAGGAATGGAGAGAGTACAATGTTATAAGATGTGGATTAGTCCAATGCTTATTCCGACGACAGCAGATTTAATAAGTAGATCTAACTGAAGTATTCATAGTTTTCATGATGATTCTTTTTTGAACAGTCTTATCGAAGTGTAATGATTAAGCAAGGACAAAAGAGAATTGCAGGAAGAACCCATAGCTCCAATAGCACTCATAGATTAATTTTTCTTCAAACTTTCATATGAATATATTTATTACATACAATAATACACCTCTCATATAATGGTAGTGTACTATTGGCTAGTTTGTACTATACATGACAAATAACCAAAATAGTAATGATAATAGACATACAACATAACTCAGAGGTGAAATAGTAAGAAAAGGAATTAAAAGTTCAGAAGTTCTGGGTTGTTCCATGGTTTATTTCTTTGGCAAAAGATGAAGTATGAGGTCCTAATAGCAATGTGGATGGTCTTCATAATAATTCTTTTCTGTACAAGTTTGTCAAAGTTTAGATCCTGAAGCAACGATAGAAAGGAATCACACGAAGAGCCCATAACACCAAGAGCGCCCGTGACAAGATTAATAAAAGTAACTTTGCTATAGGTAGAGGACAGGTCCTTGATACGTCTGTTGTACTTATTGGCTTTCCTTATACTATTAACTTGCATATGATAAATAATAATAATAATAAATAATAATAATAATACTGATGTGATAAAAAATACTGCTCTTTCACAATCAAACGACTAACATTAGCGAAGTGCTACAGTTATAAAGTACAGAAAACTTCACCTTCCTTGCCCCAGGTTATGGGATATAACTCGGCAAGAGATTGTATTCAATGGAAAACTAGCAACATAGAGCCCGAATAAAAATAATAATAGTATATGCTTTATTTAAGGTTGGCTTCCAGTTGAGCTAATTAGTTTGCTAATTATTGCCAAAGAAAACTTAAATACAGGCTAGTATGGTACGGTGAAAGAAAGATATATCATGTCAATGACAACTAATTTACAAACATAAATCTATCAACAAAACTATATTTGCAATCATAGAAACCCTAAATTTTCAACAAATCTTTTACAAAATCCACAGTGGCAGTCAAACGGATGGTTTCTAATTCCTCTTTTGAAGCTATGCCGTTAAATGCCGTAAAATCAAGGTACCACCCTACCCTGTTGAGGGCGTAAAGTAATGGGTGAATGTTCCCTGTCATGGGTAGATGGCGGAGATTTTACCTCTTAATGCGGGAATTACTGCTAATGCTTTATAATCAAGCTATTCTATGTTTTAAAATATTGGAATATAAGTTGATAAATAGCTCATATTTTATGGAACAACACCTTACAATCCCTGCTATCCATTGAATTAAGGTAGTACTTGTGTGTACGGGCGTTCCCTCAACTTTCTGAACACTTGAGCGATTAGAACTTTCATTATTTCAAGTTGTCTTAATTAATTGCCAGTTTGTGGTTCTATTTTAACTTAAAATATTTTTATGCACATTGGAAATAGGTTTTGTCTCGTATTGGATGTGTTTTGAAGAGATAGCTTGAGAAAAAGGAGTTTGTTATCATTCGTGTTGTTGACGAACTACTTAATTTTTTCTAGACACGAATGCCTCTTTGCAAATTGCACCCATCTACGCAACCCTTGGAATGATAATAAAGAAATAAAAATCTGCAGAGATGGACAGGTAACTTCGTTTTGCTCTCACCGTGTCATCTTATCAGTTGCGAACTTGCAAGGGATGTGATCGCAACCCTACCCCAATCACATTTTGTTGTAACGGACCCCTGATTCTTTATAAAAATTGGTGGCCTGGAAATTTTCATGCTCTTAGACCACACGCATTGGGCCCCCTTCATCTTAGTTGCATCCCTGGGAAAACTTGTCAGTCCTCCTGTGCATCGTATTTGTTAGACATTTGTTGCTGTCATTAAACGTTTGCCTATATTGCGATCTATCTGTTTGTGTTATACACGGTTGGTTTATAAGGAAACAGTTTATAAGAAAATGAAGCTCAAATGGCTAAAATCTTAAGAAAATCTTAAGAAAATCACGAGGCTCAATTTCCAAAACTGAGTGATTTTGTTGGCCAAAAATTGATATTTCGTTATTATTTCATTCAAAATGTTATAGATGGAACTCAATTTCGAGTATATAAGATTAATAACGAAAGTGTAATTCATTTTGTCCAGTTTGTGTCAGTAAAAGTTAAGAAAAATTTAAGAAAATGTCTGGCTCAATTTCGGAAAAAGTTAAGAAAATTGAGGCTGTAGCAGAATGATGGTTTTCTTATAGAAAAAAAAACGTGAATTAGATGGCTGTTTGCTGTTGATCACATAGACGCTTTTTGTTTTATAAGAAACCTGGCTCAATGCCTAGTTCCAAAGTCCCTTATACTTGGACCTCTAATGATGAAATTGCAGTACTAAAAGTTCCTTACTAGTTCCTTAATGTTCACTGCAAATTTAGTGCCACAAAACTATAGACTATAGGATATTACTATAGACAGAGGTATCGTAGCCAGTAAGTACAAATAGAACGCTTGGTGCAAGCATAAGCAATCTGTACGAGTTTTAGCTGCAGGTGAATGGTACCGGCTTCCTAGATCTTGATTCTTTGCAGGTATAAACAGTTTTCAAATTGAGAAGTTCCTTAGACAGTAATTGAAGTTCTTTAAATATTTCAGCGTTCTGCAAGTAGGTTTCTTATAAATTGGCTCCTTATATAAAAAGCCTCTGCCTTAGGTTATTGATACTTTCAGCGAATGCTAGATCAGCAAGTCAGTGCCTTTCGTTTCATCTCTTGTTGTAGTCTTTTAAGTGAATTGGCCTGGTCTTTTGCACTTGACTGGCAGTGTAGCAGCAGCTCGCCGCATCACGTTATTTGATTATTATTTATAGGAAGTCGAGCCCACTGTGGGAGAAGAGCTGTGCAAACTCTTTCCTCCCGATGAGCATGTAGAGTTAGCAAGATTACTAAGGCATCGTAAGCATGAAAGGATGTCATCAAACAGGTAAGCAGGCGTCTATTACATCTCGTTGCATTTCAGAATCAGTGTATAGCAGTGTTTTTCAACCTTTTTGCTGGAACGGAACCCCAAGGGCACATTAAAGTAGCTCGAGGAGGCCCTGTTCACATATCTACGCAGGAGAGTTTGAAGTTGCTGTCGATATTAGCATTCGCGTATCTTCAGGCGCAACCCCTGAACTGTGTTGGCGGAACCCTGGTTGAAAACTAATGTTGTATAGAATTTTTTATGTGCATTTTCAATACGATTTTCCCGTGCATTCTGCTCCATTTCTGCATATTTCGTTGCTATGGTAGGTAGTTGTCGGAATTTGGCTGTAGGCGTGATCGTAAGCTTTCATTTTCTTATTGGTAGCTTGCATTTTTACCTCTACTCCTCGTGTTTATTGTGCGTGCCCAGCATCACATACAGCCCACTTTATTCAGCCCTATAAAAGGCGATTGTACATTGACAAAATAGATTGGGATACCGACAGCTAGGATGCGATTGAATTACCGTTTGTTGTATTATGTAGCGTTTAAGTTTCAGGTGCCTATGATCATTGCTAGACCAGTTTTTCCGATAGTATTTTGCTCTTCATGCATATCATGTATCAAAAACCATTCTTATGTACGATTTATGATAGCTGGATTTTGCGTGTTTCCTGCAAGAGAAGCCTTTCAAATGTGTGCGTAGGGATACCTAGCCAGCTCAGTTTGCGCAGCCGGACTTTTTCACTTGATGAGTCCTTGTCTAGCTGAGTTGTGGAGGAGAGGGTGCAATAGACTTCATATCTGGTTAGAACCTTCACTTAGACCCCTATAGAACTCAATTTCGAGTAAACAAGATTAATAACGAAAGTGTAGTTCATTTTGTCCAGTTTGTTTCTTTGAAAGTTAAGAAAAATTTAAGAGAATGTCAGGCTCAATTTCGGAAAAAGTTAAGAAAATTGAGGCTGTAGCAGAATGATGGTTTTCTTATAGAAAAAGAACGTGTATTAGATAACTGTTTGCTGTTGATTACATAGACGCTTTTTGTTTTATAAGAAACCTAGCTCAATGCCTAGTTCCAAAGTCCCTTATACTTGGACCTCTAATGATGAAATTGCAGTACTAAAAGTTCCATTGATGAGCCATTGTCTAGCTGAGTTTTGGAGAAGGGTGTGCAATTTAATTCATGTCTGGTTAGAACCTACACTTAGACCCCTATAGAACTTCAGATCTTCAAGGACATGAGGGCATTTAATCTAGCTGGTTTGTTTGTTCGACTAGGCGCAACTCAGTCAGGTTCGAGCATTTTTGTGCAAAATGATTCTAAGGCTTGTTTACGTGCACCCGTTATTTCCCAGTTTTATTGTCCCTCTCCGAAGTGACCAGCTTCAAGCGAGAAATATTCTTTTTGGTGTCTTTCTGTTCTGCAATTTAGATGTATTTCAAAACACGTAGCCAGTCTCGACAGTTAATTTGAGATATATGCTTAATGCTTAAATTAGGCTTTGCGCTGAAATAAAAATGACGCTAGACATATTGTGTAATGTAAAGAAAGGCTTCAAGTTCGTGAACTCGTCATTTCAGAGCTCTCTGAAAATCCTAAAACCATTACCAAGGAATTCAACGAGCATAATTTACTGAAGATTTTTGTTTCTTCTTTGATTGCTAGGTCAAGATCAGGTAGGCACGAAGATGGCCGCCAGAGAGATGGGGGGAGCTCATCTCATCAGAGAAGATATCGTGATTCTTCAGGTATGCTGACACGGTTTTTTATAAGAAACCTTGTGTACGGCCTAATAGCATTTCCTATTTGAAATGTGTATCTAGGCAAGCAAGCTTTGCAGTATGCAATCCCGTAAGTAATTGGAATAAGCTATTAGTTTTTGAAGATGATGTTGTTATTTAACAGCCGATAATGATGATAGAAGATGGGCTTTGCTACCACCTGTTGGCTTATGTTAATATCCTCGATTTATTGGTTTTCGCTTTAGCGTTGCCTGGGAAAATTATGCTCTGCCTGTTTATTGGCTTGGGAGTGTGCCAGCTGGCCTATTTATCATTTTCAACCGAATCATAATGTTTATATTATTGACCTTAGAAATTAGCTCATGGTAATATTGTGATATTTTGGAACCCAAGAAAATTAATAAAAGGGGTCAAGAATGTCGTTTGTCTCTATTTGAATTTTAGTCCCTAGATGTAAGGAAACACTTTCCTTTCTCAAAACAGGATATTGAAGGCCCATACTTTGAATTTAGGTGAATTTTTTAGGATATGATGTCAAATGATAACATGTCAAAAATTAAAGTACTTTTATCAAGTCATATGCGTGTGGTTGCAATATATTGACATACATGTAAATTACTATTGTCAAACAAAGTATTGCTTCGTGCAAGATCTCAAAAAGCCCTATTTTTCTAGCTGATGTGTGCCAAAGTGATTTGATTTAGATGCCCAACAAGCAATTTTTCGCATTGTTTCATTTCTTCATCGTAGAAATTATAAAACGATCACTTCTAGCCGAGATATGACATATAATCCTTGGTCTATATTCCCACTTCCAGCTAGTGACGTAATTGAGAAACTCAAGGCCCTTAGGAATGTAATAAAGTGGGCCCCCATCTCAGTTTTCACACCAAATACTGCAGAGTGCTTATCTTTCTAAGCCCTCTAAGAGACCCTTTCGGGTTTTGAAAGCTTCGAGGCACATAAGAATTGTCCTACCCCCAATTTATGTCTTTTACACCACTATTTTCAATGAACCCGTAAGTATAGAACTGCCTTCACACCTTGGAGATATGAATTAGTTCCCATATACCAATCGCTATAAAATATGCACGGCGGATTGTACTGCATTTATATTTGTAACGCAGGCATCTTTTAGCACTGCCACCACTAGGGCATTGGCCCAGCCCCATTGTCGAAAGCATAATTCAATGTTTTGGGCAAATACTTTGAAATCATTCTTAATGCTTTCTGCATGACTCAAGGGGCACAGAGACCGACTTCGGCTGCGAATGAAACAGGACCCTAGCATAGATTTGGCCCAGTAGTCAACTTTCCATAAAGGATGCCCTGTTGAAAAGCAAGAAAATTTTGTAAAATGCTGTTCAGAGCTAGATACAACCTATCACTACCCCGAAAGTCTACCACGCAATCTTTGCCAAACTAGATTTCTCCATAGATGGCATTCGGTAAGATATGTTAAGTAATTAATTAGCAAAAGTTTGTTGGATAGTTGATCACTTTTGATGATATTAACTTATATTGCAGGATATCGCCGCAAGAGACGACACTCCGATGACTTTGATAGGGATGGGTATGTTTTCCTTCACGTTGCTTGAATTTTAATTAGAATTTAGCAATCCCCCAGCAGCATTCTAGCCAAAACTTTCAGACAGAAAGCTTCTCGTGTAATGGTACTGAGATTGCCAACCCTTAACCTAACCCTTTAATGGCGATTTTTCACAAACTATTGGATATCCCTGTTGGACGTGATTTGTTACGTTAGACCACCTATTGTTTTTGTTTATTGGGGTAGTCCCCTTTTGTTGTTGTTGTTGCTAGTCTTTTAGCCTTGCTTATTGTTATGTTCAGTGTGTTGTCGTTAGGCCAGTTATAGGTAGACGCTAAGGTATCAATCAACAATCCCCACCCCTTCACTGTTAAATATTTTGTGAGTCCCAACCATTTCCTTACCAGACTTCCCTAGTGAAGCATAGAAAAGTGAGAAATATTCCAAGTTGCTGTAAATTTTATAAAAACCGACCCTTGAATTGATTGTTTATCCCTCGGATGTGTATCCCTATAGGGACCGGGGGGTATTTCTCTACGCATAAAAGTTTATACTGATAAGCCTCTCGTTTACAGATAAAAAATTTTCCGGAGAAATATTTGTTCGCTTATTCGCTTTGCCTTTTAAATATTTGTCCTGATACGAAACCACATAAATATTTATCCGGAGAAATTTCGTAGGTGTAAACTCATTTCTCCTCATAAATATTTATATGGATTCATTAGGAGGCTATTTTTTATAATTGAAGTCAATGCAACGTTGCATGCGCTTGAAAATCAGTGTAATGTATTCTTTATTAGTTTGAGATATCGTCATTCATTCTACTACTATCATGAATACTATGCATGAACTCAAAATTTAGTCAATAATGATTTGCAGTAAAGCTTTTCAGGACATATTTTTTACATTCTCCGTGTGATTCATGACTGATAGATATTTTCCTATTTTGGACATAGCAAAGAAATTGAAACGTTCACTGGACACTCTTCGTAGTTCATTTATTGAATAAAATGGATTTTTCACAATCGTGCACATCACATTTCAGTCATATTTCACTAATGTAAACGGAAGGCCTAAACGGATAAATGTTTATCACGTGTAGTGTAGACGCAACCTATCCGTATATATATTTATACGGATAAATGTTTGTCTGGAGATATGTCTCTAGTGTAAACATCACCTCAGACGGACAAACAATGTTTTCTTGTGTTTTCCCGGCAAACAGTTGTTTTGAAATGATTGCTTTCTGCAAGCAATTTTTCCTTTTCAAATGTAAGTGAATATGAAATAGAAATTTTTTCTTTCTGTATAAAGTTGTGTCAACGATTTTGAATAACCCCACCCTTGGTAATTTGCTAGTGGTTCATCAGTTAAGCCTTAATTTCTTGATAGCTTCTTTGTTTTTGTAACAAAATGTGTTTAATTTAGCCGCCCGTCGCTTTTTGTTGCAGCCGATCGAAGTATGGTGTGAAGAAAGAGACCCTGTTGCATGGCAGCTATGCGGACTATATTCGGGAATTTGAGAAATCGAGACAGTTGAGAGTGAGTTTTTTGATGTTATTGAAACGGTGATACCATCACTTCATGAGAAGGTGAAGTTTGGACATTGCCACGTAAAAAGAATTTCGTTTAAGTATAAAAGATTTGTGTATTAAAGTCCTTAGAAGTTGAATTGTATGGATCATTTCTGTTATTCATTTATATAAAAGATACTATCCGTTTGAGATTAAGTGATATTTGTTGTTCAATTTTAAGGTCTATTTACAAGGTGTTTGCCAAATCAAGGAAAACAGGGAGAAATTAGGGAAATCATAGAAAAATCAGGGAAATAGGTTGTGGTTAAGAAATAGCGGTTCCATTCATTTACAGCCAAAGTTCACATAGATGCATTTATAAGACTTCTTTCCTATCTTATTTGTTCTTTTAGTCTTGAGTTCTAGTCAAAGTCAGAGGTATAGTTTAGAATTTTGATGTTTCCTTGTATCTGCACCACTTGTACGGCACTATATGCAGGGTGTTAACTAGCGTTCTCAGTAGCTGGTAACCGGCTACTTCCCAATTCACTGATTCCTCGAATTTCCCAAAACGAAAACAAAGTAATGGTAAACGCACGTTTTCTGCGTGGAACCCACCTCTCAAATATTACAAAACAACCGATCGTCTCGTCAATAATAACATTATTTTCAAGCGAATAATGACACCGAAACACACGTGTGGTGAATTCTTTTCCACTCACGTTTTACCAACGCTGCCTCATCGCTTCGCGCGCCTCGCGTAAATTTCCGTGAATTTCCCAAAATGGTATGACCGGCCAATGCGACCAAATCCTAGTTAACGCCCTTATATGTGCAGTGAAATTAAGGAACTTATGAGGGATTTTTAGTACCAGAATTTGACAAAAAGAGGTCAAAAACAAGGAACTTTTAGAACTAGTCCTTGAGCTAGGCTGCTTATAAAACAAGTGTTTATGGGACTCCAATGCCTCTCTCCTGTAATTGCAGGAAAGTTTCGGCTGGACAGTGTCTTTAGTTAGAGGGCTATTGTTTCTTGTTTATTGGTGAAAATTGTCTGTTAGATTTCAACTGTGTTTTACTTTTGGTCATACCGCTTGTTAATGTTGTTTTTCTTTCTTTTTAGCAATCTTTCGGAGCTATGCCTGCAGCGATGGCACACTATCATCAGCCTCAACCACGCTACAGATCGGTTAGTTGATTAGAATAGTTTCTGAGTGCTTTTGTTTTGCGCATGCACATTAAGAAAGGTGTTAAATCAGCTTGTAATGATGGTGGATCTTAGACAATAACAAGAGAAACTGTTCAAGAGTAGCCAGTATACAATATTTAGTAGAGCAGCGCAGAGAGTATGCAACCAATGTTGATCATAGTAGTCTCGTTCTCAATAATCAAGAGTATATTTTCTATTAATAAAGCTGATTATTTAATTATTATAATTTATGCAATTAATCCGACATTAGCCATATACAGCATTTTATGCAGAGTTTGGAAGAATATCAACTGCAATTAACTTTTGATCAGTCTAGTACTAATTTATTATAAATCACTTTCCTTCAAAGTTATATTGTACAGCTTCTTAATTTTTTCTGTAATAAAGTACTAGAGTTTCCTAATTTTTTGACCGGCCTAGTACTCGTTTCTTATAAACCAGTTTCTTATAAAGAGACGTATCCCCTTAATCGTTTTATTTTCTTCACAATATCTCTCAACCTCCTTTTAGGTTGATCCCACAACAGCCGCTGCAGAGGCTTTCCTTTCGCGCGGATACACATCAAGACAGCAATATCGATCAAGGCGATGATGCGCAAATTCTGTGACGATATGCACTGCTATTTTATCGTTGGTTAACTTACATTTATTTTCAAACTGCAGTTTCATGTAGCCTGTAGTAGGATATGTCAATATATATGAATATATGTATACAATTAGATACATGTGATTTGTTAAATTGAATGAAATTCGTGATGAATTTACGTGAAGTTTTATTTAAACTTTCTGCCAGTGAATTCATTACTTTTCAAAACATATTCTGTAGAAACATGTTGATCAAATATTTAGGATGAGCTGGAGGTCGTGTTAGTGTTAATGGTATTACATTTTGTTGGTCCCCATGGATTAAACACACACAGTAAATTATTCAAATATTAGAGATGGCACATTACACTTGGCCTAAGAACCTGAAAAAAGATGGGTATCGTGAACAAACAATGGTCTGGAAAATACTACTATTGATCTTTAAATGAAAATTAATGGTATAGACAATTTTTTTCAAAATATTATGTTGCTATTATGTTTTTTCTGTTGAAACTTGTAATATTTTGTCAATTAGAACTGCTCTGATGCTCTGTTTCATTGACCATTTGCTAACAGTGAAAGCTACATGAAATTCTGCTCAATTTTTGCCAAATTTTTACCAATCTCCTGCCCCTGTCCATGCATTTCCGCTTTCTGAATGGCCTTAGTTCCGAAGGTTGAGCTTCAAGTGTAGATTTTTATATTGGTTCCAAACTACAGTCGCTGCATAACAACTAAATACTTCATAAAACTAGCATTATCTGTCATGTATCTGTTCGAAACTGCACATCTATCGAAGGTATGTAACTGCAGGGGGGCCAAAGATAAAACCTGGAATGATTTTCCCTCAGAAATATTGGCATAGAAGTTAAATATGTAGGTATGATTCTTGCCTCACCCCCAAGATAAATTACAAGCAAGTAAGTTTTTCCCTTCTGGAAAAACACTTCCAGCCACGTGCTTGATCTATCTTCGTAATGTTTTTCTGATGACCATCTCATAACGAGATTGAGCATAATTGTGAGATGTTTTTGGCTATTTTACGGACAGTGCGAAAC
>WIPJ01009413.1:150556-165417 GCA_018155075.1 Cassiopea andromeda | reverse complement strand
ATATATATATATATATATATATATATATATATATATGTATATGTATGTATGTATGTATATATATGCATATATGGAGGCCCGCCGTGTGCCTAAAAGGTCTGAAGCAAATGAAAAAACTGGGTTCTAGTAATTACGTCTCCAAGAAACTCCCAAAGTGAAAAGCCATAAAAATGGTACCCCTGAAGGAGAAGCCTCTCGTTTCTCCCTTAAATTTGTTGTTTTGCTAGGAAAAATTCTACATGACGTTTTTTATATTACAAGAAAGTTGTCTTAGGCCCAGTATTGAAGCGTTTTCATGTCTTCAGTATCGGAATTTTCTTAGCAACAATGTTTCCGAGTTTCAACCGTTTGTGCAGTTACATTGAAAGGACAATAACTTGCATTTACTCTTGAAAGATGACGACCCTTAATCGAAAACACATGGTGAGCTACGCTTCGTAAGTATGTTGAGGCTCCAAATCGCTGAAATTCAAGAATAATTTAGGAGTAATGCGAGGCTCAAGCTTCATCAACACGAAAAAATTGTTGTATATCCTAGCTGTAATACTTTTTCAGATGTAGTTTTGCATCATCGATGCAAAATATAAACTCTCGCCTACGTTTATGATGTAGCAAAACACCAACAAAAATTGGAATATATTCCTTAAAGTTTTAGACGAAGTTATACCTTTGGTATTTAATAAAATTTAAGAATAATTCTCGGCTCAATAGCGGAAAAATTTAAGAATATAGAGGCTGAGAAAAGTTGGGTATTCTTATGAGAAAAGTGCACTGTAGATAAGCAAACATATCATACATAAAGTTTGGAGGGAAGATATTTGGCGATTTAAATGCACATGACCCAACGATTTTTTTAGTTGAGCTGATAACTGGCTTCTAAATTATGGCTATTGGTTCCAAAGTCCTTGAGAATGTTTAATAGTACGAGGGGCAAATCGCTGAAAAAAAGTCTCTTACATTTCTATGAAAATTCTGTAAAAATCTCTTGAAATTCTTACTCTTTTTTATCTTTTTATGGAAGTTTGAGACTTTTTCAAAGCTAATTTAGGAATTTGAAGATTTTTTGCAAAAATTCAGAAAATCTATGAGGCATAAATATCTTTCAAGTCTTTGAAAAATCTGAAAATCTAAAATATCTCATATACTATTTTCCGAGCGACTTGCTCTCGTAAAATTGGTTTTTACACCTCCTGAGAACTTGGTACTCTTTCTTTTCAAGAATGACTAATTTCGGTTTATATAAACCTTGATAATAATTTGGTATTGGTACACATCCTTAAGACCGCATAATGCAAGTATTTGGAGAAAAGCATTTCCGCAAAGATGGTATGCCAGCATTTAAGGTACTTAACCCCTCAGACCAACTTTTTCTTTGTTTCTAAAGATTTCTCTATGAAACTTTGCAGTTATATAGAAAAGTATGAATAAAAAAAGAAAATTATAAAATTTTAAGTAAATATGCAAATTAGGCAATATGGCGGATAAAACAATGACGTAAAAGTTGGATTTGCTTGTGACAATGATTTTTCATTGAGTATAATCATACACAGCTGTTACTTGCTATACCAAATCACAATGGTTAACTTTAGTGAATGAATAAATTTGAAATCTGGATTCATTCTGGACCTCAAGTAATTTGAGCTTGAACACAGTTGTTCCATTTCGTCAACAAACTATGCTTCTAGCAATGCCCATAAAATATCAAGTAAGTACTCTATGGCTTCCAAAATATTTCATTCACTGCTCCTATGTATGTATGTAAATACCTGAAATTTTCAGCCAGATTGGTTAAGTGGTGTAGAAAAATCATTGTCACAAAAATAGCACCTATGCTGATTTACGAAAGCTGAGAAAAAGCCACTTTTCTGCTCAAAAGTTGACATAACAGTTTTAATGGCACCCAACTCCATAAAAATTGCCCTCCCTCTCCTTTTCTGTGTCCCACAGACCTTTTTGTATTGCCCTAAGTTGTTTTCTGTGTGTTTTCCTTTTCTCTGATGAATGTTTGTTGTTCAAACCAATTCTTTTTTATCTATCTTTGCAATTGCTTTATTGCAATTTGTCCCTGGACGAATACACAGACATTGCAAGACTCTAGCAATTGAGCATGCTCCATCATTGAAGTGGCATACAGCACTAGTGGTACACAATTCAATTAGTTGTTTGCCTAGGTAGGTCTTCTTTGGGCAGATCAAGTGATTTAGTGCTTCATTTGGGTTATGTGTATATGCATCCAGTGTGACAATAATGACTTTGCACTTACGTCTGTGTATATTGGCATTACAGTATCAACAATAGCTGATGGCAAAACACTTTTGTGTTTGCACTTTTTTGTTTTATATGCTCTATTACTTTGCCAGTCACATCAAGAGTATTTGCTTTTGGGACATCTAGAATGCTGCGGCTTCTGGTCTGATGATGCTATGTGGTAAAGGCCGGCCTTTATGTCATTAATCATCTCTTTAAGATCTTTTGTATTTTGTCTGATTGCTTTGTTTTGTCATTCACTCTTGTAAAAGAGTAAAACTCTTTTCTCCAATGGCATGAAGTACATACTATATCAAATGAAATAAAAATCCTTTTTTCTTATCTTGATGTTCTACAAATTTGATTCCAATATTTTTGCAAGCAGGGCAACTGAGAGTATCAAAGACTAACCCCAATATTGACAAATCAAAAGGAGCAATTCCTTCAAGAGCAGAGTCTTCCTTACCTACCTCCTCTGACGTTTTAGTTGCTTCCACAGACTTCAGTTTTATTGCTGACCTTGACAAAGGTGAAGAGAACTCACTAGATGACTCAGACTGCCTGTTTCTTTGCAGGGAAATTGGCGATGATAACTTTGACAGCCCATCATCATTTGATCTCTCTTCTACAACTAACGTCTGAAGCTTTGATACATTTTCTGTTGTACATTTACTATAATCTGGCTTTATCTTTCTTTTTCTCGAAACTTCCTTAGCTCTCTTGCGAGGATTTCCCATAATTTAAATACAGATTTATCGCTTTTGATAACAGAAACGATTTTTAACTCAAAATTTCCTTCGTGTACTTGACTGTTTTGCTTTAGAGCCCAAGTACCTCATGTATGCATTCATAAGTAGCCTCTATTTCATATATCATCAATTCAGCTCAATCCATTCAATAACAATCCTTAGGGGGTTAATTTAGGATTAAAAAATCTGGGAAAGTATGTTGCTAAGGGCGTTGCCAAGGGTGTTTTGCACCACCTCGATAATTTCAAGCCCCATTTTCTCACTCAAAGTGACTTTCTATTGTACTCCAACATTGGCTATCTGAAAGAGCATACTCTAAAGTGGGGGAAACGCTAAAAAAATAATTTTCATAAAAAAGTTGATTTTTCAGTCATTCTGAGGGGTTAAGTACCTTAATGCGTCAAAAACGAAGGCCAAATGACATCACAGATAATAGAACCTGACCTGTTTTCGATAAAATGAAAGCCGTGGTTTTGCAATAATGCTAGAAAATCTATCAGCTTCTTAGTTTTATCTCAATGAAAATACAAATAATCTACAACGTATTCATCGATCCCGAGATAAAATGGTTTTGGTAATTCGGAATCCGTTTGTGTTTTTATCTTAGAAGCTCTATAGCCACCTTGCAAAGGAGCGCAACAGTAAAGACTGAGGGTTGCATATTGAAACAAAGGGATCAAAAGCCGATTAAATTGTAAACATCGTAAAGGTGCGAAGAGAAGATAATTTGCGAGGCTTTCAATAATATTACTAGGAGACGCATCCAAATTACAGTCGAAGCAAGCATTGGAGCAAATCATGATCTCTCCTCACCGCAAACGCAGCTTTTCTGAAACCAAGGACCCACAACGCATGGACGTGATGGCCTACCATGATGAAGAGTGCTTCGTATGCTGCATTGCTCAAAGATTGCAGGTATTTACGCCTTCAGTGATGGCTTATTTAATTAAGTGTGTAAAACCTTCGCAGTGAACACACATTAATTTATCTGAAACTGAGGAAGATCTAACAGTTTCAAACAGAAGCTCGCGCGTATTCAGTAGTTTTTTTCATCTTTTCATTTTTATCGAATCTATGTAGCTCTTTTAAGAATTTTTCAACCAGAATGGCTTACAAGGCGTTCAAAAGACATTAGAAATTTTCAGGCTAATTTAGCCATTGTTGACCAACAGTCTTACTATACAACATAATACTGATCTCTGACGCGTGTGTATACCTTTTAAAAGGGAGTCATTGTATTGGTATACCTCCAAAGCTATGATAGGGAAAATGTTGATCGTATGTAGTCCATAGCTCATATGAAGAGGCGCTACTTGCACAGTCATTTATCATACACGAACCTCCCTAAAAAGTTGAAGTTTTTATTTTGAGGATAGAATCTATGGTATCTGCGCTCGTGTGCCTGGAAACTTTGCAAATTTAAATATAGAAACAGCTTGTCAGAAGAAATGGAGCTCTCTGTTTAAAATTTGCAACAGGAGAAGCACCATTTGCCAATTTCGAATTTTTTGATCAGCAACAGGTGAAAGCTCTCGCAGGTTTTTTTATAAAGTGCTTGACAAGAAACTTGGATTGGTACCTATGTCGTACTAAAAGTATCTTTATTTGGTATAAAAATTTTGGTCTTTTACTACGAAACGTTTTATAATTGATTTTACTTCGGGACGTAAAGTTACTGTTCGGAAGACGATCATTTATGGATGGATGGAAATGTTGATCATCGCAAAAAAAGCTCAGACAGATCAAAACCAATATACAGCATATAGTGCTTTTTGATTTCTCTGGAGCATAATGCTAAAATTTCTTGAAGCTTTAGCCAGCCCAGTACTGGGCATCAAAAGCCTGTTTCAGAGTGTAAATATAGTACTAGGAGGTATGATATTTGTTTTTTCCCACTTGCACCTACTACTGGCTATCACAAAAAGTGCGTGTCCGAGAAATCCTCACATCCGCAACATAATCGACACATTGGAGGATAACTTTGAAATAACTAGTGGAAAATGTATATTAGTCGTTCTCACATTCAAACCAATGACCTCTAATGATGTTTTCTAACGGGAAAGGGCGTATATTGATATCAAAGAAGGCATTCTCTAATACTTAAAGAGCTTAGTCAAAAATATTCCAGACCTCCATTACATGGGGCTATGCTCCTAGCCTCTTATCCACCATATGGCCCCATCATGTCGTATCTCCCCCCTTTATGACCTGATCTTGCTTATTCCCCCCTCTGATTCTGCCTTGCTACATGACAATACCACTGTCTATAACTTATTCGCTGGAATTCATGTAAACAAGCTAGGGGAGTTGGAAAGGAACAGAAAGCAAGATGTTTACTACATGAGGAGGTTAGCCAGAACAAAGAACATATCAGGAGAGTTGTTATGAAGATGAGATGTAGACATCTGTCAACGAACATACTATGTTATTCAATATGATTAAAAACTTAATTTTCCTGATATATCACCTCTAAAGAAAGCTGTTTCAATAACTTATATGCGCTAATGAAAGCCGTCAAAGCACAACCCCATTTCATGAGTCAATTGCACATTGTTGAATTTGAAGGTGACTGTTTGGATAAGGCTAACAGTCATCTCACTGCCTATTAGCTTCAATTATATGACGTTATACAACAGTAAAGATATACCGGGGCGTTTGATTGCTTCCATAATGGACGTCGGGATAAACCCTAGGGAGATTGCCAGAGAGAGATTTCTGAGACCAGTCGGGTGCTGAAGGATATTTGAGTTGGGGTGTAGCAGAAAAAATTTACAAACAGGCTACTAAATCTAACAGAATTACCTACAAGCCATGATCAGAACGCGAGTTTTACCTACGAGCCAAATTATGACTGAAAAGTAAAATGATTACCGATGGCTTTTGTGACGTCTGGGTGTGAAATCCTCCACATCCATTACATTAGCACGCATTCTCCGCTTCAAAACCAATTCACATAGGATGTCGAAATGACATTATTAGTTGCCTCGTTTTCAATTTTACATCGTACTATCGCCTAGCTTCCTATTTTGACCGATTTTGGTGCTTTTCCACAGGATTTGGCACAAAAGTCAGAAAGTGAATAAGGCACATACTTGCAGGGGGAAAGTGTAGGGGCAATGCCTCCAAAATGAAAAACTTTCCATAGCTTTGCCTTCCCCCCTCAACAGGATTATGGACCTGAAAATTCAATAATGAAGTAGACCTTTTTACCCTCCAAAGTAATGGAACTGAATAACTTACTTCTTCCAAGACTTACCCCACAGATAAGTGCTTGAGATGAACCACCAGCCCTATAATAGAAAATGAATGAATCAGGTCTCTATGTGTGCAGACATAGGTGCAGGAGAGGGATGGGAAGGGTGGCAGCTACCCAATTTGACACAAATCTATTTTATTTGCCCACTGTTCTTTCAGATAGAATGTTCAGTCATCCTAAATTCAAGACCTCCCAATGCTTAGGGATAATTTGCCCGTTACGTAATGCCTTTATGGAGGAGGGAGGGTACCTTGATTTACTAAACTATTGCTTACTTCATATGGATCGTTATGCTACGGAGCGTTACGAGATAGGGAAAGGGTGCCTCAAAAACATTAAATTTGGATTTAAGTAACTGGTGAATGACTCCTTATTGTGGACGTAGGAAACAGAGGGCACATGGGGCATCTGCCCCCTACTTTTTCAAAAATTTGTATGTAAAGTGCACTTTTAATCTACATAGTGCCCTGTTTTGCTTTTGAGGAAGCCCTCCCACTTTTCGAATGCTTTCTACGTACCTGCCTAGATGTTTCCTAAGTTCCTGCCCCATATAGAACATATATGTAACACTTTGACAATGGTCTTTCCGCGAACAGCAAGTGTCGTGAGAAGAGAAATTCGTGAAAGTCTCAAATACAATTTTACGAATGGTGATATTTTTTGCAAATTTCGTGGTAAACATTTTCAAGACCGACCGAGTTCAAATATGCGTGAAAAAACTTCTCGACTGAAGAAAGGTATGGGAAAAACAAAAATTTCTATGCATTTTGAGTACTGTCAATGTCAATACAGTACTCTGTGAATAAGTTCCCTTTCGATTAAATCGTTGCTGTTAACAGAATACACGTTTTTTATTGTCTAAGAACGTTTCTTTTGGTCCAGCACTGAAACTTTCTCAACTTTTCCACGATTTCAGTATCAAAACTTTCTCAATACTTTCTTAGCAAATTTATTTGAGTTCTCATGCTTTGCTCATGCCCATTGGAGGAAAGTGAAGAGCTTCATGTACACTTGAAATAATGTTAAATCTTAGAAAAAATAGCAGAAGGGTAACTGTTAGAGGAAAACCAATATAGCATAATTGACATTTGGTACACAAATAAATTGCATTCTAAGCACTTACGCATTTATAGCCTTTCTTAGGTCTCAAAAATGTAGTACTGAACTTTCATAAATTTTTGAGCATTCGAGTACTACTGTCTTATAAATAAAAAACGTGTATTACTGGTACAGATTAGGGCATAGTTGCCCTCCAGATGGTCCTTGAATTATAACATTCTAAGGTCTTAATTACAGGAACAAAAAATTCAAAGGAAAAGGCCTTCGCGAGAGGCAAACTTTCTGTAGTTTCGCGACAATAACATTCGCGAAGTTGAATTTGGAATTGTCAATAGCAGACGCTTTCGCGAAAAAGGTAAAAAATTGCGAAAATTGCGAACTGTCTGCCCTTACAATAGTTTTTGAGCAGTAGTCAATATAACGAGCTGTCATTTTCCGGAAAAACAATGCCCTCCACGTTGAAGTTGCTAGATATCATGGCATCTATTTTAAACTGCATGTAGGACTACGCCAAATTTAACACACTTCGAATTGGGGAGAAAAGGGATTAACATCTGGGATTATGGCTTGGACGGAGGAGGATACCACATTTTTGCATGCGCTTGCTCTAAACAAATGTCTCTACTGCTTTACTGCTTATGCTTGCTCGCAAAGAGGTCAAAGAAATAATAAGTCAATGCATTTTTACATCTCTAGTCAAAATTTCCAATCGAGCTTAATAAAGTATTCCAGGAAATTTAATATTTTACTACAAGAGGAAAGCCGAGACGCCCCCGTGTAATTATCACCATTCAATTCAATGGATGGACAACAAAGCAAAGATGTAATTGGATCCAAGGAAGGAGGCAGTGATAGCCGGGGAGTGAATTCATATGAAGTAAGTTATTTGATTTTTTAAAATTGGAAAAGTGTTTTTAATGTCCATAAATCGATAAAAGCAAGTGACGATGTGATGCTACTTCAGCGTGACTGATAACCTACACAGTTGACGAGGAGAGTTCCAGGCCATAGGCTATGGCGTCTTCCCAGCAGATGTGAAGAAAACTAAACTTCGACGAAATCTTTGCTCGTTTGCACAGCTGCTCATATACATACTAGGATTGACAAAAAACTCCTATTTTAAGAGCGAAAATACTAACCAAGACAGCATTTGGTTCGTCCAAATCGGTACTCAAGTTTTATTTATAGGCCCGCTTACTCATTCGTAGGCCGGACTTCCAAGCGTAATTCCAGGTTATGAAAGGAATCCTCGAGGTTGTTACAGAATTTAAAGCACAAATTTTGGCCTCATTGGCTCGCTGCAGAGACTTATGATTCAATAGAGATGAACTAAGAAATTGGATTTGTAATCGTGCAAAACCACTAGCTTAGTGATCGTTCTCGAACATCAAGTAACTATGGATTCTCAGCATCAGTTCCCATTCAAACTTGAAAAACCGAAGATTAACCCAGATGCAATTCCAGGTAGAAAGGACCTACTCGAGTTTTTTAACCGAAAAGGGCTTGCAAAGTTCATCGAAGTTTTTCCTTTAACTGTCAATTTTGATTTCTTCAAAACTATGGGAGAAGATGACTTTATAGAGTATGGTGTTACCAAAGAAGAAGATTTGCAGACGTTGCTTGATGCAGTAAAGCAGGCACAGGATGAGGAAGATAATGAAACTGATGAGGTGAGTTGCAGTTAAGCATAGTATGATGGCTGTTTGAGCAAACCAAAGTGATTGTTTCATGAGTGACTGCAGGTATATTTCTGCCAGTAAACATATTATGTGTTTATGTTAGTGAGTATTTGCATGGCTTGTACCTGAATGCAATTGCAGAGTGATTTGCCAAAGGTAGATCTTATATTCATACCAGCATTTGGTATGACCTCTGAACTACTAAAGGCAATTATGAGAATCCTATCTGTATTTCCCATAATATTTCATTCCCATGTGCCCAGAATTTCAATTGTACCTTGAGCAGAATTCAACTAGAAAGCATACATTGAAAAGGGGAATGATTTGAATAATTTAGAAGCCAAAGGGAGGGTGATTAGTCTTCTGAAAATGAAGTAAAAGAATGATCATGTTGCAAACATATGTACAAGGAACGGTTACTTTATTGTAGCTATTTAAACAATTTATCCCAAACAAATGATGCATTAATTTCTGAATAGCAGTGTAGTTGTAATACACCTTACATCAGAAGACATAAATTATGTATAAGGTGTGTTCCATTATAAATCTTTTGTTCAGTATGCCACTTTCAGTGAAATTGAAATGAAAATTGTTAGGAAATTAGTGTGGCTGTGATTGGGTGCTCTATAATTAGTATGAATACTTAATCTGATGGAAGTGGCATCAGCAGGGAAGTGGACAATAGAACCTCTTTACATATTGAAGTGGTTCTTGAGTATGTTTTCATCTGCAGTTACATGCCTATGCATACAACTGGTTATGACAGACTGGATATTGTTATGATAGTTGTAATCATTAGATAGACAATTAGCTAGGCAAATGGAATCTGGGGGCTAAATGTATACTAAATCATTGTGACAACTTTTTGTGTTAAAACATGCACCCTTGGCTTTGACTGAACTTTTTAAGCCTTCACTCTCTCCATTTAATATTTCACAAGTATTTGGTGGCATTGCACCATAGTGGAATAAAGTATGGGGGCATCCAGAAAGGATATCAATACAATAGGGGTGGGAGGAGTTAAGCAACAATATGGATAAAAGTGGACAGGGGAGGGATGGGGTTTGGCTGTAAGTGGACATAATTTCCAGAGTGGTCTCTGTAAGGGTGAAGAGGGCATTTAAAACTCATTTTATTTTCATCTTTCTGTGTTAAAGATGGAAAAATAAAGAAGCAAGTAAGAAATAAGTACAGTATGCATGTTTTTTTGCAAAGAGTTTTTATTTTTCCGTAGTACTTTATTTCTTTTTCAACTCAGTATCTGCATGGACAAGGGGATGGGTTTGCTAAGCAAAAAGTTGACAGGCATGCACAGGGGGAGGAAAGGGGTTTGAAAACAAGCAAAGATGTGCAGACATCCTTTATAGATGACCCATATGTGGACTGGCTTGATCAACCTTAGCTCTCTCTTTTTATTTTTCTTACCTTCCAATAATGCAACATATAGCTGGACTAATTACCAATTGATATTAGTGCTAGCTGTGCTGTCATTGTTGTATTGTTATTCTAGAGTTATAGACATAAAAGCACAAGTTTGGCCCCAGTAGAGTACCCTGTTGTAGATTATGGAGTTGCTCTATTTGTTTGTGAGGGTGCCTATGATAGCATCTGTTCCCATTTTCGAATGTTTTTTGCATCCTAACTAAAGTTTGTTTTCAAGTTGCTTTATTTTTGGTATGACTGAATTTCCTGCTATGTACCCCAGACAGCAGTATAACTTCCTTATAATTGCAAAGATTTTTAGAGTGCAAATCTGATTCTGATTTGAAATGAACAGCATGTGCTCCAAATACGGTTTAGAGAGATTTGCTAAAATTGATGTGTATAAGCTCTCTGGTTGGAATATGAAAACAAACAGAGCAAGTTCAATGGCAAAATAGAGTGACAGAAGTTTGACATGAAGAATAGCATGTATTGGCAAAATGCTATTTATAGTACATTTCAAACAGTGTTTGCTAGCTCAAAAGTAGAAATTTTGTCATTATTTGAAGTTATCATCATCACAATCATCATCATCATAGTTGGACTTATGTCATGCTGGCATGTGTTGGATAGTTCATTAAAGTGGACATCCAAGCCAGCCTATTCTTTGCCAAGTCTCTGGTAACACCTTTTTGCTTTCAGATTTAACTTAAATACTTCCTCTCATGTTTTCTTCAGTCTCCCTTTGACAACATCACCTTTTCTTTTAACTGTTCTGAATTTCTTCACCCACTTAAAGTAGTAGCATGCTATTAGTATATGGTATACAGAACAGCAAAATGTAGTGTTTGGAATTTACTAGCTGGAATTTTCTCCTTTGACATGTTATCATTTGGTTTGATAATGCATGCATGCAGAACTTGTTGTTAAATGCAGTTGGACAATGAAGCATCAGCCTATATCACTCTTTGCAAAGGCCTCCAGCCTTAGACTTTATATAATAGATCTATCATAGTGCAATGGCGTAACAGAGACATTCGGGTTCCTTAGGAATTCAATAAGAATGGGGCTCCACCCTTAATTGTCCCACTTAAGAGACTGATCATTTATTATGTCTCAGGGAGGGGTGGTGTTTTTCATTGGGGAACAACTTTAAAATGCCTCTTTCGGAAGTAGGTATATTTTTTCATACTTGCTTTTAGTGTGACTTATGAATTACGTATCTTATCACTCATAGAACACGCTATTTATAACGCAGAAAAAATAAATCATGGGCTAACTTTAAATTGTGTTTGGGTTACCTGTCTTCACTAGTTACCAGGAATTATCAATATTCCAAGATGATAGGTACAAGTCCCATGATGGGGATACACGTTTTAAACGCAACTCAATTTAGGAGGGTACGTTTCAGAGCAGGGATATCTGCTGAAAAACACTGCCCCTCCTTGAGACATAAAAAACGATCAGTCCCTAATGATGCAAAAATCTCGCCTCTTGAAAACTTCTGAGGGGCCCCTTCAGGAACTCTAAACATGGAGGTTCTTAGGAGTTTTCCCAACTTTAACCTACGTTGGTTACACCACTGCCTTAATTACATCCAATCAGTAGCATATTAAACTATTAAGTTATCCTAGCTTATTCTTTCTGGCATTTTAAATAACTTCAGCACGTTGCAAAGTGCAAGCAGCCTACAAATTTGAAAACTTCCTATAGCCTGACTATTCGCTTGTATGAATTTATTTGTTCGCTAGATCAAAAGTTAGACCTAACAGTCCGTCCGCTGTTTACAATCAGTTCATCCACCACTAGGCACTCTTTGTCCTTAGATGCTCACGACGTCACTAGAAAATCCCACAATCCCTTTGACCTCCTCTTACATGAATGTCTTCTTATTGTCAGAATTTGATCCAAACTTAACTCTTAGATATCTTCCTGATCTATCCCTTTCAGGATCCATGCCAGTGGCCAAAAATTCAGATTGTAATTTCTCGAGTTTGTGATTCAGGATAAATTCAACTCTTGAAGTATATCAATTCTTGAATGCTTGTTTATTTTCATTCTACCTTTCTCTGTTCCGTCCTGGCCTCTTCCTCCTTACTCTGCTGAACTACACGTTTTTTTGTAAGATACTTAACTCAAGACCTAGTACTAAAAGTGTCATCATTTTTAGCACAACAAACGATGTGCGCCATTGCGAGTTAAATTCTAAGGCAATGCCATATTAACGTTGTTTTTGTATAGCTTTACGTTGAGCCAGGAAAGGATTTCAATGTGCTATTTGTCTAAAGTTTCTTAGCTCTTTCTTTGTAGTTCTAAAAGTTTCTTAAATTTTAGGCTGTCTTGTAATAGGCTGCTTATAAACTGGTTTATTAGACAACATATTAGCTATTTGGAAGAAAGAATGCCTTGATTTCCTAGTGGTTTCAACTTTTGCAGCTACTATTTTACACTGTATTGATTTGGCCTATTTCTAGGATTCGAAAATCCTCTATCAAAAACGAAGAAACAAGTTCTGAGCTGGCCGTGGAGATTTTCTACCCGGGGTGAGGGTGGCTGACTACTCCGACCACTCCGACTAGATATGACTAGCAGGGTATTAGAACTGATGTTGTAGCTTCAAGAATATAGTTCTTTACCTTTCGTAGGGGGACCTCTATTCTCCGAAAAGGGGCTGTAGTACCTAGGTCTTCCTTTGCACCACCCCTGATCAATTTGAAATGCTTTATGGGTGCTTATCAAGTGCAGAATAACCGGGCACCTGAAGTTACGAGCTATATCAAAGGCTCCTTCGCTGTTTCCGTTGATAGTGCAAACTCTAATTCTTCATATGCCTCTTCTGCGCAATGGCTGTAGATTCTACAGTGTACAAGATGTTTATTGACTTTATCAAGCAAACTGCAGCTCATTTACTATGCCATAGATGTGGCCGATATTTATTAACGTAAATCAATAGCATACAACTTGTACGGGTGGCATGTGTGTTGCTTAATGTGGTATCTGCGATTGCCTAACACTCCGTGCGTCATATATTGTTTGATTCTTAATTGTAATGGCTAGAAGACAGAATGTCAGTGAAAATGGTGCATTTAATAAACTAAGTAGCTACTTTTGTAGGGAGTCCTTGTCTGCCAGGGGTGGCAACGTACCCTATTTGCTTATGTTTTTCCGTTATACACGTTTTTTTATAAGAAACAAACTTTCTGTTTTCAGCCTGGATGTTTCTTAGTATTTCTTCCAATCCAGCCTTAAACGTTTCTTAAATTTAGAGACTTCCAATGACAATAGCAACCAAGATTAGGCCATTGTGATGCAAGAAAAAAGATGCTCATGTTTTGTGAGACATGTAATGCCCGTTCATTCTATTTTCTTGTTAGTTTGATCAAGATTTTACTAGTAAAAACAGTTTTTAGAAGTTGTTATTTAAAACTCCGCCTGCTTTTGTTTCGTAAATATTTCTTAATTGTTGCCTAATTTCAGCCTCATGTTTCTTATAGACATATTTCTTATAAAAAAGTGTGTATTATTGTAATGGGGTTTGGGATTTCTTACTCATACTTATTCTTGTTATAGACAAACTCTTCTTTTCTAAGAATGTCTAGTTTTCGTTGAGCCTCAGCATTTTTGGATTTTTATTATTTTAAACCTGAATTGTCATTTGGCTTCAAAATGAACGGAAAAATTGAAATATTTTTTGATATGCTACTTTATCATAGTAAAACAAGAAAAGAGTAGTAGCTTTGGTATGGTAAAAGGTAGTGTAAAACTTAATAGTTAAACTAGCGCTTAATCTTTTTATAGACACGATTCTTTTAAAGAAATCTTGTAAATGGAAAATAGTTAGCCTAGCCAGTTCCTGATTACGCGCAGTAAGATAAATTCGTTTGTTCCTTTCACCCTTTTCTTGCAGCATGATAGTCATTAAGAAATTTCCTCCCTTATTCCCTGTAGGGGAAAATGGGATTCTCTATGTGGTAGCACCATCCTTTGAGGGAAAATTCCATGTTATGGAAAATAGGGGAGATGCATGCAATTTGTGCAGTACATTTTCATGGAAATCGGAATCATTGTAATGTATACATTTTCTCTCAAGTGCCAAATAAACGGGGGGCCTAATAGAAAAGGGGGTTGGAAAAAATTCCGAAATTCAATAAACGGTGGGATCAGAATAAATGGAGGGGCGGGAACTTGAGAAAAGGCTTTAAATGATTGTACAAGGACGGAAAGAACAAAAGCAGGCTGTCATATTGCACAGAACTAAAATATTTACAGCTGTACGCTATTTTGCCATGAAAACTGGGTATAAGTTGTACTAAAAGAGAAAGGAAATAAAATGAGGGGTTTGTAAAGAGAGTCAATTTCCTTAAAAATAATAAATGGGGGGTCCTAATAAGGCCCGGGGGGCTGAAAAAATATCGAAGAATTAATAAGCGGGGGGACGTTTATTTGGCA
>WIPJ01009413.1:115662-127872 GCA_018155075.1 Cassiopea andromeda | reverse complement strand
TTTAGTTGATGCAGAGCATGATCCCGCTATGCTATAGTCTAAAACGTTTATATTATGCGCTTATCGTTTGTAAGGGAGAGTAGGACTGGTTGGAAACATTCTTCTAGATTTATCAGTTGTTCACCAACAAGATAATTTTTAAAAATATTCAATTTTGTCATAATTATGACAAGAAAAACTACCAAACTCTGCAGTAGCCTAATTTATGTTCCATAAAAGTTTTTTTATAATCAATCTCAAGGAGAATTGTATAAGTTTGAAACATTTCTTGGAAATCGCCGCTGAATTATAAATTTCATTTCTATTTTATGGTTGGTGGTATTCCCCAATTAGATTTATGTTCATTTCCATTTATCGTCTCCCAGTAAGTTTACTCTTCTTGATTTCCTACTTGTTTTTCCCACTTGTTGTTTTCCCCAATTTCATTTCTAAAACCTCCCACTGGCACTTTTATATTGACTGTGGATGAGACGTGATATCTCGAAACGTTTTAACATCGTTTCTGTCTGTCGGCTAAGTCTGTTTTTACATCGTTTATGTCTATTGGATAAGTGCTAATTTTTGGTGTGTATGTCGAATTAATGGAATGCCGAAGTAAATAAAGAGGAAAAGATGTTTTTCGCTGTGGCTCTTCTCTTGAAATTGTGTAAGTTGTCCCAAATAGTCCCATCAGTGGGGTTACTTGAAACATGGCATGGAATAGGTTTAAACAATAAATTTCAGTAGTTTATATGCATCAAGGTGACAGACCGCTTTTGAATATGCCCAGCATCTTCATGTCTGCATGATATGTGTGCGGTAAGACTCTCGAAAAGTGGGACCATTTCTTCTCTCCCATTTAAAGATCCAGGTACATCTTCCCTTATTTTCTTTCGCTTATATGTGGCACCCGAGAAGTGGGACTGATTCTAGATTTCAACTGGAGTAGACTGTATGCTTCATTTTGTTTCATTTCATTTTGTTTTGCAGCCCAAACAGAGCTGAAAATGATATTTCCTTGCTGAACAACCGTTACAACGAAAGGTTCCCAAAAGCGAGACTGCAGATGGAAGAGAGATTGCAAGTAAGAACATATTATACGTGCACGTGCGTGGTAATTGATAAACAGGGTGGATTTATTTCAGAACTTTTATAGCTTTCTTGGCAAATATTAGCTGCTTTTTCTTTTGCATTTCCATGATTGGCATTGAATCTTGGCTCCTATTATCCGCGTCAGTTTTACCAAGTATATTGGTGTGGAAAGAGCCTATTTGGAGAAGCTGTGTATTTTATTGTCAAGAGTCAACGCTATATGAGTTCTCAGTTGATAGTTTCATAAGATTTTGAGTTCAACGTTAGCCTAAAGTTCGATAGTTGATGCGAAAGTATTCAGATCATGCTATATTGCTAGTACATGAATTTATTATATCATCACTTTAAATCGAGCTTATGTCGAGAGATGCCCTATTCTTTTATTAACTTTTTGCTAGTCTAAATCAATATGAAATGCAATTTTCTTTTGATTGTTTCGCTGGTTGGGTCAGCGAGGTCATCGAAGGCATCGCTCGAACTCAAAATCTTTCCTAAGTAGGTTTATTCTTGTATTGTGTAAGAATCCATTGGTACTATAGAGATTTCCATGGTCGCTCGAAATAGGCAGCCAAAGTGTTTCGAATCGCTTTCTTCTAATAATATCAATAGGAGTCTCAGCTTTTTGCAATTGTAAATTCATTATTGATTTTGCTGTTTGCTTTACTTAAAAGCGATCTTCTCGACAGTGTTAATGTAATATTGCGTCCTCATGGCCTATCAAACCCTCCAAGCAAAGAGCTATTGCAAATACTCCTTTATGGCCACGAAAAGTTGTCTTCCCACTCAAATATAAACATCCTTGAGGCAACATTAAAATATTTCAGGCCACAGAACCGTTCCAATAAGTTCTTGTGTAAACCTGTCGTGTAAATCGATTTCTTTTGTGCAAATTTCTTTTTTTTCTTTATAATAAGAGTGGTGTCGCCCATCATGCCTGGGCGCCAACTTGGCCGATTAGCAACAATCTAGTTTTTGATTTTGCTTCCTCCTTGTGAGATATCTCTTCGCGAGGTTTGTTTTTAAAATTTTTGATACTATGGGCTACACCACTCAAATTACTTATGTAGCTAAATATTTGGTAGAAATTTTTGTAAACTTGTGTCTCTATGTTAAGTGTTTCAGTTGAAATGTGATTTTCTTTCCCAAAGCAGCATCTGATGAAACAGTACCAGCTGACATTTATTGAGAACCTTGAGAAATTCTTTTATGCAATTTGAACTGAATCTCAACTGAAAAACTAATGTAGTTTCATACGCAGAAGATTCTGAATTCAGTTTCGATGCTGACAACTTGATTAATTTTCGTATCCATTTTTATCTAGATTATCTTTAAAAAGGTATTTTTTGTAGAGAAAACTGCTGTCTAACAAGATATTATGTTTGGATTTTCTTCTTAGGAATTTATTGGAAACTACTCGACTGAAGAAATTAACATCAATTACCCAGACCCAACCGTGAATTTTGTAGGACACCAGGTAAATTGATTCAATAACCATTGCATAAGTTTATGTTTTATCCTTTGTGATCCTTACGATGGTGATTTGTATAACGTCAATTATTATTTGTGTGTAGCTGAGAATGGCCCATATACCCTCCTTATTATAAGAACAATTTTATAAGAACACGAGCCGGAAATTTTGTGGAAAATTAAGAACAAATCAAGAATAAGGCTGAGCATGAAGCTTTGTCGTAAAATGCATTGCTGAAAAACGATGCAGAAGCTTTCCACAAACAAGTGAGCATGAAACGTCCTTTCCTTGTCAAGCAGAGAAGAATTGACAGCCATGAGACGTTTATCTTTGACATTCACAAATTAGTTGCTCCTAGCGAGACTAGATAGTATGCTAACATTGTTTTGTTATAATTGTTTGTAAACTTTTTTCAATGAAAAACATTAATATGCGAGAGAGATCATTCTAGTTGCAACATTTGGCTCTCAATCAATCAAAATATCCTATGTTGCCTTGTATATTGTCTTTCTATGTATTTCTAAATGGCCTACACACTACTAATTCAAGAGCAAATGAACAACAATTCAGCCTCAGAATTTCTGGAAAATTACGAACAGCCATCCCGAACCCCAATCTCACTGGTTCTTATAAAAAAATGACTGTATGATGTTTAGGCTCGATTCGAACTGCCGTTTGACATGCCTTTTGAGTTGTCTCTTGAGCTGCGTCCTTCTTTGCTGCCTCGTTAACTGCCTCTTGAGTTGTCTGTTGATTCCCCTCTTTAGATGCTTGTAGGCAGCCTCTGTGTCGTGTCTGTTTTCACGTATGAGTTGCTGGTCTCCTTTCCCAAGAGAGACAAGTCGGTTTTTGTGTTTTGCATTGCCGTATTAACTGTACTGAAATGTGGTAGCTTTGTAAATTTGTAGGGAATGCACTTGGAGCTGCTTTTGATAGGAAGGAGTGTATGGGACTAGCAAGAAATTGGCGCAATAACCACGTTGAGTTTAAATCTTTTGAAAATTGCAATAGATGATTACGTGTATAGCATATATATTTCCCCGTTTAATTTTAAGATTGTTGGAATAGCGAAAGAAATTCTTCGGAAATCTCAGGATCCCGACTCAAACATTACAAGCGATTATTTTTATGACGTTTCCGAGGCTATGGAGCGTTTAATCCAGGAGGTAAGTAGTTCTTAACAAGCCAACTTGCATACGAGAAATCTTAACATCATAGCAAATGTGTTTTACACACCGTAATGCTTCGAATATACGTCTCCTTCTGTTTAAGGCTCCCCCTGGAATATACACGTCCTAAAAGTCAGTTTTTTTGAATAAAAAACTCCCTCCATTAGATGCTCCCCTCTTTATATTCCCCAAAGGTATCGTTTACATTCGAAACTTGACTTGTATTATCTCTCATACTTGATGTTTGTATAGGGGACATACTTATATGTGTACGATAAAAAAGAAAGGAAGTTTCATATTGATATTTGGAACATAAGTCCGTTTATTCTAGATGAATTCCTAGATTTTAATTTTAATCGATTAAGATCTGTCTTTTACCATTTGAGATCTCTTCTCAATGCATCACTTTATGTTTGAAAGTATTGATGAGCTCTTCTTCAAAAAGGCGACCACAAAAACTACAAAGGCTCTGGATCCAGTGAAGAGTATGGTACACAAGTTGGAATGGATTGTTTCTCGGCCGGCAAGGCTGTTAGAGTGTTTGGTAAGTTCAGCTCTCATTGGCTATACATTGGAGTATACTGAAATTGCATATTTTTCATAGACCAGCGTAAACTTTCAAGATGCTTTCAAGGCTTTTCAAACTTAAGTTGCGTATACAGCAATGTATGTTAATTTTTTTGGGTCTTTGAAAGCGCTTTTGAACCCCTGAAAATATAATTTTTATTAGCGTTTGTTTCTTTGAAATTCCCATTTGGTAAATTTTTAGATGTTTAGGGAGAATTTAAAGCAAATATTCTTGCTGCCCACATACTTAAAAGATCAGTTTTTCACTGCATATGTACTTTTTGAATACTTTAGATGTTTCATACGAGTAGTATTGCATCTTTGCTAGATTATTTAATTGTAAAAGTGTTTTTCTAAAATTATTAGGCATTTAAACCGGAAGAGTTCATGAGCAGCTTGGAAATAGAAGAGCAAGTGATAACAGAGAAACACATTCCAGTTGACATGGAAGCATACATCAAATTTAAATTAGGTCTTCAGCTTTCCTCGGGTCAGGAAGCCGAGAACAGTCAACCAGAGGAGGAATTTGCCGAACAGGTTAGGGTTGATTTCCTGAGTACCGTAAATCCTCGCATTAGCCCCCCTCGAAGGAGCCCCCTCCAATATGTCCCCTTCCTAGAGCTACAAATCGTTATTAAGCCCCCCTCAAATAAGCCATCACCCAATCATTTGATTGTAGCTATATGAGACCTTAAGGCCTGTTTAAACGATCCAACATTTCACCCAAAATTTCAGCCAACAAATTTTACAAATGCTGGAAGAGGAGTTCAAATGACCCGACATTTCATCCAACATTTCTATGGAGGTTATGATGTGAGTACGCTGTGAAGGAGCTGTGCGTTTGAGACTGGGAACCACCATCAAAATTTGAATAGCGCACAATTGTTTTAAGGGAGAATGCATGCACAATGCCAACAATGTTCGCTGAGGTGTTCAAACGACCCAACATATCCAACATTTGAAAACAATGGAATTGTTGGCTACCATCACCCAACATTTTTGATGAGAATCAAACTTCATCCAACATCGGAAAAGTCAATGTTGGGTGACCCAACATGGTGTTCAAACGATCCAACATTTCAACCTACATCAATGGCGGGTGAAATGTTGGATCGTTTAAACAGGCCTTTACTGGCGGTTACGAAAGAAAAAGTAGCCATTATTTAACGAATAATCGTATGTCCTTTAGAAAACACTCTTGCTTGTATTTTTAGCATCAAAAAGTAGCTATTTGGTGGAATAACTGAATATTAAATATGGCCAACTACCAGAAAAATTTTTAGGCCACCCCTCTCGTATCAGCCCTTCCCTAGAATTGTCCCCCATGCAAAAGTCCAAAAGTAGAAAAGCCCCATGGGGTTTATTCGAGGATTTACGGTATAGCTGCATTTATATTGGACGGGTTTCACTTGCGTTTACATTGTACTGGTACAGTTTCATATCATTACAGTTGCAAAATTTGTAGTTAAGTGTAAAGGTTAAAGTAACTAGTTCTTCGGGTTTAAAGTTTCTTCCATTCAACTTTAATACCAAATATTTTGAATTGCGCTTTGCTTTTTTCGTAGCCTCTGAGGATTTTTGTCCTGGATTTCTTAAATATTTAATGCTTTAAATTAAGGCATCTCTGAATTTTCCATTTCGCTTCGAATTAATCAACTTCTCGTCATTCAATTGCATCGTCATCATTATCATCATCATTATCCTCATCATCATTATCCTCATCATCATCATCCTCATCATCATCATCATCAACATCATCATCATCATCATCATCATCATCATCATCATCATCATCATCATCATCATCATCATCATCATCATCATCATCATCGTCATCATTATCATTATTTATAGCTGGTTGCACATATAGTTGTTAAAAGCTAATTCAAAGCAACTATTAAAACAAAGTAAAAAAAGGAAAAAATGAAAAACAAAGATTAGACTGTAATACAAATGGAAAAAGAAGTATTTGCTGATTGAGCAATGACGTGCTTTGCCATCCCACTTTGCGATCAATTTTTTGAATTTTGTCTAGGTACCAGCTCTTTTTATTTCGTCTTTTGGAGTATTCCATAGGAAACTACCTCGAAATGAGAAAGAATTTAGTCTATATCTAGTTTTTTGTACTTTTGGAAGCCTGCAAAGTACCTTAGTACGGAGATTGTAAGACATACTCCTTTCTACAAAGAATTCCCAATATATCGAGGATTTATTTGGTTGTTTGCCTTGAAATTTCAGTCATGAGATTTTGTAAATTCTTTTGAAGTACAGTAATTCTTCCATCCTTTTCAGTAAGCTGTCCAAATGTTGAGTCATAGCCTTAATACAATGCCCTCAAGGAACGCTTATTTGTTCTATTTATCTATTTGTTAGCAGCTTTGCAACAGAACATCCATATCAGAGAACAGTATGAAAAGTTTGACATGACAATAGATGTTAGGAGTATTTTAGCTTTTTCTCTATCGAGGAATGGTCTTATTCTTGAAGACGCACATAGTTTTTGATTTATTTTATGACAAAGCTCCTTATCATGCATATCAAAATGTAATTTGTTGTCTATTTGGACGCCAAGCAATTTTACATGCTCACTTTGTTTTGCTTTGCAGGCTCCCTCTGCTGCATCTGCTCCAGAGGCAAAACCTACGGAGAATGATTTTGAGTGTATCAAACTTATTAGCAATGGAGCCTATGGGTGTGTATCCACCTTAATATTTCGCTGTTTCACAGTTTGCCCATTGGTTGTATGCATCCTTAGAGCTTAGAGAGAGATGAGAGAGAAAGAGTCTGTCATTTTGGAGATTTAATCGAAATCTTTCATTTTCAGTTCTGTCTTTTTGGTGCGCCATAAAATCAATCGACAAAGGTTCGCTTTGAAGAAGATGAATAAGCTTCATTTGATGCACAAAAATCAGGTTCTTTTTACTATCATGCCTTGTATTGTAGTAATGGATACAGGGTTCATACTGAACCTGGAAAACCTGGAAAATAGGCCATTTTTACGAAATGTCAGGAAAAACCTGGAATAGTCAGGGAAATTTCTGCAATATTTATCCAAATTAGGGAAAAGTCAGGGAAAACAAAGTTTTTAGTCCATATATCATTTTCATTGACTGTTCGCAAGGTGGTTGTTCCATACATTTATTGACAGCAAATTTGCGGTCAGTAAATGCAAACTTTATCACTTTGGTGTTATAGCAAGTATATGTAGATTACCTATTTATAGGGTTCCATTTTCTTTGCCTGTTTTTGTAAATATGTGAAATGGGGGTCAGGGAAAAAATGAGAGTCGTTAACTACAAGTCAGGGAAAAGTCAGGAAATAGCCAGGTAATTTCATTTGCGAATAGGGTATGAACCCTGGGATACTAGGTTACAAGGATAAGGGTGAAGTTTTGTGACATAGCCAAGAAAGCATGCGCACGACTGACTTTTTCATGCGTCAATTGTGAGGCCTTGTATTAGCTTACTCAGTGAAAATTAGTCCCAATTATAGTATGTTTTTGAAGAGTATGTGTATTACTCTACTGGCAGGGGTCACTATCACAGAATAGAGTTAGTCACTATCCTCCGGCCCTGGGGCTAGATCCGGCCATAGCTACCATGGTATACCACCCAATCCGGTCCCAGTGTTTGCAGAGAAGTGCATATATTTAGAATTTGTATGCTGTGTTGATTAATTGCTGTTTTTGCAGTTTCTAGCTATTTCAGTCTACCAGTTTCACCTTTCCCACAGAACCGCTCCCCCTAAAATGAAAAGTACTATAGGGCTATTTAGTGCTATACAAATAGGGCTCTGCATCTGACCCCAGCAAGGGTAGTCCTTTGTTTTAGCCGTAATAAATCATTTATAGAAGCCCAATGGAGGATAGCCATTACTGATGCCTTTTTTGCTAGGTACAACAAGTATTCAACGAAAGAGACATTATGACATTTGCGGAAAACCCCTTTGTTGTAACTCTGGTATGCACTTTCGAAACCAAGGTATGCCTTATTGTTACCTTCTTACATTTGTATTGCAGAGAGCTTGTCAATTCGCAACTGTATTTACAAGGGTATTTTAAAAGGATTTTTGACTAGTGGGCAAAACAACGAAATAGGCCCCCGATTGTTCACGGAATGAGACTGTATTTTCTCGGAGCACAGAAACAAGTTATGATTTATAGTAATACTACTGGCGTCATAATAGACCTTGTATATTTAGTATATTTTGTGTATGTAGTTGAGTTTTAATGGTGATTTATAAAAAAGGAAACCTTATAAGTTAGCATCAGTAATAAAATTGATTTGTTTACAAAGGAAAATGGAAAAAGGGCCCCATTTTGACTCAGCCTATTGGGGTAAAGGGAGTGATTTTTCCTTCACTGGTGGGACAAGCATACGGGCCTACTGAGCCACATGTCCCACCGGTCAGTGCCTTAAAAATACCCTGGTATTTACCGTATTTATGCCAAATCAGCCAATTTTTTTACTTTGTTCTAGAAACATTTATGTTTCCTTATGGAATATGTTGAGGGTGGTGATTGCGCTTCTTTGTTGAAAAACATGGGACCATTGCCTTTGGACATGGCTAGGTAACTATTTTTAATATTTGGTTTGTGGCAACCTTTTTCTATTTCTTTTTCTATTTCTTTTTCCATTTCTTTTTCCACTTCTTTTTCTATTTCTTTTTCTATTTCTTTGCATTCTTTTGTTTTTGCGCGTCTGCTTTCATTTCATGTTGTGCATATATTGGATTGAATTCTTGTTCCGTTTCTTGAAGGCTGTACTTCGCCGAAACTGTTTTGGCTGTGGAATACATTCACAACTATGGAATTATACACAGAGATTTGAAACCAGATAAGTATGTTGCATATTAACGTGTTGTTGTTGTTGTTGTTTTAAAATGGCTTCTAGAAGTACTCTATCAGGAACTCACTTTCAGCTCAATCAATGCATCAGCATTGAGCATGACAAACCTAACGGCTGTAAATGCCGGGTTTGGGAGCAAAGTAGAATAGTCGGTTGAAGCAAGATAAATGAGTTACTAAAGAAAATTTGTTTTAAAAACCCAAGATCTATTGGTCAAAGAAAACGATGGAAAGATTGTGGAATGAACGTGTGAACTAACGAGGTATTGATCAAAGTAACTAGCAAGCGAGCGAATGGAAATGGGAAATATCGAATAAGCAAGTGACAGAATGAAGGAGTCAGTATAACGCAACATAATTGAGAACATAAACTATTAACCAAGCTATTGGACTAATTAATGTTTGAATGGAAGGGGGATAGAGAATTGTTAATTGGAAGGTAAATATCCGAAAATAATTATGAATTAAATGAAAAAGTTTGTCCTTTGTAGTGGAAACTAGATGACCTTGTACCTTTCACCACTATGATTGGCATGAGTTTATGTAGCCGTAGTTAGTTAGTGTTTGATTATCTATATCTTTGTTTGAAATCATGGAAAAGCAACTCCCTACAAGACTGTATTTTAGTGCGGTTATTTTAAAAGAATTCTAAGTGTTATCTCGCTATCATGTATGAATTGTTGGTTATGCTAGATTGAGCATATGTCATTGTTTGTTTTAAAAATTGTAGCCTTTTGATAACTGCAATCGGCCATATAAAGTTGGCGGATTTTGGTTTATCGAAAATTGGACTGATGAATTGTAAGTATTTAAAGAATTTCACAGCATTCTTTATTTTTGAATCGTGAACGAATTTTTGTTTAAAGCCTAGTGCACACAGCACGGTTTTTGTCGCTGGCAACAGAGATCTTGTCTTCTGTTGTCAGCGACAAAAAAGAATTTCTAGCATATTGGATATTGAAGATCCTCGTCTGCGACAAAAATCTTTTATATGTGTTTCCCGCACATAGCAAGTTTTCGTCGCCAACGACAAAAATCTTCGTCATCAGCGACGAGAATCTTAATTTTATTTTAACCAGATGTTAGTCGGCAGATTTTGAAGTTTTCCATTATACTAAAAAGCCAACAGCAGCTGGAAGAGGCAATGAGTTTTTTGCTTCTCTTGTCACTTACTTTATCATCAATTGTTTTTATTTCTTCAGTTTCTATCATCATTAGTTTTATTTCTTTAGTAACTACCAATATCTATGAACAAAATGCACATGAATTTGAAGATACTCAAGTGTTTGGGACCCCGGATTACATTGCTCCTGAAGTAATTCTTCGTAAAGGCTACGGTACGTTTGTTTTAAGGCTTCTTTGCTAAACTTTTGTGCACGGTTACGGTAAATCCTTGAAGTAACCCATTGGGGGCTTATTTTATTTTTTGCATTTTTGCAGGTGGGCTGATTCGAAGGGGGCTTATTCAAGGGAGAGCTTGAAAAATATTCCTGGTAATTGTTCATATTCCAATTGAAATTTGTCTACTAATAAGCTATTTATTCTATGCTACAAATATAATCAATAGGGGATGCTTTTTCTAAGGGCAGGCAAATATTAGTCAATTAATAGCTGCTTTGTCTTTCCTAGCTCTGTAAAGTAGGCATAGTCTCATGCTTGAGTGGGGACTTTTTCGAGGGGGCTTGTTAACAATTTGTGGCTCTGGGGTGAGGGGTTATTCTGGGGGAAGGCATTTCGAGGATATACGGTATCTAGGTTTTTGGCAGTTATGGCACAGCATGATGGGTTTTGAAAAAGCCGTATGAAGAGAAATTAAAAGTATTTGCAATATGATAATGAACTCTATTCTTAAAAAAGAGTGTGGTATAAATTCTTTAAATCTTTCGACCTTCTACCTTCTACATGTTGGTTCCTTTTAAAGAAGCTTCCTTTCAAAAGCTTGTATGTTAAAATATGGCCTGATGGTAGTGAAAGGCAGTATCTTCTGTAGAAAGTTTTAGTGTACTGAAGATATTGCTGTCGTTTGTAGAATTTATGTAGCTTCTGGTAGAACCCCTGCACTGTAGCAGTGGAGCCCTGGTTGAAAATCACTGCCATAGACTTTGGCCTGGTCCTGTGATTCCATTTCTTTCATTCACTGCTTTTCATCAATGATATCTTCTAGTAGCACTTGGGGAATCCCCGTTTCATTGCGAACGCGTTGCAATAGCTTACGACTGTATAACTTCAGGACTTTCGGAATCTTTCAACAGTGTATATATTACCAGCGGCGGACATTTGTAGTACTCTCGTAACCATATTTTGGTCCCCCCCCCGTTGGAAAATTCCTGGTGCCACCCCTGTGTATTATCCGAGTCATAAACGATAAAAAGTATTTTTGACTCTATATTTCCTTATTAAGTTTTTGGCTACACTTTTCTGTGACCTGGCCTTGTGCCTCATGTAATTCCTCTTTCATTGACTATTTTTTGTCAATGACGTCTCCAATAGATCAAAGGGAATCCCCTTCACTTAGCGAAGGGAATCTACATGTCCAGAATTGATCATGGCACGGTCAATTTTCTTTCGTTGCATTTCTCCTCGCTATGTATTGATATAGTTATCTAGTACCCCCTACAAGACAGGCTACATTCATATACACTTTTTATAATAATTGTAGAGGAGCACGAGCCTGAAATTTGATGGAAATTTAAGAACAAGCTTGAAGCTGAAACTCTGTCGCGAAAATGTATTTTTGGACAACGATGGGTACGCTTTGTACTAACATATGAACATGAAATGTCATTTTCTCATTAGCTTAAGGAGAATTGACAGGCATTTTGACTTCTTCTCACACCCCTTCCCCCCTTTGTAACGGCTTGTCACATTCGAGTTGATAGCCCCTCGTTGATGCGTAGCTGTCTTGCATGAAACGGCCCTAACACCTGTCTCTATTTATGTGCATCAATACAACTTGATGCAGTACACATTTTTGTTGTAAGGAACCTACCTCAAGGCCTAGTACTAAAAGTTTCTTAATTTTTGGCCACACTATAGTTCTAAAAGTTTCTTAAAAGTTTCTTACTGTAGCGAACTAAACTAAATTTAAG
>WIPJ01009413.1:79183-111987 GCA_018155075.1 Cassiopea andromeda | reverse complement strand
GCAACTTCCCCTTCGATCATTCTTCAGATCCCACATGTTTCCAATTCCTTCAGTAGCTTCTCAAATATTGGTGAATCAACCCAAGTGATATGTCGGCCAGTATTACAATCTCGTCAATGATGGCATAGTTGCGAATAGCCTTGGGGTCGCCTTTTCCTTGAACGTAGTGCTCCACAGCATTTGTCATCTTACCAAACAATGCTGGCGAGTACATCGAATGTGAGCTAGTATCTGCCCCAAATTGATACTTTATGGCGACGCACAGTTCATGAATATGATTCATCATGGCAAGTAGTGTATTCAGGTGTTGATGTATCATTCTCCATCTTGAGTTGGTCTTTTCTGCAACCTTTTTCACAAAATCGAACAGCGTAACGATCGAATCGTCGAATGTTTTTACGATGGTGATAAGCTTTTGCTGTGCTGATTCTGCTTTCGCAAGTGATTGTTGAAGTTCTGCTACAGGCATTCGAATGTTGTCGAAGGTAACAGCGGTTTTGATGTCATTATTGCCAGTCGCTCTTTGCGCTATGGCAGTCCGTGTACCCACCGCCTCCTTGGCGAGTAGGATGAGTTGTCGCTGCAATTCTCTTACTTGTTTCATTTTTCGTCACTATTAACCCGTAATGAAAGGAGCGCTTCTATAAATACTCATAGAGAAATGGCAATTCCCTTGTGGTAGATTCCCCTTGTGGTAGGTTCCCTTGAGGTAGATCCCCTTGAGTTTACGCAAAGCCCCATAGTATTACTATTAGTAAATATTTCCAAGCTCAAACAGGGGGCAGTACATACTCCATTGACAGATTCCTATTGTAAGATTACACGCCATAAATTTTCTTGCAGCCAAACCAGTCGATTGGTGGTCAATGGGAATTATACTGTATGAATTCCTGATTGGTGCTACTCCGTTCTATGGCAATACCCCGCAAGAAGTCTTTGATATGGCTGTACATGGTAAGCTTATTCAAATGTCATGTAGTTGTATACAAAGCTATGATTTGTAAACGGTCAGGAAGGGCATCCGGTCCTAAATGCTCGCGCCAGAACTAAAGTCCTCTCAGAGGCACCCTCCAAGCCCCAAAGAAGTGAGGGCAATGGAGGTAAAAATCGAGTTTTTTATCGAGAGTAATAGCGATAACGCTAACAGTGATGATGATGTTGGTGATGCTAGAGTCCTACATCGCGACCTCTGCTTCCTACCCCCGTCTAGTTTTGAGCCTTCTAAATTTAGCTACTTCGTAATGCTCCATTTTGTTCTTCTGAAAAAATCAGTTTTGCAAAGAAATCAAAGGAATGTTATACACGCAAATGCTTTTGTTCGCATGGCAAAGGTAGTTACCTGCCCATCATGAAGCATGATTTACCATTCCACTTACCTCTTATTTTGAGATCAGTCGACCATACCACGGACAGTGACCACGGCCCCCAGAAATTTTCTTGGTCCCTTCGTTGGCCTCCACTTTTTTAGAAAGGTGTAAAATTTTTGAAAGTTGAATATATTGTTTACTGCAAATACTTCCGTATTAGGAAGATGTACAAGGAATGAACATGACATTTCTTGACTGTTACTGTATTTTAACTTATACAAAATGTCTGTCTAGTTTTCTTTGTGTCTTTTGGCTTTGAATGTAAGCATCAATATATAGTGAATTTCTAAATGTTAATGGAGATCTTGCATTTGTATTTTCCGTTACGTTGTCGTCCTGTGCTCTTATTTCTCTGTCATTTTGCCAGTTCTCCTTCATTTTTGCTCTTTCATTTACATAGCTTATTTGTGTATAAAGGACAAATATCTGTGCTCAAAAAGGGCGTTTTCTTGGGGTAAAAGGGTGTGGTCAAAAAAATTTTTTCCCCTTACGCTCAAGAGCCATGGCCCCCCCGTACTTTTCCGGCTAGAACCGCCCCTGGCCACGGAATAGAGCTGCCTAACTCTATTCCTAAGTCCATAAGCGTAGGAGGCGGGGGGCAGGGGGACTGCAGCCCCTAAGTTGGGCAGAAATCCGTTTCATTAGGGCAAATGTTCTGCAAGAACAATAGGAAATTTGGGCAACTTGTCTGCCTGCTCTCCAGCTCTATTTATATTTCGAGCAGAAAATTTACAGCCCCCAATATTTGACGTGAGGTAGGTATTCTGTCATTCTATTTCTGGTGCCTTTTAGACGGATCCACCCACTTGTCATGTTTTACATTTTTGCATAGAAAGTTCTCGAAATAAAAATGTTGAAAAATTTTCCTATTTGCAGGCAATTGTTTGTGCTTTGCCAATTTTTGCCAAATATTTATCGTGTATGAACATTAGCCCTGTCCACAAGATTCTCAAATTTCCCGAAAAGTAGGTCAAAAAATATCTAAGAGTTGCCCAAAAGATGCCCATAATTTTGAAAAACTTGCTCCTTTTCAAAATAATTGCCAGAAAGCCAGTTTAAATCTGCTTCTCCATTCACCCTTTCAGAATCGAAATATGTACACATTCCTTTGTAAGTCTATGCATAGGTGATCGTGGACTGGAAAATGTAGGTTTTGTGCTAGGAAAACCGTTAAGTCTAATAACTCCTATAGTGCAACTATCCCAAGTTTCTACCACGCCCATATTCAATGAATGACAAACAACTCAATAAATGTTGGACCGAATACACGCTCTTCTCCATAAGGAGTGAATGTTCTGTCTTCAGCCAAGATGGTTCTTAGCATTTTGTCAAATCCAGCCTCTGATGTTTCTTACCTGTTCGTTAAACTCTTGAAATTTCCGAAAACAATGAAAACCCAGATTAGAGATTTTCAATTTAAAGAATGTTCAGGTTTGGAGAAACATGCATAATGGCTGTTGCTTTCATTTTCTAGTTTCATTAAAATTTCCTTGTAAGAACAGTTTTTTCAAGTTGACATTTGAAGCTCAGCACGCCTGTGTATCCAAAATGCTCCTAATTTTTACCTAATTTCAGCCTCTTGTTTCATATAGACATTGCTTTTTCTAAAAGAAAACTTGTAACCTAATATTAAAATTAAAAGGTTGGTCAATGATAATTTCGACACAAGTTACATTTTGCAATCTCTAATTGTCTCACCCATATCGAGAGTATAACTATGGCTATCGAGACACAATAGCTTAAAAGTTGCCCGATGTGCTGAAAAGTGCTCCCAAAGTCTAAAGTTGCCGAAAGAAAAGAAGAAGAGGAACTTGTGGATAGGGATGTTGAACACAGAGAGGTTCATAGCATTTCTTCAAAAGGGGTCATTCATTCATGACGTCTAAAAAATCTTTGCAATTTTTGACCCCCTCCTCTCTTGTCGAACGTAGTCTTAAGTCTTTATTCCCCTCTCTTACGACGTCTAAATTGGGTTACCCCCCTCAACATACATAATGAGAATTACCATCTGATGCATTTGATATATTATGGAGAGTATAGTTAAGATGTGTAACATAAGTAACAAGTGCAGGATAAGCCTTCATCACGGATGGATTTAGGAGATGATTTTTGAGAGGGGGTGTAGAATTGTGAAAGGCGTTGAGGACCACACCCTTTAGATATCTTGATAATGAAGTCATACCCATTTTCACCTTCATTATTGCCCCATCTTAGAAGTTTGCCTTTTGCTATAGAAACCTCAAGGTTTCACTTTTGAAGCAATCCTATTACTACAAAACACAGTAAATATTTTACTGAAATATTGCAGAATTTACCGAATGGTACTATATTATTGGGTGGAGTCGTGACTCCTTAAACTCCCCGGTATTTCTTTCTATCGTCCTAATAAATGCATTCTATCTCATATCCTCAATCTCTTGAAATGCGTTGTTTTATAGCATTTGAGAAATTTAGAAATGACCAAAAAATGATATGTTAAACGCTTTTGTGATAGATGAGCCTCAGAAATGCTACACATCTATTTGCATGTGATTTTAACGACTTGCATGTAAAACAAATTAAAGACTAGAAAAGGACGTCTAAATTCTCATTTACCACCTCCCTCTCCTATTCTGCATCGTGTAACAATGTCTAAAATTCAGTTATCCCCCTCCCCTCTCTTTTCTGACGTCATGTATGTATGACCCCAAATCCCCGCTTTGTTCCAACCCCCGGTCTATCAGGCTCCTAATAGCATGGGCGTAGGAGACGTAAAATTTAGGGGGGCTGTAAATTTTCTGCCCGAAATATCAGATAAAGCTGGAGAGCAAGCAGAAAAGTTGCCCGAGCTTGCTATTGTTCTGTCAGAAAATTAGCCCCTGTGAAACGGATTTCTGCCCAACTTGGGGGGAGGGCTGCAGCCCCGCTGGTTCCCTACATCCTCCGCTAATGCCTAAGAGTACAAGTCACAGAGACGTTTTTACATCTCCATGATCAGGACATGATCATTCACTATAATACTGACATCTCGTTCATTATAGCAATTGATAGAGACGTTTCTAGTAGAAACTGTTTACTATCTCTATTGAAAATGTTGCACGGAAATAGATATTGTTTTTTTGTCTTCTCAAATAGGACATATAATTCGCTGATTATTATAGGGTTTTCTGATTTTTTAAATTTATTTTTAAACATCTAACTGAGAAATTTTTCAGAAGAAGTCAAATTAGACTATGTTTTGACTCTAGGCCGGTCATTGTTTTTCACCAAATACATTTTTTCAAAATAAAGAACGTTCTGAGAAAACTGAATCTTAAACTTGTTTTGATTACGTAGCGTTAGCTTACCGTAATATCAGACCTGTTCACTGATATGCAACTACAACTTTAATTTCTGTTGTTTTCGTTCTAGCTGATGTCGAATTTCCTTCTGATGACGAGGTTCTTGATGAGGATGCAGAGCAACTGATTTTATCACTTCTTCGTAAAGATCCAAATTCAAGATTAGGAGCTGGAGGTAAACCTGATTGAGACATGAAATCAACTTTCTCGTTTTATTTATCTATAGTAGATGACTTCCGTTAAAATTGAATAGCAATGACAGTGCAGTACAGACTGAGGAGACTTGAGCGGGTTAGGCCCATTTAGAACCATACCCATTGTGTTTCATAACCATTTCACTGTAAGGAAGTGACTATTTTCCTATATGAGTACAGCAAAGTGCAATAAAAGACTTGTTGAATGTATGATAGAAAAAAATTATACAGGGTTCCCATCCCTCCTAAATATCCTAAAATGTCCTAGAAAAGAACTATCCTAACAAATTCTAAAAAACCCTAAAATTTCTGGAATATTTTGCTGTTCTCCTAAATTTCTTGTTGACCGCCCAGATTTTAAGATCCTCATCTATTACAGGGTTCCTACTACTTCTAAAAATCCTGAAATATCCTAGAAAAAGAGACTATCCTTAAAAATTCCTAAAAAACTATAAAATTTCTGGAATATTTTGCTGTTCTCCTAAATTTTTGGCAACTTGGATTTCTTTTCAGCAGTTATGTTGCCTAATAAATTATTTTCTGATAGTTTATCATAATGAAATTGGATAAATCATGCATCATACATTCAAATTCTAACGCGAATATATTATTATTTGAATAAACATGATAACTTTTCCTGCTATACTAAACGTATGATGGCGATTTACCCTAGTTACATCAGGTCATCTAAGTGATCTTTTATCCATTGTTTTCCCAAAAATGCCTCTACACTTACCGAAATTATCTGAGATCTGCAAAACCTACTAAAAAATAAGCCAAGAAATAAAAAGATGACTAGAAATGGAAATCTTGCAAGATGCCACTCATCGCACCCCTGTAATGTTGTTCTCGAATTTGGACGAATTAGAAATTTGACCCATTGCATTTATAGCGATGATAGTATTATTTATAACAAATTTATTAGCCTATCATAACATTATTATACATTGAATGCTTTTATAGAAAGTGAGAACCTCGAAACATTAGATTGAGTGGACCTGCTTGCGTGTGTAATCCAGTTTGTTTTGCCAGTACGCCACCGTCGTATTTCAGAGTTTCCTAATGACCATGATTTGTTACTTTGATAATGATTTTAGCCTTTTTATTTTGTAAAAATTTTCTCATACAGGAACTCATCATGTGAAAGAACATGTTTTCTTCAGCAATGTTAACTGGGAATCATTGCTAAGACAAAAGGCAGAATTTATTCCACAGCTAGATGATGAAGAAGACACTAGCTATTTTGATTGTAAGTTGGGCTATTCACTCAGCGTAAATGAATTAGTTATTGTGCACCTTTATAGAACCACTGAGGGAATAGCAGGGTGGGGGCAAGTTACAACAGGGTGTCCAAGTTCTAGGGGCCTCATAAACCCCAGAACTTCCAAGTGTAGGGTCGTCTATTATTCTGCTCCTTTGCTCGCGGGAGGGGGGCTCACCTTTCTCTTCCCTAGGAATCTGAATTCTCTAGGCGGCCCTGCATCGATATGGCGGAAACTAGATTGTAGAACAGACTTTGGATTGTGGACTTTTAAAAGTATTGGTTGATGATCAGAATGAAATTTCTTGTTAGGAGCTAATTGTGAGCCTTATTGTGAAAATCCCGTAGAAACAGTGTCACCGAACTTCGATTTCCATGCAGCAACTTTCATTGGTTCCATTAGATTGATCGTGTATTTGAACATTTAGTCGCATGTTTTCCTATAGCCCAGTATCCTTGTCCCTTACATTGAACTTTGCATCATTTGCAGCTTTTGGCCTTACTACTGATTTTCAAAGAGCTGAGTTAACCACCAATGTTGTTGTTTGTAGCGCGAGAAGACCGATACAATCATGAAGTTAGTGACGATGAAGAGGATGACGAAGAGCTCCCAGAATTAGGCAACTTTTCGAGCTGTTCACCGAGATTTTCCAGAATACTTGGTTCTTCCGATGTCTCGAAAGAGGATGATCAAGAACATGAACTGAGAGAGTTGAGGGAGGCGGTTAACTTTGATGACCGAGTAGAGAGACAAGATTCAGATAGCTCATACGGAAGCATGCGCAGAACCGATTCAGATACTGAGTAAGTTGCGCTAGAATTTTTAGTATTTAGCATTTTGTGGGTAGAGCCTCCTACAGAGTTACCTAGTCAAAGAAACTCCTAGTTGGGCCCAGGCCCCTTATTAAAATTATGAGAGCTTTTTGGGAGGGGGAGGGGCTCGGCATCCTTTTTCAAACAATTGTTAGGCTGAAAAAGCTCTTAACTATGCACATGTAAAAGGAGAGAGAAAAGGTACTCTTTGGTACCGAATAGTAGGCGGACGATTGCAGATTTGGAAGAGTTCATTTTGAAGAAAGTCCAACCCATCATGTTACTACCGTATAGATTTATGAAAAGGATAAGTAAGTGAAATAAAAATTGTTAAAATGATAAGTAAGTAAAATAAATTGGCTTTGTTAGCGCAAATCGATAGTAAGAAGTAAGGAAATCAAAGCAAACGACATACCTTATACTTAACAATGTTAGCAACTAATTGCAATAATTTCAAAATGTTTGGGTCCCCTTACTGTCTATTGAGCATTGACCTCCCATTTGTTAACACCCCCAATTTGTGCCTTTTTGGCAAAAATGCTAGCCCCCCTCCCTATTATACCCTCTACTATTCGGTTGTCAAAGAGTAAGCTCCTATCTAGAAAAAGAATGCACAGCAAAATATTGGCTTTCTTTCTCGTTAATACTTTCACATGTACAGCAGTAGCAAACAAATTACTGTCGGAATTTCACAAATGGGCGTGGCCAAGGACATTATCAGTATATTTCCCAAAACACAGCCCCTTTCTTACAATTTTAGGTCGGCACCACTAAGCTACCATTGGCAAATTCTTGTAAAGCTACATTTGAACGTTTCGGGACGAGCTTGTCCCATCCTCAGCTACAGAAAGGGAAACTATGGTATTTTTGTAACTTAAGTGGGTACAAACAAACATGACAGACATGCAAGATACAAAGTACAGGCTGTGTAGTCGGATGTTCAGTAAATGTAAATAGACGGAAAATAGCTATGTAAGGAGGAGTGCATGCAAACAAGGCAAAGAAGGAATGCATGCAAACAAGTGACTTATGGGAATTAGACGCGGCATTATGGTAGTAACAATAAGCAAGCTCTCGTGAAGAAGCAAGTCTTATTCATTACTAGCATTACTTAAGATACAAAGTCCTCGGCGGAAGCACAATGATTAATGTCATTAATATGATCCCTAATGGATGAAGAAATGCCTGTAATGTTTTCCCCTTTTAGTTAACTCCTAAATGCTCTCTAAAACGAGCAATAGACAACGAACAAAAAGCGGTTTCGTATAAACAGATCTATTGACGAAATTAAATACAGATGAAGCAGTAGAAATGGGGAATATAAATTTTGAATGAAGCAAGCAATGATCAGAATTCTGGTTAATAACTTGCCTCAACAATTTGACTAATCATGGCTGATTTTTTAATCTATATAGTTAAGCAATGTTTTGTTGTTTGTTTTCTATCCAGCTTTTCAGCTAATTTAGGACCTCTAGTATAACATCGCTTGCGAAGGACAAAGGATGGAAAGGCAATTAATTTAGAGTGTCAGACAGAGTTCGTTCTACTCCTTAAATTCCTTAAAACTCTATATATAATTTACATTTTTATGGGTGCTTGAAACTCCTTAAGTTGGTGAATTTTAGAAAAATTACTTAGAAACTCCTTATTTTTATTCATTTCTAGGAGAGATTTATGTCAACGGTAGATTTGATTAGGAAATGATTTACTTTTTGTCACTGAAACACGCAAAAACACTCCTTATCAATGGACCTTAAAAACTCCTTGAGAGTCCTCGCATTTTATCTACTCAGTACAGCAGGACCTTGTCAGACGCGATTGGACTTTAGGCAAATGACAGGGTTCACACTGAACCTGGAAAATGGGCCGTTTTTACGAAAAGTCTAAATAAGTAGCCATTTTTTAATAATATTTTATCCAAGTCGGGTAAAGTTATGGTAAAAAAGATTGTTTACTCCTCATGTAATCTTCATGAACGTTTTGCATGGTTGTTCGCAAAATGGTTGCTCCTTTTGTTGTTGGTAAATATGAACTTTGTCACTTTGCATAGTGCTATAGCAAGCATATGAAGAGTACCTATCTATTAGAATCCACTTTATTTACCCAGTTTTGTAAATATGTGAAATAAGGTTAGGGAAGAAGTGGGTATTTTTGACTATCAATCAGGAAATAGCCAGGAAATAGTCATAGAATAGTCAAAGAATTTTGATTTGCTTATTGGGTATGAACCCTGACTGCAATTGCAATCTCTGCGGAACCAAAAGCCAATCTGTGACATTTCTTTACTAAGTTCTAGATGCTCTTAGGCCAATGGACTCCCTATGTTATTCTGAAGATGATAGGAATGCGGTTTTGCAAAGCGATTGTATTGTAGGACTAAACTGAAGAGATATGAGTTTTTGGTATGTACCGTTGTTTAGTGCTTCATGGTCTTGTTCATTCTAAGTTTCAGCGGCAATGAATCGTCACCGAGGCGATTATCCTCGATTACCTCGTTTGGGTTGCAGCGAATCCCGAGTCCACGTCACCCATCGCCTCTGGTGATCGACTCATCAAGAAAAAGTGATGAAATCGGAAAGAAAGGGCATACTGTATCTGAACCCATAAGCCCCATTGTGAAATCACCCTCAGGAAGCCTTTTATCTCCTAGAAGACTTCACAGAACTGTTTCAATGCCGCCAAGGATTGTAACTGGTGAGGAGTCAGCTGAAGAGAGCATGAAACACCCTCCAACTCTGGAATGTTCAGGTATTCCTTTGGTAGTAATAGTTCGGTGTAATTTGTAATTTTTTCATGATTGTTGATTTTTGAGTTTTCGAGACAGCTTTTTGAAATTTGACAGCCAAGATCTTTTTTACAATGAGATTACTATATAAAATGCATTTATTTCGTAATATTTCTACATAACTAGAGGGATTATTAATTTCATCAATTTTTTGAGATCGGCCATTGTAGACTTTCTTACTTCCCAGCCAAATCTGTCTTTAAGGAGTTGCCATAGGCCAAACATTTCAAGACTTAGATTCACTAACAGCTAAAATCCCATTCTTTAGGGAAATTTATATCTTCCTATGTCTGGCTTATAGCAACTCGAGAATTTTACCATAATGCATAAAAATTTTGTCAAGAAAATGCGACGTTTTATGCAAAATTTACTATATTTTAATCAAATTTGTTACAAAAAGCAGTGAAATTTTTGTTGTTTAAAGATTTGGAAACTGCCAAAACTTAAATTCCAAAACAACCATGATTCTAGCTGTTCATTTCACAAAAGAAAATTACAAAAAACCCCAATTTTCCAATTATAGATAGGCTCTGGCAAATTAGGGCACGATCTACAAATGGCCCGCCAAAAAGTACGTAATTTGCTGAGATTCAATCTGCTATAACTTGGGGATACGTCAAGCTTTTGATTTGATTTTTGCTTTTCTCTAATGCAATTTTTTTCTATTTTATGGCCCACTGATGCAAACATGAAATTGCAGGGAATCCAATTTTTGAAATTTCCAGGTCCCAGCCCACTGTGCAGGGCTCTCTTATTTGATAATTGCATTGACTTTGTAAAGCATAGTGTGATTGTTGCTGATGCCTTCTCCATTCAAAGAGGCTTTTTTGTTGTTCTTTGCAAGGTCCATGTTAAATTCCAAATCTCCTACTGCGTTTCAGTATTTTGTAGATTCTTTTATTATTTCTTTAGCCAATGAAAATGAGCATGAGTCGCCTCTAGATGGGCCTGTGACCATGAGAACGAAGCCAGTTAAACCACCCTTGTCGCCAGTGAGGCCAAAGACACTGTCATCATTGAGCATTAAGCCGCCAATAATCATTACAAAAGGCCCAAAAGGTATTGGATTTACACTCATGGCGATTCGTGTTTATCTGGGCAGTACAAATAACTACACAGTACATCACCTTGTCAAGGTAACGAACATTGAGTTTTGATTCAGTCATTTTTTCCTCGTCGAATTGAAACCAGATAAATGCTGTTGTGGGGCTAAAGAGAGCTTTGATCCAGGTGCTTATATCTGCTTTCAGGCGCCTATTAGAAAGGGGACACTTGTTAATTTTTGGAAGTTATTCCAACTCCCGGATCTTATCAAGGCCCTATGTTGTAATGTTTTCGTTTTGCCCAATATTGCTAGCACAGCAGTACATTGTATAAGGTAGCTCTTTATCTTCTGTAATGCAAGTTTCCTTTCCGATATAAAGCTTTCCAACCCTTACGTTTTATGAATTTCCCACCAATTAACAATGAACTTCCTGCTAATTAACCACTACAATAAACTTCAGGTGCCTAATAGATAAAGATTTTAATAATTGCCCAGATTTTAAGATCCTCATCTCTAACAGCGTTCCTGCGACTTCTAAAAATCCTAAAATATCCTGGAAAAAGAGAACTATCCTTAAAAAATCCTAAAAAACTATATAATTTCTGGCATATTTTGCTGTTCTCCTAGGTTTCTCCTAAATTTTTGGCAAGTTGAATTTCTTTTCAGCAGTTATGTTGCTTTATAACTTATTTTGTCATAGTTTATCGTAATAACAATGGTCAAATCATCAATTCTCTCAAATTCTACGGTGAATGTATTATTTTTTAAGTAAGCATAATGACTTTTTCTGCTGTGCCAAAACGTTTCTGCTATAGTGACTTTTCTGCTATACCATAATGACCTCAATGCTTAGCGAATTTCTCTGGAATCTGCAAAACCTCCTAAAAATGGGCGAAGAAATCTAAATTCTCCTAAGTATCCTGAAAAAAACATTGATCAAAAAAGAGTGGGAACCCTGTATAAGGCATCTGAAAGTATTTCAAACATTTTCGTACCTAGCCAGCGTCAGGGTAGACGAGGTTGGACTCGTGTGATTTCAACCTTGTACACTCTTGTTTTTATAAGAACCAGTAAAATTGAGGTTCAGACTGGCTGCTCTTAATTTTTCCGAAATTTCGAGGCTGAATTGTTCTTAATTTGTTCTTAAATTAGTAGCGTGTAGGCCATTTAGAAAGAATATATGCAGGACAACATTGGGGACTTTGATTGATTGAGAGCCAAATACCACAAGCAAGATTATATCTCTTGCATTTTAATGTTTTTGTTGAAAAAAGTTTATAAACAATTATAGATAGATAATGTTAGCACGGTATCTAGTTTCGCTAGGAGCAACTAATTTGCAAAAATCAAAAAATAAATGTCAAGCTTGAATTCTCTCCAGGTTAAGAAGGAAAGACAATTATTATCCATTTGTTTGTGGAAAGCCTCTGCATCGTTTTTCAGAAATGCATTTTCCGACAAGGCTTCAGGCTCAGCCTTGTTCTTAATTTGTTCTTAATTTTCCACCAAATTTCAGGCTCTTGTTCTTATAAAATTGTTCCTATAAAGAAAGAGTGTATTTATAGTGTGTAGCACGAACCCCAGTATATAATTAAAATGAAATGAGGTCTATTGATTTTTCGCTTGTTTGATTCCAAAAGACGTTATAGTATGACTAGCGTCGTTATGGACTACTGTTTCAAGGGTCTTGGGAATAGTGATATTGATATATGTGAGTTAGCGTAGGAAATTCGAGTTTTCAACAAGAAGTAAACAAAATTTGTCTTTTATGTTCAGAAGGGTAATTATGCCAATTAATTGAAAAACCAGTTGGAGTTGTTTCCGAAGATCACTGCTTCAAAAACGATTTAATTTGGAGTTGGATTATTGAACTTAGTTCTTGTAGAAGCATAAATATTTCTTTTCATTGTATTACAGCAATACAGCTCCCTATATTTATTGTTTAGTCCATTATTATTTAGAACATTATTATTTTGAAAATTTTCAGTACGTCAATATCAATGTAGGATAGTTAAGCTTTTGCCGTATCTCAAGCGTAATTTGTTTGTTATAGGATGTGGACAGAAATGGGCCTGCATTTGATGCGGGATTGAAGCCAGGTGATCTTATCACTCATGTAAATGGGGAGGTAAATCATTTTGTTTTCTGCGTGCTTCCTTTTGACTAGAAAACGGCGTATATGTATGTTGTATTCTTGATGAATTATGAGGTAGCATACCTCATGTGTGTATGTATTTGCATGTGTCAATCTAGGAAATATAGACTAAGTTATGTATTAGGACTTTTCCAACCCTTCACATCTCTCCCAATACGTTTTTCTCTTCCTAAGAGGATGTACGTTTAAAACATTCGCTCTTACTTTTCTTCGTAAGATCCACTCTTCAGTTCAGATCATTGGAGTAGTTTCTCTCGTTTAATTGCACCCGGTTCGTACAAGCCCTTGTACTCCTTGAAAGTGCTGGAATTTGAAATGTCTTTTCAATGGCACTTGAAACTCCTTGAAAATGAGAATCTCTCTTTGAAAATTGATCGCACTTCTTGAATTTGCGAATATTTTCTATTTACTCCGTTCACAGAAATAAAAAATGCAATAAATAATTAAAAGAAATATGCAAGAAAAGGTTAAAGAAAATCGTACGAGTAAACCTTTGATATGCCACTGGAGCTGTGTTTTAATTCGTAGCATTTATTTGAACTTTTTCAAAAGAAGTGAAATATACACAAAAGGCTATTATTTTAAAGCTCCTTGAAAATTTTTATTTTAGTCCTTATCAAATTGAGTTTCTTTATCTAGGGATCTGGACATCTTCACATTGCCTCTTATTGTAGGTCGAGTGAGAAGATCTCTGTTGGTATTTGTCCCATAGGCTTTCAGGGCACGGTCTGTTCATTATCTTATAGGTCATGACATTCCTTTAAATTCAAGGTCTGTTTATTTGAAGCTCCTTGAAAGTACTTAAAAACTCCTTGAATTTCCTTATCAAAATCCTGCTTGAATCCTGTATACTGTATTAGGAACTTGGAAGTCAAGGGGGAAGCTAAGAGAACTTGTTTGGAGGGTGGTGACTTTATTATCGTCACATTATCTACATTTATATGTTTCCTTTAATATTATTAGTAATATCTGATGGCAGGCCTGAACTCATGAAAAATTTAGGAAATTTTGGGTTTCTTGCTCAATTTATGAATATTTTAGGATTTTCAAGAAAAAAGGCAAAATGTTAGAGTCTCTAGCAATAAATGACACAAAAAATAATTAAAAGAAATACCCAAAAGAAAGTATAAAGAAAATCGTAAAAGAAAACTCGTGATATGCCAAGAAATAGCTCGCCATCGGTATTTTGGGCTTCCTGTGTATTCACTCATGCGCGGTGAATGTTAATTAGAGCTCCTTGAAAATGTTTACTTTAGTCCTTGAATAGTCTTTGAAAACTCCTTGAATTTGCGTACCAACATCCTGCACGAACCCTGATTACAGTAAAATAATGGGTTGGAATACTAGGTCGCACTTTTGCTATGTTCTTTTGTTGTTTGAGGTTGGTCACCATTTTTGCAGTTACTGTTTGATTTTCCATTTTAGCCAGTACAAGGTTTACAGCATGTCGAGGTTTTGTCTCTGATATTAACTGGTGGGAGGCATGTCAGGTTGGATGCAACAGATTTATCAAACACGTCAATTAAACGAGGCCACAAGAAGAGAACGGTTGGTACTAGAGTTGGCACGAAAAAAACCAGACCGAAAATTCGAGGTAGTCTCAGCCCTCAAGATAATCGACGAGGCGATAGCGAGAAATCTCGTAAGAAATCGCTTTCTTTGAGAAGGATGGGACGCTCTTCATCAATGAGACGAAACTCAATAAAGCGATCTAAAAGCTCCGCAGCAACACTTGTCTCCAAACCGATTGAAATCGGAAGGCCACAGTTGGTAGTGGACGAGATGGGATCAGTATCGGGTAGTTCAAGTCCAGGATCACCCGGCTCGCATTCAACAAGGCCATGTATGTATCAATGGTTTTCTAACTTGCGATTACTTATCGACTAACATAGGATTAATTGTCTATAGATAGCTCTTACTATGTAGTTCAGACCTTTAGGCCTTTTGACACTGTCGACTGTGTCACAAAAGCTGGAGATGACTGGCTAGAAGGTCTGCAATCGTTCTAGTTACTACTGCACAATTCCTCTGGTTTATGTGGCACAATTCTTCCGTCCTCTGTGATATGACCCCTCCGATATTTTTGATGCCTGCTCCTTGATCGTATGAGGCTGCTCCGTGGTTGCAGAGCACTGCACCAGTCGTTCCCCAAAGCTTAGAACATAGATTTTAGATATTACATCTCAGAAGATTCAAAACAAGCAGCAACTTATTGAGCAGCATCCCTCTAGGTGACTCTAGGTTTTAGTAGAAAAATCAGAATTCTAGGTTTCATGTGTATTGCCGCTGTTTAGTATAGATCGTAATGTAGCATGAAAGGAATATAGTGTGATTGTCTTTTGTTTTTGTAGCTGGGAGTTAGTAACCCCTAGCTCTTCTCGGATTGAAACTGTTTAATATTCATTTTTCTCATGCAGCCAATCTACATGGTATAAATCCGAAGCTATCCCACGTCGTTCATTCACCCCGAAGAAAGTCAGTATCGACAATGCCATTGTCGCCACTCGCTCGAACACCGAGCAACACGATACCGACCGGTAGCGCCACCTTACCTGCAAGAAGCACCTCTCCACTCACAATCAAAGGGAGCCAGATTTTGTTGTCACCGACTTCAGTTTCCCCTTCGAAATCTAGAATGAGTTCCCCCCTTCTACGCAGAGCACTATCTCCGGATAGAAGTGGACGTTCACAGAAGTCATCTTCCGACGATCGAAGGAAAATTTACCTGTCTGAGGACAGAGACAGCTCACCAAACAGAGTTCTTAGAAGCAAATCACTTCGAGATACACGGAATAGCGGAAAGTATTCTTGATGTACTGAGCTTTTATCGGAATTATACTCCGCGACAAGAGCCACACACATACACAAATACACATATATATATATATACACATATACGCACAACAAACTGTCAATGGTCAGCTCATTTTGTGCGGTTTATGCTGCATCTTATTGACAGAAGTCAATTTGAATTGTCTACGTAATCGAATGTGCCATGAAGCGAGTCTCATTTTGGGATGTTGTTCTTTCTTGGGATTAGTGCGTGTGAGGATGCCCTTTAAAACCCAAGGAGATAGAGACCTCACATCTCCAAACAAGGGTGGCTGCTCGAGCCAATTCGTTTGTTGTCTTGCTTCGAGCTATAGCAACTGGATGCTCGCAAATTGAAATTTTATTGAGGAGTCGTCTTCTTACGTGGCAAGCACGCTTCTCCCAGGCACTGCCATTCGTAGTTGCGTTGAGAATTAACATGTAAATAAGTACCTGCCATGCCTCGAGCATGGCTTGTTTTTAACACGCGATTTAATGGCCTATTTATGAGTATATTAAGCAGATGTAAAGCCGGGCAAGATAGTCCAGTCTCAATTAGGACTAGGTAGTTAAAGATTAGTTGACTTATCTAATAGCCTCGATATTGATATTTTATATTATGCATTATGTAACCCATCCTGATCGAAGTACTTTTTGTCGCTTATTGTCACTATATATCAAGTATATGACGATACAACCTGAATTCATATTTTTGATTCATAAATGCTTAATGATGGGCTGACTCTAGCTTTGCAGTTCAAAGTAACTAGGAAATTAGTCATAAAGGTTCTTGCAAGTTTAACCCTATATTGCTTTGAAAGGATCCTTACAGAAATTTAAAATCACCTGCTTCAAGCTGAAAACTGAGGGTAATAGTTTGGTTTTCCTAATAGTTTTATTCCATATAGAATACGGTTGGTGTCTCCTAACTGTATTATCCGTGCGTGCTCGTCAAATAAATAACTTTTTGCGCATGGTATTTTAGAATATAGATATTCTCATGCACCCTTTCCTAACACAAACAAATAAAATACCTTTGAGTATTTTCTTTCGTCATCCTCTGTGTACACTGATCTCGAGGAATTAAAACAGCATAGCTAGGCCCATATAGTATCGAGAATGTCCCAAAAGTTTCTGTGATACTCTCAGAAGTTCTTCATCTTATGAAATTCGCATCCTATTCACGATGTTCCTTCGGCAATATGACTAGAAATACCAGATATTGATAGCCATAGAAAATTTCTGTTGTAATTTTTCTTCTTTTAATCGATAGATAACGTTATGCACTCATTTTTGATTTTGTCAATAGATAACTAACAATGAATCAAACGGGAAGTTTTTAGATCGTGTTGGTTTCGTTTGTTTTTTTTTCTATGTGGGCTTTCGGATGCATGTCAAACTTGGTGCGGGCAAGCAAGAAGACTACCCCCATTCAGCTGCAAGTACTATTCAAGGAGGGCCAAATGAGGGAATTACTTTATAATGATATGCTTGTTTTGCAGTAAAGCAGCTGATAATTTGATAAATAGAGCGACAAAACGTGCAATGAGAATAATTTTTTGTAATGATAACGAAGAGGCGCTTGATGCACTCTTGCAAAGAGATGGAACTTTGACAACTCACAAGAAAAATTTGTAAAAACTAATGGTGGAAGACGATGAACCAATTAAATCCTCCACATATGTGGGATCTTTTCACCAAGAAAGTGGCGGAGTATGATTTTAGAATTAAGATACTCTGTGAGCTTCCACCTGCCAGATCACAGAGATTTGGCAAAAATTCATTGACATTTTAAGGCAGTCAGTCTACTCTGGAATAGCCTCAGTGCTGAAATTAAAACTGCAAAGAGCTTAGTCATAGTCAAACAAAAAATCAAATCCTGGAATGGAGCTCATTGCACTTGCAACATCTGCAGAAACTAGTCATTAGTAAACTTATTCTAATTTGTTTTACTTCATTTTCTTTTCCATGTTAATTAAGTCATCGATTTTTTAGGATTCTCGTATGCGGGTTTTAATTAGTTTATAAAGCTATTTTTAGTCTACCAACAGTAAATAACTTTATGAAATGAAATGACAATGAAAAGAAATGACGACCAATGTAGCTGCTGAAACATCATTTCTTTCTCAAGTATAAGTATAAAAAGACTATGAATGTTTGCAATGTAAAAGGTCAGTGCTATGAATAGGGAAATAGAGTCATTGTTAAGAAAGTTTTCATTTCTGTCGACAGCAAGGACTGTAAAATGTAAGTTGAAGTTTAATACCCTTTCATAAATTATAGTAGAATGCAACTTCATTAGCCAAAACTAAGCATGATTAGCAAGATGGAGTGGTTGGAGATGTGAAACATTAGGGTTAAGGATAGGGTTAGGCACTGCCCCATGTAGCCCCAGCAGGTATGTGGTTGGTTGATAATTTTTCTGGGAAAGCCTGTAAACCACCTTGCCTCCCAATCCAGTTCAACTGTATATTTCAATGTAAAGTTAAACTATAGAACATCCTGCTACAACTTTCTTTGATTAAGACATGATGATCACTAATACTTCTGCAAAAGGCATTGATCATACTATAGCCAGAAAAGGGCGTGGTAGTAACAAAATTTCTGATCGGAGCACCGAAGCTCCGGTGTTGCTGTTACGTTCGTCTTGTCTGGTTGCCTGTCTTTTGAAAACTGGCTTCGTGGCTATGTTAGGAATTGGTGCTACTTTTGTACGTTTTAACTGCTAAGGTTAGTGGCAGGTTTTCAAGAAAATCAGTGGGGCGGAGTATTTCAGAAGCAGCTGAGTATTTACAGAGTACGTGAGTTTTTAACAAGGAGAAAGTGTACAAGAATATTGAAGCACAGGCAAAAAAGTGGTTTTCTTATTAACACAGTGTGCATTTTGCTTTAGTGCACTGATGACATCTGGAAGGGGCATTGCCCTCTTACAACTGCTACTGGCTAGGATTATGCAAAATACAGTATACTAGACTGTTTTCCTGGAGCTGTTGCCGCTTATGTACATAAAAGTGTTTTACTTGTACCAGAACTGCTTTGAAAATACTACTTTGAACATACTAATACATCTAGATATTGCACAGCACAAATATGTACTGATTTGAATATATATATTAGACCAGGATGGATATTTAAAGCGTTTCTGATAGGTAGTGGGGAGGCAGGGGAATTTTAGAAGCTGTAGGAGAATGTAGGTGAATCTTGCGTGCGCAGTTGGGGGAAATGATAATGGTAGAGTGCTGAGACACCTTCCATTGGAGGGGGGCATTTTGACCAATTGACCAACTATTCTTACTAGAAAAAGGTCTCAGAAAATACTGTTGCGAACTCTCTTGCAGCATGGCTGCCTTTTGACCAACTTTCTTGCAAACTTGAAAATACTGGGGGCGTGACGCCCCCCAGTAAACACATCCCTGGAGGAGAGATAGGGGGCTATAGCCCCCTGTCGGAAGGTGAAAACGAATTTTTCGGAGATTTTTCCATTAAAAGTACCTTGTTAACCGAATTGTAGCCCCCTCGTCGGAAGAGTCAGTCTCCCCGTCAGAAAATTCCTGGCACCACCCCTGCATTGAAAATCCACACATGGTTACTTTGTGTACTACATATAAACTGTAAAGGAAACCCGCTACTCTGTCCCGATCTCACGCATAAAAGTATCGTTCGATCTATTGCGGTATCATAGATTCTGCCAATCGCAGACTGAGGACTGCATGTTATTTTTTCCTATAGACCCTACCACCATTTTGGAATCCTGTTCCCCTGTGCTCCTACTTACACAGTCATGGGTTACGGCCTAAATGATGGCTTGTCATCGCAAGAATCGGGTCTTGAAAGTTAATAACTGCAGACCAAGCAGAAAAGAAAGTTAGCTCAAAAAGTTTGTTTGAGCTGTGCTTTATTACTAAGGTATCTGTTATTCTAGTGAAGTATACTTTAGGTTGAAGTAACTTTGAAAATTCTCTTTTGAGGAAAGCGACAATGTTTGAGAAGAATTTGAACGACCTTGTCAGAGGTATCAGGAACAACAAGAATAATGAGGTAAATCCTATACGTATGTAAATTTCCATTTAATCTGGCTTCTCTTTGCCAGCTTTGGTGCTATTCAAGGATTCTGTATATGCTGAAAATTCTACGCTTGCGCTGTTGGGTTAATCTTGACCCTTCGGCATGAAAATATGCAAGAGCTAGTTAGTTGGAGCTCTGTGCGCTCCATAAGCTTAGCTTTTTAGGGAAGAAATTGGGAGAAGCTTAGGCTGGGTTAGTGTTTCTGTAGGAACACTCTAGCCACTTAAAATTCTCAAAATTGAGAACTTGGTAACAAATTTTTCAAACTACTAGTTTTAGCAACTAAGTTCTCAAAAAGCATATTCATAGATAGCCTTGAAAAGGAATTTCGATCTCAATTTTCTTACTTGATGCTTTACAAACCAAAAATTAATACTACCAAGCAAGGCTAATTAATGGAAAAATTTGGGAAATGTTTGTTTGGGACAATATGTTTACCTGAAAAGCTTCAGCCATTCCCCCAATATTTTCCCTGAAAAAATGTGCTAGATCTGTGTCTTTGTCATTAACTTCCTACAGTGCTTGTTATGAATAGCATTGTATTATATCATTAAAACTTGCTATTTTACCAATATGGTTAACAAAATTGGCATTATCTTTTTTTCAATTGATGCAAATCTTCCCCATTAGGCAAAATATATCAATCAGTGCTTTGAAGAAATCAAGCAAGAATTACGACAGGAGAATATGAACTTAAAAGCAAATGCAGTTTCAAAGCTGGTTTATGTAAGCATCCCCTTATACTATTCGGTATTTTGATATATTTAGTTATAGGGTCTTTGCTTAAGCTCATTTTTGTCAACTTTATTTACTTTCATGTACTATCTCAAGCTTGTATGCTTCATTTATATATGCAATTACTAGCTCAATTGTAAGGAGTCAAAAAAGTCAAAGTCAAAGTCCTTCCCACGCCCAATGGCGCATAGGGTGGCGCCTATCTCCGTTTCTATAGCCCCAGGCCACACGTCTGCGAATGCAGTGGGGGCTACAGCGGGGGGCTGGTCCACTGGTAGCTCCGCATGTTTAACTTCCCCACTCCTTTCTCATTTTTCGAGCGCCAGAAGAGAAAGGCAGCCAGTACCATTTTTAAAGTCTTTGGTATGACTCGGCCGTGGCTCGAACCATCGACCTTCCGATTGTGAGGCAGACGCTCTACCAACTGAGCCATCACACCGGTCAATTGTAAGGAATGCTTCACATTCTCAGAAAAGTTGTAAGGCCAAAACTAAGGTTTTTCTGTATGACTGGAGTTAGATATCAGTGCCAATATAAATCTTAATGCCAGAGCCATTAACAGCATGAGTTAACCGGCAGTGTTAGACCAAGGTAATATTTTATTAGTTCTAGACTTGTTCATTTTGAATCTCTGGGAGGTTAGGACAAGATCTAGCTTAGTATCCTCTATTACATGTTTTAACACTTTATCCTAAGTTAGTACCCATTATGCTACTTTTGTTTATTATAGGATACTCTAGGAAAGTCAGAGTCTAGGTATTTATTTTGAAAGCACTAATTGAATCACCATTTGTTTTTAGCTTGAAATGTATGGCTATGATATAAGCTGGGCTGCCTTTAATATCATTGAAGTCATGAGCTCAACCAAATTAACACACAAGGTATTTACCTCTGCCTTTGGTGAATTTTTGTTAGAGATATGGTGCATATTTCAAGAACCTCACTCTTTATTGTTATAATTTATGCTTTTTGTTACAATGTTGAATGATGTATGCTTTTGGTGTAGCTGCCAGTATTAGCCTGTTACTGCCACTAGACATAGATCCTTTCCAGTAATGCAGCCACCAGAGTGGCTTGCCCTCAGTGAGTTTTGAGAATACCATCTTGGTTGCTACTCTAGATGTGCCCCATTGGCTGAGGAGCCAAATTAACAAGGCTTTAGATGTACTGGAGATTTTAGTTTCTTTCTCACTCTCTCTCTCTCTCTCTCTCTCTCTCTCTCTCTCTCTCCTTCTCTCTTAACACCCATTAATAGTACCTTTGCCAGGCCTTGTCATGAGTAAAATACTCTGTGTGTGGTAATTAGCATGGGCAAATGATTTTGCTGGTATGATTGCACTGTTAAGAAAATATGTACATACCCCCCCACAGATCAAATATAGAAATTAAGTAAAGAATTGTAAGGTGCAACAAATATAGCATTAATGAAACAATCATTCAAACAAGGAAGCTATCATAGTTTAAACAATCAAAATAAGGTCAATTCTTAACCATCAAGCTAAATGTTGCTCCTGAAAAGCAGAATTCAATGATGATTGTGATAAACATGCTAAGTATATGGCCTCTCCATAAAGATTTTAGCAGTTGTGTTAACTAATTTTGTATCTTGTTGCAAAATCTTGCATTGTGGTGGGCAATTTAACTGTCAAGGAGCATAATCTGTTTAATTTTCAAGAACAAGGTGACATTCTGAAATGAGCACCCTTCCTGATAGAGGTACATGCTCAGTTGCACTTGCATGATCATCCACCTTAAATGAAGAGGCCTTCTAATTATATAAACATTGTGTTTGCCATGTAGAACAGGTAAACAGTGATGCTCAGGTTTTAGTTGTAGATTCTATTAAAGCTATTGTTTCACTGGGTAGAATATTCTTCTTTTAATTTGAAGGAGTCCATTTGAATTTACCATTCCATACTGATAAAGAGTGTTTGTCTAGCTAGATATAATCAACCAAACATGAGAAAACATATTAGTCTCATACTCATCTTCCTTTGTCTCATCTTTTCAAGCCCTGCCCCACTACAGGTCATGCACATTTTTACTTGTGCATATTATTTTTTAGCGTATTGGATACCTTGGTGCTGCTCAGTGCTTTCATGAAGAGCTTGATGTCTTGATGCTTACAACAAACCTTATCAAGAAGGTAGTCATTCCAACCCAATGTAGAATATCTTGTTTAGAAAATAGCCCTAAATGAATTAGAATTTTTGTTGTATGAAGGGGCTGTATCAAAGTTATGATCAGCTGATGTGTCCTTGACTATATCAACAATTATGTCAAGCATTTCTTGTTTTGCATGTTTAGAAATGTGTTTTACTTACTAGAACCTGTCAATTGGAGTAAAAGTTTGCTTGTATTAGATCTTATATGGGATTTTAATAGGTACATGAAGCAAGTTGAGAAAGCTGCAAATACACCCTTTTAGATTCTTTCAGACACTGTGAAAAATAACTTGCACAGCAAAGTTGTTGTTTAGTGAACAATTGCGGGTATTTGCAGTAGCAGATATATTGATCTTTTATTTGTAATGTAGGACATGTGTTCTCAAAATCAATATGATGCTGGAGTTGCAATAAATGGCTTATCCGTATTCATAACACCAGATTTAGCCAGAGATCTAGCAAATGATGCTATGAACTTAGTGAGTAACTGTGATATGAATTATTTTTAGTATTTACCTTGTAGTAATGAGATTTTAACTGTAGTTTATTGATTGAAATATGATGTTTGTTATTATTTTTGAGTTGGAATGAACTTTCAACATATTGTTACTACTGTAGTATTGCACATTAGTGGATTGACTTGTCCCCTATTGAGCAATGGTTTGTGGAGTTTTTGTACTTATGATCCCCATGTAGACAGACCCATAAAGCTTAGCCTTAAGTTTCTTAGTAAAGAACATTGCAAATTGAAACAGTTGTTTTAAGGGAGATTGCTATGATTGATCAGATAATGCAGTTTTCAGAGACATTATACTGTTTAATTTGTTTTTAGATGGTTTCCTCAAGGCCCTATATTCGAAAGAAGTCAGCATTATTAATGTACAAAGTCTTCCTTAATGTATGTGCTGTTTAATTTGATGTGCTTTTGTCTAATATTCTTTCAGTGTGTTATTTAGGTAGATTAGAACACTTCATTTCACATTGCATCTGGTAAAAGTAATATTAAGCTTTTCAGAATTTTGTACCTTTTATACATCTCCCAATTACAAATGACTTTTGAAAGTTTCAGCTGCCAACCCAGATTGTGGCTCAAACCCAAAAGAAACAAAGATCCATGTAAATTACTGAGTTTTAGATCATGTTTTTTTTCACTGCAGACTTTTGGGCCCTAAGCCTCTTTTCATGCACTCTGGGTGATAATGTATGGACTCTGGAGGGAATCTTTAAGCCGTGATTCTTTATTTTTGATTGATAGTAAGTATTTTGTCCTTGTTCACAAGAACTGACTTGTGTTATATTTGTTAGCTTGACAACTTTTGTTTCATAATTGTTTTTTTGTATGTAGTTCCCAGAAGCTCTAAGACCAGCTTTTCCAAGATTGAAGGATAAACTTGAGGATCAAGATACAGGTTTGAAGATATAGATTTTTCTTTCAACTGTGTAGCATTGGCATCAGCTCTGTTTATCATATAGGATAAAGTTTTTTTTCAGTAGACTTTGTTTGATTGCTCACTTAAGTGTCCTGTCTTATATATTGCTTAGAAATTTTAAAAATATGTTATCTTTTCAGTACCATTTATCGTTGCCCCAGCTTTATATTTGTGCTACATTAATGTGTGAGCCCCTTAGTTTTGTACCCATTGATATTTATGTTTGAAACTTTTATTAGCCAGAAGTGGATGACAGCCAATGCAAGTTTGATAAACAACTGACTTGAACCTTGCATAACTCTGTAGAGTGTTTGCAGTATTATAGCAAACTAGCTCTAAAAGAAAATCTAAAGTTTTGACCTTGGTATCTGTAAACCTACAGATACAAATCTTCCCTATGATGTTTTGCAGAGAAGAGATTTGGATAGCTATGTTGTTTCATGATTGTGTGCATATTGGCAAGAAAATAAAGGAGTTAATGCAAATTATATGAAATGCCATTCCCATTTCCCACTCAGGCTTATGTTTTTGTTTGCTGGCTTCTTTTCAGGAAGCTTTAACAGCTATATGAAAAATCAATATATCCATGGCAGTAGTTTCAAGAGATCTTTTCTTCATTTGTCTTTTAGTCTTGATATAAAGATGGACTTCATGAGAAAGATGGTGCTGTAATGTTCCTTCTTTTGTTCATTAGGTGTTCAATGCTCTGCAGTTAATGTCATCTGTGAGCTTGCTAGGAAGAATCCACGAAATTATCTTTCACTTGCACCATTGTTTTTCAATTTGATGACTACATCATCAAACAACTGGATGCTTATAAAAATCATCAAATTGGTAATTACAATATAGTACATTTTGTGAAAATGAAGTGTGTTTTGGCAAGAAGTAGCTGACTAAAAATAACATTAAAATTATATTCATATTTCCTTGGTGGTACTATATAATAACAATTATTATTATTAAGAATTTATTTATATTTGGATACAATACTTAGTTTATCCTAAGCATAGAGTAACTAATTCATACCAACTATTTACAGAAATACAATATATTTACAAAGACACTAATATGGCTCAGCTAATTACATATCAGTGACAGCTCTCCTTTCTTACAGTGCAGTTTGTATAACAACTGTAACACCATCATTCCAAAATGTAAATTTCTTCATATTCATATTTGAATTACTATGGTATTCTATTTTTGTGCTTTTTCTCTCAGTTTGGTGCATTGTGCCCACTTGAACCACGGCTTGGCAAGAAGCTCATGGAGCCTTTGACAAATCTTATCCACAGGTATGTCTGCTTTTGCCTTTTGCATTTCCTAACTGCCACAGTTCTCCCAGATAATGCCATAGAAAGCTCTTTACTTGACTGTGCCATAAAATATAAGAGCTATAGATTACTGAAATAGCAAATTTGAATCTTAGAGATATGAAGTTCTACCAAAGTAAAGATGGTTGTGACAAAGCTATTGGAGTTAGACATAGTTGTTATGATAAGAATCTTCTTTATCTCTCTACATAGGGGAGATGGTATTGTATACTCTGGTGGTTACTCAGTGGCATAACAGAAACACTTGGGGCCCTTGGGAAATTAGTGGCACTGGGGCCTCCATTATAGATTTCCTTACAAATAATACAGAAAGACTTATCTTTTGAAAACCTCTGGGGCCCTTTCAGGGCATCAAAAGCTTGGGTCCTCTGGGAGCTGTCCTAACCCTAACCTATGTCAGTTAAGCCACTGTGGCTACTTAGTAAAAAAAGTAAAGGTAGTCCCATATACTATGCTGAGCCATCGGCATGTGAGGTAGGGTGGCCAGTTCCTTTCCTCACCACCTTTATCTCCCCAGTGTTGCCACCAGGTACCCATTCGCTGTTGGGTGAACAGTGGGCGAGCATTCAGTCAGGGCATTGAGTCAGGCTCGAACTGTAGACCTTCCACACAGGAGGCATTCACTCTAATCACTATGCCACCTCACTCATGGCTACTTAGTACTGTTTTTTATTAAAGCACTTGAGATATTTCCTAGTTCTACCTTATTCTATATTGTCTATTACATGAATTAGAGAATATCTTAAAATTGACATAGAAATTCAGTGCATTTCTCTTTTAACTTGTTTGAGTCATTTCTATTATGATGTCTTTATTGTGCCTATGACAATACATTTTCTTGCAGCACATCTGCAATGTCACTGTTGTATGAGTGTATCAGTACTGTTATCTCAGGTAAGTTAAACCTAGCAATTGAACCCTTCTGATGAAATTGCAGTTTAATCTGCAGAATTGAATGTAGATTATCCTTTTCATAGAACCCAAAAGAACCTTATCCTTTTTCTGCTTACAAACAACTCTTAGGTGTTCTTTTTGTAGTTATCTGATAGGATTCATAAATGATGATAGTGAATACTTAGGCAAATTCACTCCTTGATTGAGGATGCTGAATGTTATGCCAGCACTTTTTGGAAGAGGAAAGGAGTTCTTTCCCTTGAAATTACTCTTGTAGAAGTTAATAGAATTATTCTTAGGTTTAGCAGTAAACCTTTTTGCTGATTATGCAATAGTAGTATTGTGGTACATTTGAAACCATTTAGAACAGTTTTTAGAAATGATTTCTGGCTTGATATTCATGATTATTATGATATTATGACAGCATTATCTGTTACAGCAAATACATGTTTTTATTCCAGTTGTAAGCAGAACAACTTGCTAGTTTTGAAATATGATGGGTGTCTTAATTTTGCTCTTGTTTTCTTTTCCAAGGCTTATCTGATCATATGCCGTCAATCCAGGTAAGCATTTTAATCTGCTTAGCAATAAATTTGATTTTTAGTAGTAGTTCCATGGTCATTCATTAATCAGCTTTCAACTTACATGGTATCTTGTCTCTTACACAGAACCTTTATTAATAAATGTGATAGCTTTGTCAACTGTCTTTTGTTTGTTTTGTATTGTTTTCTTAGCTTTGTAGTTTCTTTTAGCCAGAGAAGTTAACACTTTCAAATTAGTCAACTGGGAGTCCCACTATTCATCTTTTCTAATTTATATTGAATATCCTTTTTTTCTAGCTTTGCGTCAGTAAATTACGTCTTCTAATTGAAGATCCAGATCAAAATTGTAAGTTTTGCAAACACTATTCTAGAGCTACTTGTTCATGCATTGGGCTTTCTCTGTGTTGATGGCCCATATTGTTGAATACTCTTTTGCCTATCTCCAGTGCATAGTGATGCAACATCTTCTGCTTAATGGCATAACCTTAGGACCAGCTATTGTATAGGTCGGCATTCTATGGAAGGTTTACTTAGTCAACTTTTATTGCATCTTTGATGCTTCTTCTCATTTTAGTGAAATACCTTGGCTTGCTTGCATTGAACAGGATTCTTGGCAAAGTGCCCAAAGCTGTGCAGCCTCACAAGTATGACAAATACTCTTGTAGAAACATTAGATAGTAAACTTCCATTTTTGGTAAACACATTCAGAACTGAAAGTTGACAGGGCTAGAATTGAAAGGAGCATTTATTGAAAGGAGATTTTTTAAATGAAAAGCAAAAGGAGAACAAAGGAACATAGCAGTGATCAAGTTTTGCTAAAATTTGAGAGTAGTTATTACTTTGGACTTTTACTTCATCATTTCTATTGTATATGCTTCTAATAGATAAAGTACTGCCTTTTCAAATTGCTGTTATATATGTAGTATGCCACATTTTAGTAACATTATGTTGCATTATATATTGTTGCCATTGCTGTTCCCTCACTTGCAATTACATTGGTGAATAAGCTGATATTTTCACCCACCCATTCACTTTTTGTGTTTTAGCTTTATAGATATGGCTTTTATTTTGTAGAAGGCTTCAGCTCATCTTTTGAAATAATTTTACCCCATTAGGGATCTTATTCTTCAATGTCTTGATGACAGAGATGAATCAATACGCTTTAGAGCACTTGATCTTATAGTTGGAATGGTAAGGGACTAAAATGCCTTTCTTAACGTCCAACTGTCATTCTGGTTCATTGCTTTGTGTTCATTACATTTTTATTCTTTGAAGTTTTGCAAGAGTTGCCATATGCTCTTTAGTACTTTCAGGACAGAAGAATTGAAAAATACCATTTTTGTCCTTAAGATTTCAAAAAAGAACTTGGTTGATATTGTCAAGAAACTAATGCTGCATTTGGAGCGGGCTGAAGGAACAGGCAAGTCAGGGTTTCTTTAGTTGTCATTGGTTTCAGTCATACTCAAATTCTTCATATTCCATTCTTGTATGCTATTAAATAGCTTGTAATAATATGTATTGAATTGTTTTCTGTGTACATTTATGCTTTTTTGTGTGTACTTGTTTGCATGTTTGTGAGCATCTTTGTTCATATTTAAGTGTATTCCTGCTTCTATCTATCTGTGTGTTTGCATATCTGTATGTAAGTTATAGAAGCCAATTCAGTCATATCAATTGCTTTGTCTTTTAGGTTATCGTGATGAAATTCTTGCAAAAATTATTCAGATATGTAGCAAGTCAAATTACCAGTATATTACAAATTTTGAATGGTAATGTACCATTTGTTGTCCTAAATTTTTTGCTGTTTTGTTTCATACTATAAGCTTGGAGTTAAATTTGTATGGAATTCAAGTTAGATCATTTTTGGGATATGAATATGGCCCATTCCATGTCACATGTGTCACAATGCTGGCATTATATTTTTCCACTATTATTTTTAAATCCAAAATTCCACTATTGTTTTTAAATTCAGCAGAACTCCCTACCAGATTTTGTTCAGGATCTCTTACAACTTTCTGCTTTACCATTTTGATCTTTTTCACAGCAGGTACTCTGCCAGAGTATGTGGAAAAAAGCATTACATGTGTCACAATGAAAAGAAACAGCAATTTTGGTGATTTCAGTCACATCAAGCTGACTAGTGTTTCCCACAAAATTGCCAAAAAAGGCAATGCATTATTTGCTTTCATGAAAGACCTACCAACAACAACGTACCAATATATTTGGAAAAAATACAATTTAGAAGATATAATTTCAAAAAATCTGCATCACGTGTGCCTCATTTTTTGTCACATGTGTCACAATTTGCTTGTCTTAAGCAAAATTCCTAGTTCTTTATCCCAGAAAAAATGAAAGTCAAGTACAGAGGCATAGTACCCACTATTTCCTAGAAGTTTTGATGTATAAAAACCAATAGAAACAGGTTTTAGCTCACATTTAGAAATTTGAGAATTGATCTCCAGTTTCATTTTACATGGAATGGGCCATATACTGTTTCACTAGCAATGGCAACTCATGAATGGCCAAGCAGCCCAGACAGTTTCCATTAGCTTAACTGAAGATAGGCATGGCTGTGTATGGTCAGAAACTGGATGTTACGCTAGATATCCCATGCCTAGATGCAGAATGCACAGTAGGCATAAATTTGCTGAGAAAGTTAGGCATAACTGCCTACTCAAATAAGTAAAGACAAACATGCAACATCTTTCTACTTGACTGCCGAGGATATCTTGAGTAGGAAGTCTTCCAATATGTGACTCTATCACATTAATTACCAGACACTGTAGAGAGAAATGTTCATGTCAAGAAATTTGTTCAGCAGCCTGCTATTAATTTTGTCATATACATTTTTAGGTACATTGATTGCCTACTTCAACTTAGCTCTGTTGAAAACACCAAGCATGGAAAGCTAATAGCTTCACAAATGTTAGATGTCACTATTAGAGTGAAGGCAGTTAGAGGCTATGCTGTGAAGAAACTGGTAATTATTCCATGAGGAAATTTCTGTATGCTCTTTAGTGTAATTTGCAATTGTGCTCAATTGTGCTCCATTGTGCATGTGAATTGTGGCTTGATCGTCATAATGTTTTTTGCTAAAGGGTATGAGAACAACATCTTACACCTTTTTTAAATTGTTAATGAAGAATGTATTTTCTGTTCAATATGTCAGCATTTATCATTGGAAACTGGCTAGTCTTTTGGAGATGTTATTTGCTGAGGAGCTTACTCCTCAACTATGAATTATAGAGCTGTAGTAGCATGAAACAGAATGATATTTTATACCAACAAAATATGAGGAAATGCAGTCCAAACTTCTTGGCAGGAATCTTGAAGATTGATGTAGAGCATGTTAAATTAATGTTCATGTAATGTGGCAGTTAGAGTCTATGCAGCCATGTCTAATGTTCTTGTGCACACTGTTCAATCATGGTTCTTTCATTTGAAAGTGAAGACCCAAAACATAACTTTGTTGTTCTTGAAGAATTTTTGTAATGTTTTATTATCATGGTGCTATGCAATCAGTTTTTGCCAAAACAGTAGATGTGTCCTAACACTTATCAAAGTCAATGCATTTTCATGCCCTTTACAGTTTTAGATGGTAGCATACTCTTATGATGAGGCTTATTTATAACACTTGATTTTGCTTTTTCTATTTACAGTCAGGCTTGCTAGAGAAAATTAATGTTCTAAGTGGTGCTGCACACAGAGATGGAACATGTGAAGTATTGCATGCTGCTGCTTGGATTTCTGGCGAATTCTCAGAGTATGTTATTAGCTCATGTCTTTGCATTTTCCCCCAATTTCTTGATTTTCATTTGTTGTCCTTGCAATATTTGCATATCAGAGAAATATTAAACTTCATAGTGCTTGTGCTGGAACACCATATTTTTGATAAATTTACTTATTTGCTCCTCAGATTTAACTCATTTGCGGCTGTCCAACTGCCTCCTCCCATGATAATTAGGCTTTCTTTGCTTATGTAAAACTATCTTTTTTGCCCAGGACTAACTTTCATTCTATCATGCATTGATTTTTTAGGCATTTAGATGACATCAGAGGGAAATTGGAGTCTTTATTGCACCCACGTGCTAGTTCCTTGCCTGGTCACATCCAAGCAGTCTATGTGCAGAACAGTTTTAAATTGTACTGTCGTATTATTGTGAGAGCTGAGAAGGAGGTATTTATGCATTGTTCTATAATATTGGCTTCCTCGTGAAACTATTAGACCTGAACAATTCAACTTAGTTATCTCTACCTATTTATTGCTGTTGCATTCATCTTTAAAATAGAAAATGTTATAAATATTTGTATTATTTTTATTGCTGCTCCTTCATAATCTTGTGGTACTTTATCAGATTTGAATTTTAGCTTCTTTCTTGGCAGGCATCTTGAAGATTAATGTAGAGCATGTTAAATTACTGTTCATGTGATGTGGCAGTTAGAGTCTATGCAGTTATGTCTAGAGTTCTTGTGCACACCGTTCAATCATGGTTCTTTCATTTGAAAGTGAAGACCCAGAACATCTTGTGTGCCCAAGCTCCTAGTTGTTACAATTAGAAACTGAAATTACCAAGTCTGCAAATCTTTACCGAAATGCAAACTTAAAACTGGTAACCTTAAAGCTGTTAAAATGCTACTTGACGATTTTAAGATTTAATGTAAAATAGTAATTTCTCATTTTGAAACTGAATTTTTTTGTAGGAAGAAGATGAAGTAGTAATTGAAGTTGGAGAGCTATTGCGAGACAAATTACCAATGTTTACGCAAAGTTCAAATTTAGAAGTGCAAGAAAGGGTCAGTTGCTGCTATTTGTTGTGTTGTTTTTACTTAATTTCATGTCACATATTATTGATGTTGCTTTATTAAAGTTGTAATTGAACATTAACCTCTTTATTTTGGTTAATTCGCTCTGAATTTTGTGGAATACTCTTTTTGGTTTGAGGTCCCTTTGCTATGGTTGTCTGTGAACACTGCCTGTTGATTTTGGTTGATTCATTCTGAAATCTTGGTGAAATACCCTCATTATTGTTGAAGTTGCTTCTTATAGTAGTCTCTGATTGATACCTTTAGGTTTTGAGTGGTTTATCTAAAGCTTTGGGAATACCCTGGAGAGTTGAAAAGCAATAATGAAAAGAATATTGTTTCGGCAATAGTTTCATCAAATAGCTCTCATGACTTAGATTTCTCTCTCTCCCCCCCCCTCTCTGAGCCATTGATATTGTGTTGGTGTTCTTTTATTATTGAAGGAAAACATACATGCATATTACTGTGTGTAGAAGTGTTCCCTTGTGTTTTTGGGCAAGGCTCGTGTGTGATATTGAGCAAACTCCTTTGGTTTATCTTGATTTCATGTAACTTGCCTTTGACCTTGCATCGTTATTATCATCTTTGTCTTTTACAATTTGATTTTCGTTGATTGATAGTAATACTCTTTAAACTCAAAATTTTAGTGGAGCTCCTGAAATTATAATAGTTTAATACTCCTGTTTTGATACTTTTCTATTTCTATACTGTTTTACATCAAGTAGCTATTGTAAACTACCTCAAATCCAGAGAGGTCTACAATTGTAGTAGTTAGATATTATATTAATCGTATGAAGTTTCCACAATCAAGCTATTCAAAGCCATAATACACGATCGTTGTTTTCCTGGCACGTGGTTGTTTGTTTTCTATTCAGGCTTGTTGCTCCCTTCAAATCATAAATCATTTGCTGAAATTGAAAGAATCTGGTTTGTGAAGATTGTTTGTTATATTTTCTTGCTTTTGCTCTAAATTTTGTCAAATCAATGAGAATGATCTTACCAAAGCAATATCAACTTGTCCTTTATGAACGTTATAGGATGCTTTGTGTGTGTGTGTGTGTGTGTGTGTGTGTGTGTGTGTGTGTGTA
>WIPJ01009413.1:59729-77383 GCA_018155075.1 Cassiopea andromeda | reverse complement strand
ATATATATATATTCATATCTATATGTATTTGTGAATGCACATGAACTTAAAGAGTGTCTATTAGTGTAGCCAAATCTTATTTTTATGATTGTACACAAATGCAAAACAAATTTTTTTGAATGCTCAAAATATTCTTGTGTGCAAAAGAAACCCGTTTCTTTTTATTGCTAATGAATTTTGTTGTTTGTGACTTTTGTATATTTCTTGTTATTTAAGTTGAAGCAACCTACCAGTAGGTGCTATAAGCAAATGAACTTGTAGTAGGCTTTAGATATTTGTACAAAGCAAATCATGAATACTTCACTTAGCTTTGTTTAGAATTGATCTCATAAGGTGATGCCACAGGTATAATATGCTGATTATCCTTTTGTAACAGACGTGAAAGTTGCTGGAATTGTAACTCAATTGTTTAGTGATGAGCTAATCCCAGTTTCACTCAAAGCACAGAAGAAAGTCCCTGTACCAGACGGGTGCGTTTTACCTTGTTTGTCCTTTTATATTGAGAGAAACGACTGGGGAAAGAAATTTCTTTTGTCATCTATGCCATAAATATTTTCAAGTTAATAATATTGTCAATATCGTAAGAAAATTATGGAAAATAAACATCTTCTTGGTCAAAATTATGATATATCATGTTTGCCAATGATCTTAAATTTTAGCTTGAGTAATTGCTACTCTGTGGTATACACTAGGTTGGGTAATTTTTATCTTACATTTTAAGCTGTGCTGATTTGCTATATTACTACCCCCATCTCTAATACCACATCTATTTCCATGTGGATATTATAGCCTTAGAAATCAGTCTATCGTCAATAGAGCAGAGGTCGGGAACCTCCGGTTCACGAGCCAGATGTGACTACTCAAGGCTGCATCTGGCTCTTTGGCTTGTAGATAAATCTTAGCAGACATTTCTTTGAAGCATTGCAAAATTGCGAAAACCTCCAGAACGGCTTGCATAAAATTACCTGTGGTGTTTTCTTCTGGTGCCGTATAGCTCAAGAGAGTATTGACCAAGTTAGTGTCGAATCAGATGGTTTTCAGTCCTATTTTACACCAATATCCAATAGTATGACTTTAATGGAAATGCATTAATAATTATGAGACTTTCATGGCTTTCTCAGCCAAAAAGGTTCCTGATCACTGCTATAGAGATTCTGGTCAGAAGTTCTGAGTTGTTGAAAATTTGGTATTAAGTGAATATAGACATAAATTGACCGCATAATCTCTCCCTTTAAGACTGGATTTGGATAAGTGGATAAATGAACCACAATCAGATAGCTCAGATACGGAGGACAGTGAAAATCCCACTTTGTTCACAGATAACAAAGACAAGTAAGTTCCATACTAGACTAATTTGAGATACAAGGAAAAAATTGAATTCTCACTAAGTCAATATAGTCAGACCCAATGTAATCATTAGTCATAGAAATCCAGTTTTTATACTGTTATTTTTCATCATTACATATCAACTGCTTTGTATTCTAATGTTTCATGGAAGTTTTTGCATCTAAGGATGCAGCCACTTTTCTTTTAATGCTGTACATTAAACGGCTCATTTATTGTGATAAACAATACGTTCAAAAACTCTGATCTTTTGGCCCATATAATGTAGAGTATGAATAGTAGATTGACTGCTAGTGTTCTGGTAGCGCTAGGTAGCGTCCACACTAAAGCGTTTTCGTATGAAAACACATATAATTAGTTTCATTTTTGCACTTTATATGCATTTAGATAAATTTAGATGCATCTAAATGTATGCGTTTTCGTACGAAAATGCATTAGTGTGGACGCTACCCCTGAGACGTTGTGATGGGGAGTGAAGGAGCTGGTGGAATTACCTCATGGAGTCATGGCTCATGATTGGTAATCTCGAAAAGACACTTGCTAGAATAGACAATTTGTTCACAGGACTAACCTTTTTATAGACTTCAGGAGGGGAGAAAAGCTTTTTTGAATCATGATTTTTGAATGCAAACGTTTTTTGTTTATCAGTGACATTTACGTTGATGAGAAAGTGCGATACCAACAGCCTTCACAAGAGGATATTGAAAAGGTAATATGTTCTATTGCCATCTTATGTTTTGCTGCAGCAGGTAATCTAATCGAGTCTTTACAATGGTTCCTTTTACGGGGTTCATGCTAAACCTGGAGAACCTGGAAGACCTGGAAAATAGGCAATTTTTATGAAAAGTCAGGGAAAGCCTGGAATAGTCAAGGAATTTTCTATAACATTTATCCAAGTTAGGGAAAAGTCAAGGAAAAGGGTTTTTTGATAGTCCACGTATCATTTTCATTAACGCTTTCGTGGTTGTCTGGAATGTGGTTGTCCTATATGTTGGAAATCCAAATCCAAATAAGAATTTTGATTTGCATATGAGGCAGAAACCCTGTTTTATTATGCAAATCTCTGATGATCAACACCTTGCATGCTTCTACCATGCCCACTGTATGCAACTTCTATTTCCATTCAATTTTAGGCTCGTGAGCAAAGATTGCAGATGCAAGCAAGCAACCCGCATTATTTGAAAATGGACTCGCCAAAGGTATTTTACACTGTGCTGCTGTTCATATTTCTCTGACTGATCAATTTCTTACAGAACTAACATTTTTGAAATGCTATTAGAGAAAGAAGTTCAATGTGCGAATGTTAACCAACAGTCAATCACCTCACTCATTTACTTTGACCATATGGTAGTATCATTTCAAAGTTTTTCGTTGTTCTAGTGGGAATAATAAGGCATATGAATTCTTATCTAGCTGGAAAACCTTACTATTCTAGTATGTCTGTCTAGGAAGTGAATTTGAAAACCTAGAACTAATACATTTAGAACAGGACATGGATATGTACTAAATTCGATGAAATGATTCTTTTTTCAGTATGAAAACAATCATTGGTGGAGTAGACTTTGATTATAGTGGAGGATGTATTTAATGTTCTAGCATAAATTACTGATAGAATCACTGACTATATAATTTGCAAATTATTAAGCAACCCATCAGAACTTCTTCATTTTCTTTCTACAGCAAGAAGATTTTACCGTTGACAATATACCTGTTGCTTCATTGGAGCTGCCTGTCAAACTGCATATAAATAGTACGTTCTATTTGCCTTCATTAATTTCTGTTACCATTTGAAGCTGTTTAGGAATTGATATCTTGTATCAATGCAACTTTCTAGGGCTTCATTTCTTTTCTACACTTAGCAGATTTGAAGTGCAAATAAATAGACTGGTACAAAATTTTATGTGAGAAATGACAAACATTCTCATTGATATTTGTGTGATTTCTACCAATACCTTGTGAGTGTTAGTACTATGTTATTTTACTTGAAGAGAGCTCCAGACTCTAGCTTACCCTGTAACAGGCAAAGGTGTCTTTATCCTTCTTTTCATCACATTTAGAGACAGAGAAAGGCAAAAAGGAAAGCAAGAAGAAGCGAAAGAAGGGCAGAAAAGGTAAAAAACGTCCTTTTCCTCTTTGTTGCATTGTTTTAAAGTGTAAGTTTATTTTCAAATGAGGTAGGCCACTGAATGTTATTTTGGTAGAAGGTGGGCCTAAATTTTCAGCTTTCCCATAGTATAACTATCCAGTTATCTTCAGAAATGTTTTTATGTTCCATGAATGCCTGAGCGTTTTGGAAATTGAATATCAGTGAATTTGGTAACCCATCTTTATTGCTTACCATTGGAGTACTTTTCTTTTAAAGGCAAAGGAAAAGGTGGCGAAAGTGATGGTGAAGAGGACCACGTGTCTTATGAAATTATGACAATTGAAGAGGACGACATGCACGAGGTAATGTTGCGATTTCAAGTATTTAGGATAGGAAGAACTTCATAAATTGCATTCTTAAGGTTGTACATTTGTTATCTCATTTCCCCCAATCAGTTTTCTTGACTTTCCAAGACTTGTATTCTATGTTTCTATACTTGATGTGAATTTTACAACACATCAGGCTCTTAATTTGGATGGATACTTTTGCTGCTAGTAATATCTGTCAACAATTGCAAGCCCTTTCTTATGAGGCGTCGTTTTGACTCAAATGGATATGGCCTAACTGCTCCAGGTAAAATATTGAGAAAAATGTGATGGTAACTTCAAATGGATGTTTTCAAAGCTTTCCAAAAATATGATTTCAATACGTGAAACTCTATAAGTTAAGTTGTTCTACAGTTCTTTAGTCATTTATGAAAAATATACAAATTTGCATTTGTTGCATATTTGATGTTGGCATTATTTTGTTGCTATAGGATCATGAAGATGGACTGGAGGACAATGACCCTCATAAACGACTGAACATTGACCTTGATGCGTAGGTGTTCTTACAGATATTTAAGTGGCAAGCTTGAATGATAGTTTTGTCCCTGGATGATGATTATGTTGCCAATGTTGCAACTTTTTGATGCCTTGTGGAAGGGAGATGAGAGTAGGATTTGACTCACATTGTATTCATCGTCATATGACATCAGTAGGTTTGGTTATCAGACGCACAGTAGTCTTGTTTGCCAGCCAGTTTTTGTTCATTATTCATAAGTATTAGTGTGAAATTTAGATATAGTAAAACCTGTAGTCAAGAACCTAAAATTTTGAGATGAATTTGATCATGTTCTTATTCATGAGGTACTTCAAGTAGTAAGGGCACCAGGCCTTAAAACATGGTCCATAACAAATACCAGAAAAAGGATAGTTGAATGTAAGGCCATTAAAAATTGAAGGCAATGAAAGTGCTGCAAAATGTAAAAGATTAAAAGCTCCGTGGAAAAGGACATGCATCGTGTACTTACTTCTTGTTTGCCTCTTTATTTTTCAATTTTTAACAATGAAAGGTGATAAAATGACCTTTAGATGCCCATTCTTCGCTTAAAGAAACTACCCTGAAAAGGATGTCCACTTACAGCCAAACCCTCTCCCTCCCCCCGTCCGCTTTTGTCTGTAATGTTGCTGACCCCCTCCCTCCCTTAGAGTGCGGACGTTCTTTATGGATGCCCCCTTGAAATACTATGTAAGTCACGCAACAAATTTTTTTAGAAAGCATTTTATTAGTAGATGAAGTTGCCCTGATGTCATCTACTAATAGAATTATTACATAATATACAAGATATTGGATTCATTTCACTCACTTTCCGCCCTCCTCACTCACTCATGTTCTTTATAATGGAGTTATTATAACACTAGTGCCCAGACCTTGTTTTGTTTAAGTTTATTAGAATTGGATTGTCATGGAAGCAGTATGCTATGAAGTAGAGCTTACGTAAAACATAACAAGGAGAAAGCTATGTGCATCCATTTACTCTTTTTTCGAAGAAGTTTATTTAGTTTTTTCATATTTCTTTTATTCATGTTTCTCATATTCTATTTGAAGCCCCCTTGAATCTCATGAAGTGCTACCTGTAAGGACTCACAGGATTGTTGCAGAGAAACACAATGATAGGGAAGTGGAAGCTGCTCAGGAACCCCTAGAGACTGTATGTATACGGTTGTTTCAATCTGCTTTTAGGATAAGATATATATTTGGATGACTATAAAGAGGCCAAGGACGGCCCACATTAGATAAATGCACATGCAAGGGCATTTTCATATAACTTTCCTTCTGTTTTGAAATGTTTTTAAGAAAATCAAGAAGGATTATACAAAGTAAAATGCCTATTTTGGCTGCAGCACTCTAATCAGCGGATGAATCAGAAAAGGTCATTAAGTGGATTTTTACAATTGATGATGGGAAATGCAAAGCAATGTGTATGAACCGTAGTTAGACTTTGCAAGTGTATTTTTGAGCATAGTCTTGAGTTCCAGTTCATTTGCTCTTATTTTATCATTTGATTGCTTGCAGAAAAAAAAGAAGACAAGGAAGCCCAAAAAAGAAACGACCAAAGAGAAAAGTAAAGCAAAGGTTTGTGTAATGTTATTTTTTTGCCAAGAAATGATGAGGTTGTAAGCTATCCGGACACTTTGTTCTCTGTGTACTTTGCTTTCAACTTGGATTCAAAAGTTCTACTGTGAAATTCACTCATCAAATTGTGCACTAGGACTCTGGGATGTAGGAGTAAAGTTCAAGAACTGCGAACGATGTAAAAAAAGGGAATTTATTTAACGGAGAGCTGAGGCTGGACAAAACACTTGCTCATGCGCATTGACCACCAGGCGTTCTTATTTCAAGTGCGCTTGCTTTGTTAGGACAGGCATTTTTTGCGCATGCTGAAAAGCAAGAACACACACACACACACACACAAACAAACACACTCACAAATCTACAAAAATACAACTGAAGCACCTGAAGTATTTTTCTATATCAATGTTTTCTGTATATGATTTTTAGCGCTCCAAAGACAAAAGAAAAGAAAAGGGGGATGAAGGCAATAAGCCATCTAGAGGAAAATCATCCAGTTTAAAGAAAAAGCGAACAAGAAGCCAAGATAAAGCTTCAAGTGGATATGGTAAACAATAGTTGGGAGATATTTTTATGCAATCAATAGGTTGTTTCGGTCATTGCTAATCATTCTGATTGCCTTGAACTTTATCTGTTTCTCCAATCAGTTATTATGGCAGTTTTTAATATATTTTCTAGTTATTTAAAAGAAGCTTCTTTCAAAGGTCAAGAACGCTATTCTAGTACTTTCAGTCAGCGTGTTTTTTTATCAAGCATCTGTTCCTGCCCAAGCATCTATTCCTTTTGCTTTTCAGCAATGTGTTATAGAGCCTAACTCCAAATAAGAATAGCATTTACTATTCAAATTTTGATGTTTCAGCTGATTTGTTTTAGCTGAAGTTTCCTCACCAACACCATCAAAGGCAACATTACTAGCGCAGGCTGCAGAGCTAAAGAGTCGTGGCAGCAAGGATGGAGAGGTTTGTACATTTTCCCTATTAATAACTCAAAGAGTAATAATTTGCAAGTTATCTTCATTTCATAGCTTTGGTTGTCGTACCGAAAGGCGTAGGTATACAGACTTTGAACATTGAAGAGCTTTCTAGGATGCTACGGAACAGTGGGTGAGATTAGGTTGTTGTATTACCTTCATCTGGTTTTATATAACTTACCATAGCTGCTATAAGTACATTCCGCACATGGCATTGAAATAGATATTAGTATAGTGTGTTATGGGAATTTTATGTGAACACAGATCCGCGTTAGACACGTCTTGATTTGCATAATATTCCATGGTATTCCTCGACTTCAGATTTCAATTTCAAACAATGGCGTCGGACATGAGGATGAAAAGAATGTAAGCGTTGACAAACACCGAGTGAATATACATGCTACTTTATACACTATCTTGAACTTTGATGGTAATAGATATGTAACCCCCTAATGACATGTGCATAAACTTAACCCAGTAATTCATAACAAATTATATACAGATCCACCTTCCTCAAAACCTGTGTCATTGAAAGAAAACTCAACTTTTTTGGAGCACATTAGTGCCTAAACGTTTAAATATATCAGTTTTACGGGAATTGATACCTGGTTTTGACTTCTAATTGTTATAAACAATAGCTAGATTTTCATGATATTTTTTTAGTTAAAATTAGTTTCATAAAATCTGCTGTCTTTTGCTAAAATGTACTCATACACATGCACTGCACCATTAAAATAAGCTCACATTTCAATTGCTTATGGTTGTGATTCTAAGCTCTCTTGTATTTCTATCAAATTTACAGTTGGATGACATGGATTTTTGGCTGTCATCGACAGATGCTCCAGTTCCCCAAACTGATGTGAGACTTACTTTCACTGTACTTGTTTCGGTTTTTTTCCACATTTCTGATAGCTGTTTTAGAGCTAAAATTTTTGAGTGAAATGATTATATATTTAGAAATATCATCTTCATAACAGGCTAAGCAAGATCCAAAGGTAGAACCTGCTCAGAAATCACCAGAAAGTAACAAATGTGATTCCAAGCAAATAGCCTCAGATCAAAATTCTGCATCTCCAAAGCCTGAGGTGTGTGGTTATAATTGTTGACATAAATTAACCATTAGTTAATTGCAATGGCCTTGCATGCAGGGGTGATTTCTAAAAATTTTAACAAGGGGGACTCTAGGTGCAATGTCAGAAAGTGGGTGTGACCCATGTACAGCCACACCCACATTTTTGAAGATGGAGACATGATAATTTAGTCTAAATGTGATATAATATAGCCAACATCTATAAAGATCTCAATAGCCATATAGTAGTGAGGAAATTCGCCATAGCAATACCATACAAAACATTGGAAGCAAGGTCAATTCGCTTTGAAAAGCAAGATTGAGACAAGGGCTGAGCCCCCCAAAATGAACAACAATTTAACAAGGGGGCTCCGCCCCCAGAGCTCCCCTAGAAATCACCCCTGCTTGCATGGCGTGCTAGATAGGTGGTTCCAGAACTAGGCTCTTGGGCTGTTTTAATGCAAGACTATAAGCCTGTTTTTCTGTGAGAATATACTTATCATTACACTAATTTATCCCTGAGGGACTCTGTTTCAAACAAGTGTATTTAAGGAACTACCGTGCAAAATAGATTTAAAAGTTTGGGAGCCACTTTGTTAGAAGGGCTGTGGAGGATAAAATTGCATTAGTAATGATAACATCAGAGGCAGAGTTTATTATTGTAAATCAGATTTGTCATATCTTTCTGCTTGTACTAGCATGTTTATATTGACGAAGAGCTGGAACTTATGGTGAGAAATATTTTTCAATAGGATAAGTGATAGAACTGACTTTTTAAGCCTATGATTTGTACTGCAATAAAGCTAATATGAAGTTTTGACTTCTTTGTAGAAAATTAAGGAAAAGAAGAAAAAGGAGAAGAAAGATAGGAAAGAAAAAAAGAAGAGCAAGAAGGTTGATTCTCAAGAAGAGACTAGTACCTTGGATACTTTATTAATGGATGCTGATGTTGGCACAGATGATGTAAGCAGCTTTTTCTGTTTTGTTCTATGCAACTTAAGAATATTGCTCAGCTATCTTTTGATCCAGGCATAACTGCCCCTCCTCAACATGATTTGCAAATTAACCCTAGAAGCAATAACAATGATAGCAAACCATAGTTGCATAAGTAGCCGCTTAAGGATGAGCTGCCCTCTCCTACAATGTGTTGTGCCATTTATTCTCAGATATATAATAAGAGCACTAGCATAAGACGGCCCTTTAGTTCGCCCGCTAAACACAAGCTGCATCATGGTCCAACAGGATTTTCCAATATGTATGAGAAAGTAATAACACCAACAACATAAAACAGTTTTATTGGTAGCCCACTAACTATAGGCTGCCCTGTCCCCAGCATGACCTGCAAATTGGCCTTGAAGTAACAATAACAGAGATAGCGTAAGGTAGCCTGTTAGCTATCTCGCTAAACATGTACTATTCCCTCTACCGGTGTGATTTGCAAATTTGTTTCAGATAAATAATACCAATGCAAGCATCAGACAGCCCTACCAAGCATAGGTTTCGCCTCCCTTAATATTATCTGCAAACTAGCGTTCAAAAACAATAACTAAGATAGTTCACTAAGATAACAGAAGACAGTATTAATAGATAGCCCTCCAAACACTGGTTGTCTTCTCCCCCAATATGATCTAGAAATTAGCCATAGAACAGCAACCAAGATAGTATGAGATTTCTTAGCTCCACACTAGTATATGGAAATTGATTTTACTTTAAAATGATTTAGTAGAGGAAAAATGTGGCACTTTTACTCTTAATTGGTTTTAGGGGACATACTGATCCTTTTGATTTTCTCTGTACACATTTTATCATTATTCTTGATCAATATTTTTGAGCTGTGTTACTGGTGGTACCACTCCAATGGTTTCTGACTCTGCTATTAGTTTATTAAGTTCCAGCTCCTCAATTCATTAAGGTACTTGACCAAGCTCTTACATTGCATCAGCAGTGGGTTAATTTATTGTCTTCATGGCTGTAGGGCTAAATTGTTCTCATCTCTCTAGGATTGATACATACATTTCTTAATATATGCATTTTGAATTTCTTAATATTGGTTTACCCAATCTCCGAATCCATTCTCAGCCATTGAGTTTTCCATCACCCCTCCCATCTGCAATCAATGTTATCAGGGACAATTTGATCTTCTTTTAATGCTTTCTTATGTTTGTTACTTTTTATTAATCAGCCACATAAAAACTATAGTATTCTTGGTGAGGATCCAAACCTTCAAATGGTAAGTGTGATTGGTGCCTCTTCAACTTTAGTTTTCCATTCTCAAGTATTTATTACTGTGGTTTCTTATTTCACCATCTTCTTTATCAAAAAAGATAATTTAGAGGGATGTAAGCCTTAAAACACAGGGCTTAGGGGGCGCTCATAAGGGCTCATTATGCTCATTATAATCTAAAACTTGGACCTTGTAATGCCAAAGATTATACACTGACAAGCATGAAAATACATTAAAGCTTTTTTATCAAAAATTCATTTAGGGGTACTGAGTCCTGGTTTTATTCCTTAGATGAAGTTTTATTCTGACTTTGTGGATTCAGTGGTATGTGACATCACGTCTTCTTTCTTCTATTAGCATTTTCCTGTAATAATCTTTGCTTCTTTTGCAGCTATATGACATCAAAGCAAATGTTAAAGACAAACACCGAGCTATTGTTTCAGTCATTTTCAGGTAGAGAACTGCACAGTTTTAGGTGGAATCGTAACATTAATTGCAATAAGACAGCTCTTTTTGTTCTGTAGCATACCATTTGCGTAGTCATTTATGTGATTGCCACAGATTTCTTCTCTAGTGTGACTTTTGATTTTTATGTGTTAGCAATGTAAATCTAACACAAATGGAGTCATAAAAAATAATTGGAACACACCGCGTGATGTTAGCTATGTTGCTGTTTACACCTTTTGTATGCTCTTAGATTTTGTAGTCTAGCTTCATAACTTGCATGCGATCAGCAGGAAGGCCTATCTACCCTTCAGCTATCCTCCAACTTTTTATCCTCGACCATTTTTCATAGGTTTGTGCTACAATATGTGAAGGATGTACCAAATTGTGTAGAAAATCCTGCATTGTGTTTTTATCCTGTTTCTGTTTCTTTTAGAAACTTGAGTGATGCCCAACTAGTATCATTAGAGTTTAATGTACTTGATTCACTCAACATGAAAATGCATAGGAATGTGAGTACCATTGCTACTGTTTTATTTTTCTTGCAAATAATTAGTATTTTCATGTGGTTAATCCCACATTTCTTCAATTTTTTTCTTGCTATATTCTGTCCATAATATTACGTCTAACTTGGTTATTGGTCCCAACTATGTTGATCTTTCCAATCCAGGCACGCATTTTCCTTGTGTATGTTAAATCAGATTTATAAATTTTGCAGATTGGAGATTCATCACATGATCCTGTCAAAGTTCCATTTCAACTTCCACCTGGTAGGAGGTTTGATGTACTATGATAATGAATTGTCATATATGATAAATTTGAATGTCATGCAGAAATCTCTAATGTAAAGCTACTTTGTGTTACCCACACCCATGCTTCGGAGCTCAGGCCCCATGCATGCGGTCTAATTCACGCCACATTCATTCAGCACTCCCTTTCTAATGTTAATTCTAAAATATAGGAGTGTACCTTTTTGGCATTAGTTGGTGGTTTAGTAAAGGATTAAATTGAGAATTTTGCATAATAGCTATCATAGTTGTTAGAAACTGGAGGAGTATATTTAAGATAATGGTGCTATTTCCGAGCCCCCATTGTTAAAATTCTTGCTCATTTTGGGAGGCTCAGCCCCCCAACAATTTTTATATTAATCTTACTTTTTTGAGGTGCAGTGCTTCTAATGGTTTGTATTGCATTTCTATGATGAATTTCCTCACTACTACATGGGTATTGAGATCTTTCTAGATGTTGGCTATATTATGTCACAATTAAACTAAATTGTCATGTATCTATCTTTAAAGATGTGGTCGTGGCTGTAAATAGGCCACATCCACTTTGTGACATTACACGTAGAGCTCCCCTTGTCAAAAGTTTTAGAAATCACCCCTCGCTAGATATGCATTTATAAATAACGCAGTGTGATGTCCGAGCTTTAAACTTCTATAGTTTTGTTTTGAGGATAATATTTTGTGTGGATAGTTAAACAAGTACATCTATAGGGGGAAAGTGTAATTCATTTGTAGTCCACCATTTGTTTAATTCTTTTATTATTGCAAAAAAACATCATTAGACACTGAATAAAAAGCTCACTTTGAGATAGTCATTATTTGCTAGCTTTTTATTTCCCTCCTAGGCACAACAAATGAAGGCCAGTTCGCCTTTTCTGTCGACAGTATTGTCATGCCACAATGGCTGCGTGGAACAGTAACTTATATTCTTAAGGTAGTAGTTATAAACTTATGTTCTTAAGATGGTATAACTTGAATCAGCAAGTTCAATGTTTGATGCCCAATAACCTAAAAACCATGGAATATTGGTTGATTATTCTTATAAGAAGTTCAGTGTTATGTTTTCGAAAAGTTTCATGCATAGCTTGCTCTTAAGTGATCAATTGCCATTGAATCAAAATAAGCATTAAAAGAATTTAACATGAAGGGGTCGAAATAAGCGAGGGTGGTATAGATGGTTTAAAATCTAAGGCAATGCGTCTATGAAGTCCTCTATGTTCTTAAATCAAGTATCAATGGCCATGAGAATGTAAAAAGCACAAAAAATAGTTGACAGACAGTAACATTTGCTCAAAATATTTATTTCGAGCATGTTTTGAAAACTTTTTGCTCAAAAAGTGATATACGGGGGCATGACAGTTAGGCACTTAGAAGTATCATTTTGAGTAATTGATAAAAGAAATCAGACTCCTCTCATTTAGTTCTTGTATTCTTGTAGGCTGGCAGTAGTTGAAGTTATGTAATGACTTTAAGTTTCAGATATGGCCAGTTTCTATAGATTCTATTATATTCAAATGGAATTCCATGGGAAGAAAATGTTATGCAATGCTAAATAAGCCATAAAAGTTTCAATCCATTCTCTTGTTCATCTTCAGTCACTTTCAGGATTTAGATACCCATAAAATTAAGCTTTTTCTCCTCTCACTGTTTCAGGCCTCTTTATTAGTGGTTATTGTTGATGATCCTGAAATAATGACATAAGTATAAATCTGATTATGTCACTTCATTGCAGAGACCAGATGGCTCAACAAGTGAAAAGATCGACTTTAAATTGAATTTTCCTGTGTCTTGCTTCATCGTCCAAACTGTAGTTGAAAAGTAAGATATGTCTTGTACAGCCCATTTGTTAGCAAGATTTGTCTTTTACAGCCCACATAGTGATTACGGTATAGGTTTTCTTGTAAATTACGTGCTTTCATGCTTGAGAGACTGCTTTATGCCTTAGCTAAACTCAGATCACTGCAAGGTAGGAATTTAGTGCGTGGTACCACACTTGATTAGTAAATATTTCTAGAATGGTGGTCATTTCCCACTTTGCATGTCTTTTGCAGATCAGACACAGTAGAAATTTAGGAGATGCAGATTTCTCCGGGGTTTCTCTGCTATTGCTTCATCACTTTTGATAAATATTGCTTTCAAATTGTACGACTGGTTAATTTTGTTAACATCGTCAAACAAGCATTGTTGAAAGTGCTGAAAACATTTTAGTTCGAAGATGAAGCGAGGGTGATGAGTTGATACACCCATTAGATAGTTGATGAGTGAATATGTTTCTACTAAATTTCATTCTTTGCACTGGATTTTATTGTTTTCCTTCCAATGATTGTTGCCATAGAATTTACTGGTTCTAATTTTTTTATGTTTAGAATCCTGTATGTCTTATTCACCAGTTTTAGAATGTTTTCTTGTCTATTAAAGATCCATTTGGCTTGCTTTTGAGCTGACAGATCCAACAGAATATTTTTTCTTAGCTGTTCTACTTCGTTTTCCTATAAAATAATTTTGCCTTTTTGTATTCTGTCGTTGCAGAGATTATTTTGCAAATCTCTTAGCTGGAGGCACTCTAACAGAAAAGCAATCAATGACGGTGAGCATTGTCTCCTTTCTCACATATATTTTTTCTGGACTTTCAATGTTGACAAGAGTTGTCTATTGCAGGCTTAACTTAGCCTATTTTGCTATGTACACTTCGATACGAAATTTCAAGAATATTCAATTAAGTTTTGTTGAATATGAGGAGCGATATATTTCTTGAGTTGAAATTTTTATAAACTCCACATCAAAAGGGAAGAACCCAGAAACTTATTTCCATTCTCTTAATTGTCTTTTCTATTCCTCTTGTATTGTGCCAATCTGTAGAAAACTAAACAGTTCTTGCATTTAAGACCTTGCCATGACAGTTTACATTAGCACAAATTAGTCATTTGCTATTTAGGATAACCTATATTTCCCTTTTCTAACATGAATCTCGTTTTATGCTAAATTACCAGATCAATATTCCTGATGGTTTGGAGTTTGACTCAGTTCTTGCAAAAGTTTGCTCATCTATGCATACAACAGGTGTGAAGTTACAGACTTTTGCATTCCTTTAGCATCTTTAGTGATACATACTTTTCTCTTGATAATTTACATATGCAGTTTTTCCACAGTTTTGTCATCATGTTTAGCTTCAAGATCATTGAAGTCATTTTTAATGCATTCTAGGCCCTTAATATTATATCCAGGTCAAGCTTGCAGTAGTAAGATACCGTAAAATCCTGAATATATGAGCCCCTAGTCTTATAGAGGTTCGTAAGCGTTTTTAGTGGGCTTAATTAAATACAGAGGCTCTATATATGCTCTTTCCGTGTTCATTCTTTATCCTATATGTACACATTGAATCCCAAATGTAAGCCCTGGGCTTATACTCGGAGAAGCTTACATTCGGAAGGATATTTGGGTTAGTCTTCAGAGGGCCGATTTTCAGGAAGGACTTATTTTCGAGATTTTATAGTATTCTGCTTGCACTACTTTAAAATTAAGCTTGTAGAATGATGATCGTTGTAATATACTTTCCAAATAGAAAATAATTAGCAGACCTCACTCAAAAGATAAATCATAGTTTTCTTTTCTCATTGGCCTGCTATATGCTGGTTTCGTTTATTTTTTCAGTTGTTGAGAGAGCTGAATTGGGAGCGTCATTATATGGATTATCGATGCAGCAGCACCAATTGTTGCTTCTGGTCAAATTGAAGGTATTAAAAAGCAATTAACCTTGTCAACGTTTGTATAACATTGCCCATGCATTTGAGATTAGAAACTATTGCACGTGCTTCAGTGTCACAAGTATTTGCACCCCATAACTAGCCTACCGTTTTTTGGAATGCCTTAGTATTAAGTACTATACTCTCGATACTTAATACACAGACTGGGACGCTTATTAATTTTTCAGGTTTTTTCAGGTTTTTTCAAGTGCAGCAATGGATAACATTGTTCAATGTAATACAAACTCTGCATACCATTCGGATTTGGTTGTTATGACCATAATGATGGTCATAAATTGTCAACCAAGTCCGACTGGCATGGAGAGTTTGTATTATGCATAATTCACTGATATTTGCTTTAATGATGTGGATGTTATGAAGACTAATTTCTCACCCGTGGACCTTATTAAGAGCCCCCGTTTATTAACTATAGAAAGTTGAAGTGTCAAAAGCGCGTGTCAAGACGTAGTTTTTTTCATTTTGTATTTTCCAAAAGATGCCATGTCATTACAATCACGTTTCAGTGTTCCTTTTAGTTACCAATAATTGCATCAAAACAGTCATCATGATTAGTCAGAAGTTTTTACCACCCCCCCACCCAGTTGTTAAGACCCCCTTGTATTAAGTGCTCGAGGGTAGGCAACAATGCTGGTACAACGCGTTCAAATCCAACTCAAGATGCATAGTAAAAAGTAGAGAACTGGAGGTGAAGTTTTCAGGCAGCATTTCATTCGTCAGGAAATGCCCCTAGCCTGCTATTATTTTATATTATCAATGTATTTGTACTGTTTATTTTATTGTTTTTAGTAGTGCAATTTTCCTTCATTGCCACTGAAAATGTGTTTTCTTACTCATTTTCTAGGGAAATGACTCAATCTCCGTTGATATAAAGACAACAGATGGCCATTTGGTTTCAAGCATTTTGAAAGAAATAAGGGAACTTTTTCAAGCTTAGATATGGGTACTTAGTCGTAATCTAAAGCTAATCAAGAGTTGATATGGAATTAATATAGTGCAATTTCTTAGCTACATTTTATTGTTATGTCTTGCTATTTTTCTACGTAATAAATCAATTAGATGTATAATACAAGAGTCCAAATGAAATCTGACTTGTTTTTTTTTCAAGTGGAAATCTTTACTGAAATTTTCAAAGTGACTGATTGTGATGAGAGAAGATTGGTCCAGAGTAGAAAGAAAGTTATCAAACTTTGATATAGTTGTCAAAATTTATTGTGGTCGTTTACTTCTGGTTGGACCTAGAGTTTATTCCTTATACTTTCGAAAGGATCAAAAGTAATCCAACTCTAAACAATCACTGGATCTAATCCATTGTTTTGTAGAATTCAATGAAAGAAGGCGGGAGTCACTTGTACTCATGCTACCTTTGCCTTCAGATTACCCAGCTGAGAAAGCTATTTCATTTCATTTAGGCCCCATTCACACTATACCGGATTCATCTTGTACCACATTCTTGAACGAATCCGATATCAAAATTTTACATTGTTCACTCTACTCCGCTCCGCTTCATTCACGTCACTAAGCCTTTTGTTTAGAGGAACTTTTCATGGCAACTGTCACTGCTTGAAAATTGATTGACGCTCGAAAACAAAGCTTACTGCAGCTCAGAGAGAGTTTCCGGAGCGACGATACATTGGATTCATGCATTTACACTAAGTCAAAAGTGATCCGATTTCAAAAGTAATTCGATACATACCACTTTCACAGCGGAGTGACTTCACTCCGCAAAAGCGATACTGAGCATATCGGACTCATCCGGTATGGTGTAGATGGAAGGCCTATCGTATAGTGTAAATATTGCGGTAAAAACTGATTTGCAGAACTGTCCTGCTATATCCAAATGAAAAACATAAATAACGAATTAAATACATAGTAGAAAATAGGCAATATGTCTTTGAAAATATCAAAGAATCGATGAGCCATTATGTATAGTTTTGAGGAAAGAACTAGCCCGAAGGTTTGAGGAAGGAAATGAGCTGCGAAAGAACAAGCATAAATCATGGTATTAAACGAGCATGGAGAGCTCAACCTTCCCTGTACTGCCACTTGTACCGCATATTACACTTCATAACATCCACATCAATTTCAGTGAGTTATGGTGATAAATTTTCAACCAAACCTGAATGGTTATGGGGAAGTGAAGGAGAAGAAAAATGTGAGTTTGTATTTCATTTACCAATGTTTCTCTTTTGCCACATTTGAATTTGAAACTTGACTAGTGCCTTTTCTCTAAGGGTACTCTGAAATAGGGACTGTTGGGGATGTCAAGCATTAGTGAAAGCTGTCAGGGGTGGCGCTAAGAGAGGGTTAGGGCAGTGACGTAGCCAAGGGTCCTGCTGGTCATGCTGAGCAAGACCATAATATTGCAAATATGTCATTTTGTAAAATCCTGAAAAATTCCATTCACATTATATCCATGAAAATAAAAAGTATTGGATCCATACACCCCCTAACTATTCATTCATTCCAGTTCTATGAGGTTCTTCTGACTTCCCCTGTCCTCCTGTGACGTTGAGT
>WIPJ01009413.1:31533-57239 GCA_018155075.1 Cassiopea andromeda | reverse complement strand
ATAAACGTTCTGAGCATGATCATAGGAACCAGGGGGCACAGGGGGCAGTTGCCCCTCACTTTTCAAATTCTTAGGCAAAGTGCCTCTTTCCGTGTAATTTGATTGCCCTCCTTGAAAACTTGAAAATGCAAATATGAATAGAAAAATATGCGTGTCCGGCGATTTCAGAAGATCTAAGTTTCAAAATTTCCAGGGCGCGCATGCCGCCGGACACCCTAGCTGGTGTGCCAGACTAAGTTTTCAATCTCACTTCAAGAAACCCTGCCAAGCTGCTCCTCAAACTATGTGCCCTCCCCCACTTTTATAATGCTTCCCTATTCTGTCTTACTTTCTCGTTGTGACAATCAATTTCCTCGCGTTTGGCTCTAGACCAGGGGTCTCCAAATTGCTTTGAGACCCTTTTTTACGACAAAAATAAATAGGCAAAAGATCAAAAAAACCATCGCCGTCATTTAATGTGTACCAGTTCCCCTTCCCAGTTGCTTTACAGTCGATGCGGCCCCGAGCTGAAAAGTTTGGAAATCCATGCTCTAGACAACTGAAAGTCTACTCTCGCGCAAATCAAATGTTTTCCGTATTCTGTATGATTCCATGTGGAAGCTAGGTTTAATGTGTTTTTGCGAATTTGATAAAATACTGTGCATATCTGCATACTCTGTAGCCAGTATGCATTCTCGCCTCAGATTCTAGCCAGACTTTTTATAGAAAAAAGGATCGCTATCTGAGCTGGTAAAATGTTGGCAACTTTGGCCTGAATGTTTATAAAACTTGCCAAATCTTGCCAAATGCCAATTGGCGAGAGGTGAATGTCTCACAGCCACACAATCGCTTTCATTGCAAGTGAAAGCTCACAAGATAACGGAAATCGTCCATTTCATCAATTATGTCACAATTTAGAATCACTTTCTTGTCATAAAAGTGGGACTTTAAACGTTATACTGGCAGTTATTTTATTGTATATGTACTGAGTGATTCATATATGGGCGTTGCCTACTAGTTTGGGTGTGGTCCAATATTTTCAGCAGGACTGGCTGGCGGAGGCCAGCTACGTCACTGGGTTAGGGAGCTATAGCCCCCACAAGAATTCTCCTCGAAGTTCACTAGTCCTTGCCGTAGTGCACTGATGGCCATGGTTTAGCCCCTTCCCCATGTAAAGATTCAACCCGCCATCGGAAAATTGCTGGAGCCACTTGGTTGGAGCTATAGCTTTCGTATCAGAACGTGCTAGCCTCTCAGTTGGAAGGTGAAGACTTCTTATGCGGAGGCCTTTTAACAATATAGTACCCTGCTAGCTATATTTAAGTCCCATCGTTCGAGGACTTGGCCCCCTCCGATCGGAAATATCCTGGCGCAACCCTTTCTCCTCGCAGCCCTCAGTGCATTTTATTGGAAATTTTCAGGCAATGACCTTTCAGGCTTCCCGAATAGCTTCTTAAAAATTCAAGTAGAGGCTTCTTCAATATGGTAGCTGCAGCATGGTAACGAGGTTCGCATATGGTGCCATTTCTTTTGTAAGGCCGAGTGTCACAAAACGTGAAAAATGGTTCGAAAATTGAAATATCATGAACAGAAATTACTAAAAAAAGTTGATTTCGTCTCATGGAAGGGAGAAAGGAATATTCGTGAGATAAAAATACTGAGGAAGTATCATTTGGAAAAGAGGGAAGATTATACAAAGTATAACAGGTTATGTGGTTCTATTATTTCACTTGCAACTAAGATCAAAGAGCTAGATCCGAAAGACCCATTTAGATTGGAATCTACAAACAAATTGCTACAGAAGTTATATGATCTTGGAATAATTTCATCTCAAAAGAACCTGAGCCTATGCAGTAAAGTGACAACTTCAGCGTTCTGTAGGAGACGACTTCCCGTTGTAATGGTTCGCTTGAAAATGGCTGAGCACATCAAAGATGCAGTAAAATACATTGAACAAGGACATGTTAGAATCGGTCCAGAAGTAGTCATGGATCCTGCCTATCTTGTTTCGAGGAGTGTTGAGGATTTTATAACTTGGACAAATACATCAAAAATCAGAAAGAGTGTCATGGACTATAATGATGAAAGAGACGATTTTGATCTGCTGTAGCTACTTATCAAGAATGAAAATAATCGACTTTCCTTTTTTTTAATTTCAAATAGAACATAGCTTATGAGCAAAATTAACTACTTTTCTGAATATATCTAAGTTTCCACTTGCCTGTGCTTGCAGTTGGACTGTTGAGCTCATGTTGCTAATCTTTTCAATTCTTTAAACCAGCGGTCAGGAACCTATGGCTTTTTTCAGGATTGCATCTGACTCACTGGCTCACTGAAATATTTCTGAAATATTTCCTAGCAGACATTTCTTTGAAGCATTGCAAAACAGTGAATACCTCCAGAATAGCTTTCCAAAGTTTCTACTGGTGTTGTCTTCAGGTATTATATATAGCTCAACTGAGCATTTGCCAAGTCACTCTCCTATCAGATGATTTCACAGCCCCATGTGACACCAATATCCAATTGTATTGTTCTCATTGAAATAGATTTTTAAATATGATACCTTTGTGGCTTTCTAAGCCAAACAGGTTCTCAAACCCCAGCTTTAGATTGTGAAAGCTCTAAGTTCTATGCTACTCAATAAAACCATCACTGGGCAATATCCTTGTTCCTATGATTGCTGCTGTTAATATCAGTTCTTTTATGAAATCATATCTTTGATTGGAGTGTGATTACACTACCATTAATAGTTAGCATGCACAAAAACAAGAATTTTGCACATTACTGGTCTTGTTTAGGGAGATAGTATCTAGGCTTCTGTCAATTTAAGTATGGAAAGGATTATCAGCTTTGAGGATGTAGTCTGTGCACTTAAGGTTGTAGCTGTTGTTATATCCTTTTTAATATCTCCAAATTTGAATCTGCAGGAAGAAGGTCCTCTCTTCAAATCTAGACACCGGGCCATTTATACTATATGTGGCACCAGATTAGTGTACAGAATATGCCAGAACTCAAAAACCCCTTTCACATGTAACCTCAAGTCTCCCATGTAGATGTTCTGCATTTATGCTTTTTTTACTCCTAGTATATTGCATCTTTTGAAAATAATACTGAGCTCAACATTTTGGTTCTTCATAAGGAGCAATTAATTTTTGCTGTTTTTTCCTTTTTTGCAAATATTTCCAAAGTCATGTTTTTTTCTATGTCAGCATGCACATCCCTATTTTTTACATCTAATTTTCTCTAGTGGAAATTTCCTCATGCATCCAGCTGTCATGCTTTGTGAGCTAGGCACCAGAGATAATGTCAAGCCAGAATGCATGTAGTCATAATTGTTGAAAAGGGGGAAAGGGGATAGCAGAGGGGCTGTAGCCCTCTTCAACCAGACAGAAATCCATTTCATTTTGGGTACCTTTTCTGGAAGAAAAAATAAGAATTTTTCTGACTGCTCTCCAGATCTCTTTGATCTTTTGGACAAACAGTTGACAACCCACCTGACTTTGAAACCCTCCTGTGCACATGCATCCAGTGTTATAAGATACACTTGCAGGTATGCTACCCCAGTGGCATAGCCATGGGGGTATGGGGAGGCAAGTACCCCCCACTCTTTGCCAAGATGATCCTTGGCATTTATTTAACATTGATGAAAAAAGATTGGAGTGGGTGGGGGGTTGTAGCAAATTTTTAAAGAGGTAGAGCGTGTGGCCAAAAATTTTCATTGGTACCTCCCCACTTCCACACCCTTGTGCTGTCCAATCATTTTTGCTTGATAGAGAAGGATAACCCATAAGCTACTTAAACTTGAAAGCACCAGAGTTACAAGCTCAACTAAACCTTCCAGAATAGTGCAATGTAGGCCAGTGGATGTAGATTTCTTAGCACTATCTTGTTCCCACATTACATGGCATGGGTAAAGCCACTTTACCATCATGTATATTATCAACCCTAGTTAGAGTTAAGTTATTATTTAGCAATTTCCTAGAAATTTTTAGGACAATGACTTATAGGTCACTATTACCTTTATTTAACTTAAATTAAATTTGCCTATTCTGCAATTGCTGCAAAGTATATGTGTAATGTGATGTTTTGAAGGGTCTTATTTGCAAAGATTGAACATATAATGCAACAAATATCTTTCTATTTTACGTTTTGCAAATCAAAAGAAATTATTGTTGGGATTGAGTGCCCCTTGCTCCTCCATGTATGTACCACTGCATGATAGTATTGGAAGAGTGCCACATGAACTTCCCCTTTCTTGAGTGAATTGCTCTGTACACGCAATAACTAGATATTTAGAGTGACAGCAAGCTCGTATATGTTTTTTTTATAAGAAACAAGCTCTTCCTGCAGTCTGGATGTTTCTTAAAGCTTCGTGAAATTCAGCCTTAAGTATTTCTTAAATGCTTCATAAACTTAAAGAATTTTGGTGACAATAAGAGCCCAGAATAGGATATTTTGATGCAAGAAAATGGATGCTCAGGTTTCGCAAGGTATATAATGGATGTTAATTCTACTTTCTTGCTAGTTTGATCAAAAATTTACTGGTAAAAGCAGTTTTTGCCAGTTCTTTGAAACTCAGCCTGCCTATTTTTCTTAAATGATTCTTAAATTTTGCCTACTTTCATCCTCGTATTTCCTATAGACATGTTTCTTATATAATAAAACGTGTATTGCACAAATCATAGTTCTGCATTTGTAATGAAGTATGGTGTAATATCCAGTACTTCTCAATTATATTTTGCAAAGCCCCTGATGGGCAGAGAAAATATGTGCCCCCACTTGCAATAAACAAGATCATTATCTATAAAAAAGTATATAAGTATGCTTGTTCTTTGGGGTTGTACAAGAGCCTAGAACTGCATTCTGCCCCTTAAGGGAGCACGCACCACTATTTGAGAAACTATAAAATGCTTTCTTGCTGTGACTTGAAAGATATACTAAACACCATATCCTCAATATCAATTCAAATGAAGTTGGTGAAGAGAGTCAACAATGCTGTGTCAATTGTGTGTTGGCTGCAAGTTATAAAATAAAAGTTATAAGTTATAAAATGATTAAATTAACTGAATACGTAGTGTATAATTTGAGTGATTAGTTAAATTATCTAATGTTTGTAATTAAAAAAACACTGTACACGACTGAAAAAGATTTTTGCGGGCTACACTTGTTTTATAAGAAACAAACTCTCTGGCTTCAGCCTGGATGTTTCGTAATATTTCGCCAAATCCAGCCTTACATTTTTCTTAAATGTTCTTCAAGTTAAATACTTCCAATGACAATAAAGACCCATATTAAGAAATTATATGCAAGAAAAAGGACACTCAGTTTTGTAGTCACATAATGGATAGTCTTTCATTTTTCTTGCTAGTTTTATCAAAAATGTACTAGCAAAAGCAGTTTTTGCAAGTTATTATTTGAAATCCAGCCTGCCCATATTTCTTAACATTTTTCCTAATTTCAGCCTCTTATTTCTTATAGATATGTTTCTTATAAAAAGAACGTGTAATTGTGTAGTTAAACCTATTTAGAAGCGATACTCACTCTTAATCAATTAAAATTACCACGTTTGATGCAACCTCAATGTTCCAAAAATTTATTGTGCTTTCAATGTATTTGGCTGTCCTCAAACATTCAAACACGATATCCTTTAACTTTCACGCTTTTATTATAGGGAAGTTGTTTACAAGAAGGTACTACTCTGCTACTCAAATGTTACGAACGTTCAATTCTGGACTTTTGAGACCTAGGAAAGCTTAGAAGTTTACATGTGCTTGAAATTTAATTTATCTTTGTGCAAAATGTTGTATACCCTGTGTTGACTGTCTTGAAACAGTTTACTTAAAAGCAGAGCTCCAGATTATTGAATTAGTATGTAGCACATAAATGTACGATCATTTCTAGTGCCACAGGAAGCGTGATACCCTCCAAGGGATATTTCACTATCTGGTGTTCTGCAATCATTTTCATTGTTACCAAGAATTCCAATACGAAATACCAAAGCATTAGTGTCTGACCTAACATTCACTCCTTCACGGTTGCAGTTGGTTTGAAGTTGGGCTCCCTGTGCGAGTTCCTTCCAAGCATTTCTGCCTAGGCTGGATTCTACGTATGTGCCACTGTGAAACATGTCATGCAAGGAAGAGGCATTGACATTGATCTGCACCCAATTTGTCACACCCAACTTTTTCATACCAACACAAATAGAAGAGAAACTGATTTTCATGGCAGCAGAATACTTTGCTTGTATCTCAAAAGGCGATACCAAGCCGGCTTGTGAGTTATGCGCTTGTTCGTCTGTCCATTTGGTTGAGGGCGCCTTGAAGTCGTCCTGCAATGAATTACAGAGCTCGTAGTGTTCTCCGCCAACAATAGTGAGGTATGTAAAGAAATGCCTTAAATGTAAAAAATTATCGGTTCGGAAAACTTTTGGACTAAAATCTATTCGAATATCTATTTGCATGAATTGCATGAAATTTCTTGTTGTCTGACAGTTTTCCACGCCGAAAATTCTTGCATAAATTATTCAAGAACAATGAAAAGTGAAACAGAAATGAAATTATTACTAAATTAAAGAGACGCATGGTATAATGAGTAGGTGTGTAAACGTCTTTGAAGATACTATTACTACCTTGGAGAGATGGCTCAAAATCATCTGCATCGACTTCCTTACAGATTACTATCATATCTATATACCATAAAACCTAACATTTTTAGAATCCTGTGCTTTGTTGCTGACAACAATGAAAGCTAGTTGTAGAACACCATTCGGAACAGAGAAAGGCCTGTTTGTCAACCGCAACCTTGCTACAAACATCTACTCTGCACTTCACAGGGTACTAGTGCAGTTTCGTACAGCCTCCATGTCTGCTATGTTAGCAATTACTAAACATGGAGTGTATGTGGGTATGATCGCACCATGTTTGGTTAATTTCATAATAGCAGGTATGGAGGCGATACAAAACTGCATTAGCGCCATTTCACAGAAAGGCAAGCCTCGGTACACTCTTTTGTATATAAGAATAAAGCTTAGAAGACTATAAAAACTCAGAATCACTGAAATTTGAGATTTTTTGCTTTATTATGAAGAAAGATATCAACCAAGATCTGAATTTATTACTTTGAACTTCAAGCGATGTCACACCTTTAGTACATAAGAAAACTTTAAGAATGATCCAAGGATCAAAGCCATAAGAACATTAAGAATGAAAAATTAGGTGTTTCTAAGAAAATGAGTGCATCTCATGATAGGCATATGATATACTGTATATTTATGCTTGCACTGTCTTATCAATTTTTAGTGGAAAGGCATTTGTTATACACTAATAGAAATAGCGTATGCAGTTACAGATTGCCCATTTATCGCCATGGCGAGCGTCCATCCTCCTTGACAGTTTGAAGCAGGATTCATAACACAATGATGCATTCCATAAGCAATGTCGTAATTGCCAGAATGTTGATCAGCTTTCTCATAAACCTCTTTGCAACTATGCAGGCTCTGTATAGCTGAAAGATGTTAAAAATCTCATTAGATATTTAGTTATTAATTAAGACCAGTTCTACTTTTAGATAACATAACTCAAGTGTTAGTTTGTGCAACCTCTAGAATAACTTAAATTTAAAACACAAGATATCACCTCCAATTAGAATTTCTCAGCGCTCTCGTATCAGAACTTCTTTCTTTGGATATTATAGCCAGTTTGATTATGCTGAGGAACGGGAGCTCCATGGGCAGTGGTGTAGCGTGACCTCTTCGACTGGGTATTCTATCATAAGATTCTATAAGCTTTTAGGTGTAGCTGGGTGTGGCTCCTTGAGCCTGGGCATAAATATGGCAAATCAGTTTGCTTAGCAAACATCCCGTATGGAAGGATCTTTTATGGGATGACAGGAAGTACACATCACAGCGGAAGTGGTAGAAAATGACCTTGTCAAATATGTGAGCTGAACATTGAACTACACAAATGTTTCGAACTTTAAAAGACCAATGAATTTGATAACTGGAGGGAGCTGTTTGAAATCTATTAGCATTCACCACTTAAGCAAAATACACATTATAGTGCCCTTCCTAGCTAAGGCGAGAGATTCATACGGTGAATAAACTGGCCTAAGACGCCTTAGGCTAATGAATAACTTGGCTTTCACTGGTCTTCACAATTGTTACTACCAGAAAAATGACACACAAGTGCAAATATAGGTTGCTTACTGAAAAATATATAACCACAGGACTCTCTTTTAATTCTTCCATAAATACTTTTGCATCCTTTTCGACAACAGGCATGATCGCTTTCATGAACTTGGAAGTGAGACTACGGCAGTGAGCGACTGTTGACTGTTGCTCAATCACTAACCGAGGCTGGACGCTGGAAACAATTTTGCTTCCAATCCCATGGTTTTCGCAGATTAATGAGGAATTTATTAATTATAATGGAGCATTTTGATTGGTTGAACTCTATCCAGGGTATTCACTGCGTATTCGTGACAGACTTAAATTTAACATGGAGTTCTTTCTCTCTAAAGGTCTAGCAGCTTCAGCGTTCACTATATTGAAGTTCAGAAGAGCTAAAAGGTTGAAAGCAACTGTATTTGCCATTTCAATGACCATTAACAATGCAGTTTCTTACTTTTTCTGAAAATTGTAGGGTATTCAGTGAATACCTTGAATATCCTGACGCTACGCCACTGTCCAGGGATGAGGCTTATAGGACCATCATAATTGAATGCCTCAGCCACAAACTTCCAAACATAGTGATAGCACGAGTTAACAAAAGTAGAGTAGACAGGTAAGAGTGGGAAAAAGAGAAAATAGAGGTTTGGTGCTTACCACAAGAAAAACTTTCAAAATATGGCCTCTTCAATGTCAGAAAACAAATGTCATTTTGATGGATCGTACTGAGTAGTCTCTGAAAACTTGTTTATTCTGGAACTTAGCCCTAATTGTTCAGATCCTGTATATGAGCCCTTTAACCAATTCTTACAGAAATTGCTTTGAAGGGGGACATACAATGCTTTTTGAAGTGTTGAAGGATAGTCCTACGTAAATTTGACCGCTAGGCAAAAATTCCAGCAGTTATTTCAGAATTTCTTCCCCCCCTCCAGGATATACGTAATTGTGCTTCCTTCAAGTACCTGTGTGTAGATAGGAAAGCAAAATATGCTTTAAAAATAGAAAATAAAGCTGAAATTTGATTGGATTCATTTGAAAAAAAATGAGTAGTTTTGCAGATGATACCATAACTTTCGCAATGAATTCCTCGGAAAAGCTCCCCACATGTGCATTTAAAGCCATCGACCAAGTCAGTGCAATTTCCACCATTAAAACAAGGGAGACTCTCGCATTCGTTAATTTCTGAAAAGAGAAGAACAACAGGATACATTGCAGTGTACCAATTAGTTAGTGCACAATGGGAAGCATTTACGTTGGACATTGCTAATTTGCATATAAACGTTCTTGAAACTAACATTAGGCAGACTAATACTTGATAAAGGATGCAGTGTAGCATTGAAAAATGAGTTATATTTTATTAACTGCATGCAATATGCTAGAAGAGAAAATGAGTAGAGGAGGAGGAAGAAATGGAAGAGATTAGCGGAGGAGAAACAAGAGAAAGAGGTGGTCAAAGGAGCAGTAGGAAAACAAGTGGAGGACAAAGGAAAGAGGATACTGACTTGGAAGCAGGGTGTGGATCACAAATGAGAGGATTGGATGGATACAGAAGGAGGTGAGGTAGAGGGGGTTTAGGAGGAGGAGCTTGAAGAACAAGGGGGAGGTTGAAGACATAGAAGATCAAATAGAAGAGAAAGTTGAAGAAGAAGACATGAGTGAATAGGGCATGGTAAAAAGTGGAATTGGATAAATAGAAAGAAATGGAAGAAGATGAGGAAGTGGAAGAAAGAGGAAGTAGAAAATGATAAAGTGGTTGAAGAGAAAGGAATGGAAAAAAGAAGAAGCGGAAAAGTTGAAAAGAAGGAAGTGGAAGGAAAAGTAGAGGAAGTAGAGGATATTGAAAAACACGATTATGAAATGGAGGGTGTTGAGTGAAAGGAATCTAAAAACTAACAAACATGAGAAACTGAAGAGCAAGAGAAAGGTTAAATTTTCATAATGTTATGGTGCATTAGGTTATGTTTTATTTGTCATTTTATGTAGCATTCTGGAATGCAATGGCATGTTGCTATTGTATATTTAATTTATACCTATTTCGCAGTTGCTCCCAGTGAATCCTCGAGGGCACGTGCACAGATATTTGTCCAGCAAACTAGTGCAATTTCCACCATTTTTGCAAGGATTATTGATACAGTAATCATCTATAATGTAACACAGCATTTGCATCTAACAACAATGAATAATGAAAAGATACTTTGAGGGATCACGTGGGAAGCTGAAATCCTATGCAAGTACTTGTACAGCATAAAAACATTTCTTCGTTACTAGAATGCCCTTAAGATAATGATTTCACAAAGTTTTTGGAATATCTTCCCTTTTTACAGCAAACAGAGGTGCTTCTTTTGTTTGGGAGTATGCCTCTGAATGCATCTGTTCCCCTACTTTTGATTGCTTCAGCATCCATGGCGCCAACTGCACTTAAAAGCAATGTCTTTAATAAGCAAACTAATGCATCAAATGATAAAATTGAATTTGATGGCATCAGTATTCAACGCAAAAAGTCAAATCTTACGTTGCTTGCGTTTGCAATCCAGCCCATAATGACCATGTTCACAAGTGATGCATTTATAGTATGGTGGCTCACAGATGTCTGTGCAAATAGAATCATCTTTACATGGTCGCAGGCCCCGGCAAGTTTGGCCAATCTTTCATGAAAAGAAATACCATATTAGAAAGGAAAATACTGTGGAAAAAAACAAAGCAGAGATGTATTCATTCTTTTTCAGATAGAAGAAAGTGCATACATTTTACGGTAGACTGTTACGTTTAGAAATCAGGAAGATTACTTATGCTTTGAACTTACCAGAGTTGTATTATAATCTGTTGATTTGTATACCCACCCAGGCATGGATGACAATGCCACACCTGGTTCCCCCAAAGCTTTGCTATTCAGCTGACAAATCTTTCTGCTTCTATTGATGCTATAAGACTTGCAAGCCAGTTCCTGTACACACTTCACCATGCATTCTACATCAGTCATGTCTGAAATTTCGCTGATTAAGCACCCTTTTAATGCCATATCGAATACAATGATTTCAAAATCAGCGAAGACGATGCCGCATGGCAGTCGCAAGATGTGACAGGAAGTACAAAGAATATACATGCAATGAACCAACCAATACCTGAAGGAAAATAGTAAATAAACTAAATGGAGCTAGTAAGTAATTGCGCATGAGTGATCCATGAAGATTGAATGTGGAGTAAGCCAACCACCTCAGCTAATCTTAGTGCATTTGTGACTATTCTTTAAAAGCATTTACTCAACTTAAACAGTATCAAATATTCGGTAAGCACTTCTTTCCTTCTCTCTCCATGACATGATTCAGCATCATCATATTTAAAAGGGCCTTTGAACCCTACTAATAACCAAAAGTTCTCTGCAATTATTTGTTTCTTGCTAACCAGCTGTTAAATAGGTGTAAAGAATCTAAGAAGGCTATGAAAAGCGAGAAAATTGGTACACTTTCAAACAAAAATAGCAAGCAACTATCATAAAAGAGAAATTGCATAGAAAGTGAATAAACTGGAACGCTAACAGCAGTGAGTCCTTTAATTCTCTTGAAACGATTGAAAGTAACATCGTTTGCAAATGATAGCTTCAAGGACTATAATAGCAGTATTCTCAAGGTGAAAGTGACCAGATCACCCTTATAAAGGAAAGACCACACTAAGTTGCTACCTACATCTTCAAGTTGTTCAAATCCATTTCGGTGGCTCATCTCACACCAAAACTAACTTCTCCTCAAATATCTCAGGAACTACAAGGACAATCAATTCACTACAAATTCATTTAGATGACAGTTCCTGGTGGCTTGGTAGATGCTGAATTAGAACAATTTCAATACCTGTAGAAATCTTAAATGATTAATTGAAGTGTTTTAGTAAGCAAAAGTTCGATGAATGGTTATTTAGTACTAAATTGGCAGGAGTGAAAAGTGAATTCTGGGCTTGCAAGTTCTGCAATATCTTGCATAGCTAACCAAATGGGAAACTTTTAGACAGACAGTAGCAGAGTGAATGAAGCAGCTTAAAGCCAAATTAATGTCGGTTTAAATCGATATAATGTACAGTATGAAGCCAGACTTCACTACATGTAGTTTGTTGATCCACTCATTCATAATCATTTCTAAATGTAGCAGGTGAACACTTTAATAGGTCCAACCACTTTTTGAATATTTGTTTGCAGTAGTATTCTTTATTTGAATGGTGCAAGTTTTTAGGCTATCTATTATTTATCCGCTTGCAAGAGCCTTTTGTAAAATGTTGAAGTACTGACAGTCATCCTACATATCAGGATTTTAGTGTGCTTGCTGAGATATGGGCATGGTAATAATTGCACAGGGCTGTTGCTAAGACAATTGTTCTCAACCTCGTTTGGAAAGTCAGTTTCAGGGGCTCTTCGGTTTGGTTCACCCAGGGGTGGCGCCAGGAATTTTCCGAAAGAGGAGTTGACTCTTCTGACGAGGGCTAAAACATGGTAAAAGGTATTTTCCACCTTCAGACGGGGGGCTCTAGTTCTCCCTCTGGCCCCCACTGCTTCCACCCCTGGGCTCACTCATCCTGCTAGCACGATTCCTGTCGTCAAGCTCTGCTTGGCATGTGTGTTCAGCAATACAGTATATAGTGACATACATGTGTTTTAAATTTGAAGGAAAAAAACACATTTATCCAACTACGAAGGGTGCACTCACTATGCTGCATGCACTCTACTTGTGAAGCAATCAATCATTCTCCCCAGCTGCTCTTTGAATCAAATTTCTACCTCACATTTCTACCTCTTCAGTAACGACAAGGAATAGCAATTGCTTTAGGGCTGTCAGTTGTTTCCTTTTCAGGAACTCCGTCGATGAAACTGAAGTAACTTCTGGCATGTTGTGGCACATTGCTCAGCTGCAGTTTTCCGTTGCAAGGTGTTGATAAGAATAGTTCAGTTGAAAGCATACCATTCATCGTTACAAATAAGTCCCAATCCCCAACGATCTTCAGTCATGTGCTTGGAAAAAGCTACTCATTGATAGCAAAAGATATCAGCGACACTTGTGTTTTGACATCATCATGGTTTAATCTTTCAGGTGTTCTTGCAAAGACTCCCTACCTTTAAAGGTTAGGTTCAGGATTTTTTTGAACGTGTAGCTCTACACAAAATGTGAATTCTGAAGAATTTTGCAGTTTAAGCAAAAAAAACTGTGCAGTCGTAGATGTATTATCTTACAGCCAAAGTATGTAAGAAAGTAGATAGCAATAAAAACGGCAGACTTACGTTAAAAATGATTGGAGAAGCACAATTAGAAATGAAAATATATGAGACAGTTGCATTTATCACAAGATACTATTTTGCCGAAAGCAAGCAGCTCAGTTCCAATTGAAGCCAAGATTTAGGCCCCGTTTACACAATACCGGATAGCTATCGTCACGCAGCGATTTTACTATCGGATAGGAGGCGCTCCGCAAATAGATGGAAGGTCACTTCGCTCTGTAGGTGATATGAAAGTCACGCCGTATTGTTGTAACGCTATCCGGTAGTGTCAATGATCGTCCTATCAGACAAAGATCATTCCATAACGCAATTCGACGATAGAAGCCGGTATAGTGTAAATAGGGCCTTAATTCTTCAACACAGCATCGCTGGATTTTATGTACAGTTCTAAATTTTTCTTTAAAAAAAGCCCTGGTTGATGTAAAAGTATTTGTTGTTCCTCAAGGACAATGCTTCCAGCAAGTATTTTCAGCAGAAGCTCGCCAATTCTTATGTAAATTTTGTGCTAATACTTCGAATCTCTATCTCTGAAGATTGAAATTCGAACAGATATGGACAGTTTTAATTAAGCACTTAGTAGAGTGCCGCATAACGTTTATTGATAAATTTTTATGATGAGATAATTGCAAATGATATCTATCAGTAAAGTGGTTTAGCTATCATGGAAAACAAACAAAAGAATATTTAATGCAAACTCTTTCGCAGGTGGAAGGTGAGGTTATTGAACATAATAGCGTTAAATTGGTGATGCAAATATGATTTAAATGATGATAGCGAACATGAAAACTAGCTTTTCATGAGAAGTTAAGCTCTGGAATAGTACTTGAAGAGTCTAAATTATGGAAGTGACTCTATCCCAAGAGTTTCTTAGAAATCTTCCCAAAATCAGAGTCCAGAAATAATTCAAACCTTCCTCCGGCAGTAACTTCTTTACGTTTAACCTTCCTCCTTATTTAATATCAATATGAAGTTCCCCATGTTGACCCACCATTTCCCATGAAAAATCACCTCATTTGCATGCAACATAATTTTTCTCAAGATAGACTTTTTTAAATTGTTGGGCCTTCCTCAAACTGGCATAGATTTTGAAAAGCCTTCCTCCGGCTCACAACCTTGGAACCGTGACTTTTCCTGGACTCTGCTCAAAATGTAAGAAAAGCTGGGCATATCACAGCACACAAGCAGAATTTTTGTAGATCTTCGGCCAATAGCTAGGTGAAATTAGGTGAATTATGTGAAGCAGTGAGAAATTGTACTGTTTTAAGCCTTTCAGGTTCGATAAAGAGGCATTTCTTACCATGGAATAATCTCATATCTAATGAAATTTAACGTAAACTGTGCTCAAACGCTGAAAAACAGTCAAGGGTTAAAGTGATCAAGTCCTAAATTACCCAAGAATGGGTCAGATGACATTAGACGGAGGTACCATTCAAAAATTACGTACGTTCAATATTCATTGATTTTTACTCCCATCCTCTGTATAAAATAGATTTATTCGCAATTCCGAATTAAATGTAAGACTACCGCGACAAAAAGCAAAACATAGGCAAAACTGTTTTGCATACAGGGGGCCATGGTTTGGAATTCGTTACCTAACAATCGTAAAAAAGCTAATAGTTTCCAATCACTTAAGATAAAGCTAAAAACCATGCATGTAGAATAGCAAGACATTTTTGTGTTCGATATTTTTTTTTACTTTATTCTTCTTTCAAATTGTAAAGATTTTTATTTAGTATGTAAGTATGTAAAATTTTATGTATTAGTTTCTTTACATGGTTCCCTGGAAAACCTCTTGGTAGCTGAGGGGTCACCATGTTTAAAGAGCTAAAAATAAAAGATGATATGAAAATCCTCCTTGTACGCTTTCGTAAATTTTTGAATTACTCCTACTCCCTCTCCCGAGCCCAAGCTCTTCTAAGTCATCATCCCCACCCAGATATTGGAATCTGTTGTTTACCTCACTAATTTCAAATTGCGAGAAAGTCAATATTTGGCCGAGAAGTCTAAATTATCACAGTTTTGTATAAACATCAAGGGGAACTTGCGTGTGTATATTTAAATGACGTTTATATCTTTTCTAGGATGCTTCGCATGTAGTCAGTGATTGAGAATTACATGAGCGTACGTATGTTTTTTGAGGAGCCCCATCCCATTTGTTTACTTTCGTATGTTATTACGCAATTTTGGGTACCCCTTCCCCGCTTTAGAGCGTACGTATTTTTCGAATTGCCCCGAACGTCAAAAGTATAGCTATTTGTATCATTTCCTCCTAAGCCTAGTTATTTTTGTTATCATTGTTATTTTTCTTGTGTCTTTTTAGTTGATATAAATTTTTGGGGTGTAGCTCCCCTACAAAGCCTAATTTACTCCCAGTGTATACTAGCGATGTAAAGTTATGCTTGTATAAAGTAATTAAACTTCATGCTTCTAGAGCCTGAAGAATGTCACACAGCCCTCGAAAGTTAAAGCACAAAGCAAATAAATTCCTCCAAGGTAAATATGTTATGGAAGTAGGAGCCTGGATCATAAAGGACACGTGTCCCGGTTGTCTCCCTAAACTGGTGGGAACAGCAAAATCATTTCTTTTCGTCTCTGATGCTGCCACTTGAGTGTATGCCCCACTTGTACAAAACTTCCTAAATCCCTGCAGCTATGTTATCACCAAACTAGTAGCAATCTTTTCCTGAATAGTGCATGTCCACAATTTGTTTACCTCAACCGTAGAAAATTTACATTCCTGATTGAATAGCTTAGTATATCTCTCTTTTAATTAACTATAAATAACCTGAATCACAAAAGCTTAAGAAAAGTTGTACCTGCTATGGAACTGTTGCTTCAATTGTAATACTATCTCCTCCGCAGGACTTCCATTGCTAGCATATCTCAGCATCTCAGCCATCACGCTCAGCATTTTGGCAATACTAGTGTTTATCATTTACTTGTGCTACAAGTAAGACTTTTTCCTATTCCCTGTTTATTTCATAACAATGAGTCAAAGATAGCTATCGCAGTTCAATTTTAAATGCTTCAATGTATACAAAGTTAGCTGCCACAGTACAATGCTGAATGCTTGAATAAAGAACGCATCTTGGAGTGGAGAGGAAACGCATCTTGGAGTGGAGAGGAGCTGCTTTGTCTCAAAAAGTATAGGGTCTATTGGGATAAGTTGGGTTATATAAGAGCCTTTATGCAGTTATTGATGTAACAATTAGCTTATTTTAACATGTATTCCTAAAACACAGCACTCTAAGTACTATATCCAAGGAAATGGGTGATAATTTTAGAAAGGACAAGGATGGACTGCAAGTATAACGTAATCTTTGCAGCACTTTCGTCGCCATTTGTGCTTCTGCATCGGGGTAAGATGGGTAGTATCAGATTCAGAGCACAAAGGTGACAAGGAAAAGACATCTAGTAAGTTCCGGTTGTGGAGGTTACTGCCTTTTACATAACAGTAATTGCTGGGTAGTAGATAATAGGATATAGCAAACTAGTATATAGTCAATCTCCAGTCAAGCGATTATCCTTGTAAGAAATATGTCTATAAGAGACATGAGAATAAACTAGGTAAAGATTAAGAAGCATTTAAGAAATATAGGCACGGCTGAGCTTAAAACAATGCTTTGTACAACTTTTTTTAGAAGAATACATTCATTACATGCTTCACAAAGCCTCAACGTTCTGTTTCTTGCATCACAGTTGACTAATCCTTGTTTTTACTGTTTTTTGATATCTTAAGAACTTAAGAAACAGTTAACAACCATCTAAGGCTGATTTTGATGAAATATTATTAAGAAACATCCAGGCTGAAGACAGAAAGTTTGCTTCTTACAAAAAAATTCGTGCAAGTGCATTAATTCAAATTAATTTCAGTCAAAGTGAAATGCAGCTAAATCTAATGTAAGTCATCAGCCTAAATGAAACGAAGAAAAACCACTATCATTTGTTATATAAAAATATATGAGCATTTAGTTCGTACATTGATGTTTAAAATCATTTTTATCTATGAGACAATATATGCAGCCATTATCACATATTATTAAATTTCCTTGTGTTTGCGCCTAACATCTAGTCCACCAGTCTTCGTGTTAGAGGACGAAGCTATTGGCTGAACTTCAATATTCTTTTGTCGATTTTTAATTTCAAGCCTACGATCATTTGTAACTCGAAAAATGCTTTATCGACTTAAAAAGTACTTTAAAAAGTAATGGTATCATATGAAGGGTGCAAACAAATTCCAATTCTTGAGGAAGTTTGATCCTTAAATTATTCTTCTATCATTCTTAAATTTCAGCAAATTTTGAGCCTTAAATCTCCTTTAGACTATGTTTTTATAAAAAGTTTGAACTCACAATCTCGCAATCACTGCACATTAGGTGAAGGTTGCCCAGTTCTCTACTTTGTTTAACTTCTGTATTTCTTTGCTATGACTTTCATTAGAAACAGGTGATACCCTTGAAAATCCCTACAGTAAAAAGTAAAAAGATAGTGCTTAATATATTATTGGGATGAATGTTGTTCCCTATCTTTAAGAAGGAAAACACCACAAGGTTGAGGTTTTCGACAAGAGAGCTTCTGAAAGCATATGTTTGTTATAGAATGATGTAAAAATTTTGATTTATCGTTTGTGCAATGTTTCCTTATTAAAGGAGTGATTTTTTGGAAGTTAGAGAGCTTTCTTTCTAACGTTTTCAGTCGTAGAAAGGCGAATGTGAGATACACAAAAATGGAAGCAGAATGGCAGAATTCCTTCACAGCAGGTAACAAAATGGTGGTAAGAAGAAATTTTCTACGGCCTAGCATATAAGCTAATTGGGAAGTAAGCAAGGGCTAACTTTTAGCACTTAATTCCTACTTTCCAGAAGGCTTATGCAAGAGGGTCATTATTTTGAAGGATGCAAGTAAAGAGAACATAACAAATCTTGCAACAGAAACACAGCATCTTTCAATACTAAAAAAATTACAGTGTATTCAAGACTCGCCTTTCTCAGTTCACTACAACGACTATTAATAATAGATTCACTTTACTCTAATTTGTTACTCATTGGTTGGTCAATTTTAGGTCTTGGGTGCGTAAAGTGCCGATAGTGAGGGAAGCCAAAGAACTTTAACGGGCAGCACCTATCGCATTGGATAAAGAATTTTTAAAATAGGCCATGGAAGTTATGAAAGTGGCGACAATGCGTAGAAGTTTAAGTGCCGACAGAGGGCTCGGTAAAATCTTGTAGCGCCATCCTTGTAAGAAATGAGAAACGTGCTTAAAGCTTAACAAAAAGAATGGAAATGGATATGCTGGAAAAGGGTAAAATCTAGTATGACTCAACACTGACCAATTGGCAAGGATTCACCTCTGTTGGAAAGAGTGTTTGAAACGCATTGTAAAAAACCATATGCAAACTTATGTAATGAAATAAAGTGACTTTACTACAGTGAGAGTTAATGGAAAATATTCATAGAATTCGTTATCTCTCCTTTCACGTCATGAAATCTGTGCCGTTAATTTTATTGGTTTTGCCGCAATTACAGTGAAATTAAATTGCTTGTGTAGAAAGACTTTTAGCTGTATTAGAAATTTTTCGTTAATAACCTCTAATGCTGTCCCTATGACTACAAATAGGTTCTATTTTCAAAGCACTTATTTTAATCACTTTTTAATAAGTGTCAAACCTAGTAACAGCATAGGTTTCTATTTGGCTTTAGAAATGTGGAACAATGGTACTCACATGCATTTATGATTTTTCAATTAAAAGAAAGGCAAACGGAAAAGTAATTTGGTGAAAAGTACTATCTTCCGTATCATCTCTAACTTACATATTTGTGATTTCCGTACATTTTCTTGATAGCGATAAAACCAAAAGCAGAATAAGTTACCCGATAAATATGTTTTTGAGGGCAATAGCTTGAAAGTTGAATTTTCAGATATAAAGATTTTGAATATTTAAAAGATTCTTGTAGAATATTAAGGATTTTCGTATGATGTTCTTAATTTTCACAAATCAAAGTATTCGGATGTTCTCAAACCTCCAAGAAGCGTTTTCTGAAAATACACCTCCCAGAAAGCAGACAATTTCATATGTACTTCACATTTTACATGGCCTCATAAGAGGGCGTCTATAATAAATTGGATTGATAATGCTTGTGTAAATCAAGAAAAAACAAATTTTCTTTGACGCTTCACTTACAGGGGTACAAGCCTAAAGATGCCATATTTGCGGATTCATGGGAATACTTGGATGATAATGTCATATTTTCTTTTCGCAATGACCAACAGGAAAACAACGTGGGAAAGGATGGCATAGGCAAAGATCCAAACCAAAAGCAATTTCAAATTGGAATATCTGATGATCAAAACTCTCCCGTTTTCAATAGCAATGACGTTGCACTTGAGTATAGTACAAAAAACAATTTGCAACCAGATACTGGAGACGCAAATAGCTTAAGGGAAACTAGGGGAATTTCCTCAAAACACTGGGATAACTTCAATAATCAGCGGACAGCTTTACAGGAATTTTCAAATTCCTCCCCGTACTATTTACTCTTTAACAAAAGTAATGCGGAAGCTTGTAATAACGCAGATACTAATAGAGAACACAAGGAGCTGAAGCTGCCAGTTGGATATCTGCAAGAAGGAAGTGGAACTGTTGGGCAGCAAATGCCAGGACTTCAAAACTGCACCTATGATGAAAGTGAATATCACAATAGCTGTCTGACAGATGACGAAATTGTGGAAAAATACAGAGAAAGGAACAGGCACAGACGTTGGTCGCATCCAGTTTGGAAGGTGAATACTTGCCCCAAGAGCGTCAACACATACAAGAAAGTCAAAGTGAGGGCTACAGATATTGCCAAATGCAGTGAGCAGAAAAGCAATGGAGGATTTGTCCGTGTACACAATATGGATAGAGAGGTACATACGCAATACTTGACTGCAGGAAAAAACTTTGGTGGTACTGGCAACATTGATGGCCAATTCATGTCATATAGGCACATTTTGCGCCCTAATCGAAAATCAAGTGAATATTCTCAATTACGTATGAATGGAGATGAGATTAAGGATATGACCAAAGCAAGAAATGAGTTGCGGCAACAATGGTCAGTGAGCGAGCGGAAATCAATTCAAACCGATGGGCTGAAAAGTGATGAAAGCCTGTCTGGAATTGGTCAACTGCAAGAAAAACAAAAAATGGAGCTTGGTGTGATGCGCGAGAGAGAGTTTGACGAGGAGAATTCTATAATATACTTTGATTACGACACTTGTTCAAAACAGAAGGACTCGAATCATGGGAAATGGAGCGAATCATTAAAGCAAAAAGGGTTAAGTGAGCACAGTGATGCAACGTTTCGACAATTCTTCGGTGGTTATCCAGACGATGACGATGCTGAATACGATTCGTTATCGTCAGATAAATCTCACTATAGTGGAATTGATAGCAGGGATATATTGACGAATAAGACCGACGAAATGCTTAAAGGTTAGTCCGTAGAAATTTTTTCTATTCTGTAATATAGTGCAAGAGTCCTTTGGCTACCTTTTTGTGTTTCCAACTTTCTCTAATAAGCCTAGTCCTTACACCGCCATTGATCTTTGCTTTTTGTCAAATAAAAAGCCTGTTTTTAGGCAGACTAGTTCTAGATACCCTAGAACTTAAGAATCTTAGAACTACAAGGAAACAGTTAAGAAACTTTAGACAAGTAGTTGAACTAAAAAAATGTTGACATTATATTGCTTTAAATTTAAGCACTTACTGACACATTTTGTTTGTTACAATGTTTATTTGCTACGTCATTGTTTTGTTATCGTTTTCACTGCAATTTAGCTTGCTAAGTAAAGAAGCTTTTAAGAGACTTACAGAACTAGAATATGTGCCAAAAGTAAAGGTTTTACTACTAGGCCTTGACTCTGGTTTCTTATAGAAAAAAACGTGTACCGTATTTCCTCTGAAGAATGCCGTGATGGTCTTTACAAAACCGAGCTTTATGATGCGGCGTTAATTAGGAGGAAGGCATTAATTAGGAGGAAGGCTTTGGGTACAAAAGGGGCCATTCACATACTACGTCACAATAATTTTGGCATTTTTAGATACCCACCTACTCCCTGTCACACTTTGTCACAAATTTAAAAATACCCACCCATTCCTAATGTGTGACTTCACATTATGAATTTCAATTGGATACTTTTCTGCTTTCGTAGTAGTGAGTGTATTATTTCGTTTTTGGTCTCAAAATGGCATCAAAATAGGGTTGCCAGATTACTTTTCGACCGGAAGCCAAATTTCTTTTACAGAAAGGCCAAACTTGCCATTATGAAGCAAAATGTGCAAAATATAGAGTTGTTTAAAAAATGTGGCTTCACAATGCAAAAACACCTACCCACCCCTTGTCACACTTTGTCACAAAAATCAAAAGACCCACCCACCCCCGTTGTGTGACGTAATATTTGAATGGCCCCAAATGAAAAATGAAACTTTACACTATGTATTCTTTTCCCAAATAAGCGTAGAAAAGACTGTGAAGAGTGCTTTAAGTTCAAAAAATGTGTGTTTACAGTATGAAACATCAAAGGCTGTCAACATTGCTGTCTCCATCACAGTCCTCGTTCATGATGTGAGCTTTTAACGAGGCATTTATTATAAGACTACTTTTTATACATGTTTGGGAAGAGATGCGGCGTTCATTTGAGAGAGGCGTTTATCAAATGACGGCGCAGCACTTCTTTGCTTTCCTCCATGAAAAACCATCACTGTAAATGACAGTGCAACACTGTGACAGCAGTCGAAACTCAAAGAGAATACTTATGTTTGGTACTCGATTGAGAACTATCTCAAAATGAGTAATTGTTAGTTAGGCATAAATATTTGCAGAAAGTATTGCTTAATAATACTGTTCACGAGGACGGGGATTACTCCTATTTTTATGAATTTAAAGATAACGATCAAATAAACCGAGACTGGCAACAACAAGCAGCATCAATCCTATTTTAGATTATAGTTAAATATCTGCGAGATGGTGTTTCAGGGTCCTTTCCCTTTCTTTCTCTTAAAAAAACATTTTCCCATCGCTGTCCCACGAAATAGGGAGATTATTTGGATATACCATGATCACATCGTTTCTTTTGTGTGGTGAAAAGGGCTCATCTAGGATTAGCAGGATACACTGAAAGCAACACAATAGGGACTAGATTCCCATTTGGGATGCTTGCATGTATATTCTGGAACCCGGTGGTAAACGGCTTATCTTATTCAATTCGGTGGCTTAGATGATTAGAGCAAGACTTACATTGCACGAAAGCCTATGTTTCTGAGTTGAACGAGTATTACCAATAAATTAAGCTGGAAATGAGCTGCATATGTTTGAATTGATTGAGTAAGGAAAAGCAAAGTTCTTAGTTGGCCAATATCCACTGTGGATTATCTGCTTTAAAAGAATTTCATCTCACCGTAAACAACAGTCGCTTTTGATGGTCACTCAAAAACGAGGATTTTTCAGAAGCTCGATATTCTTCAACATGTTTTATTTTAAGCCTGAGATTATTCTTCAGTTGGTCTTGATGCAAATATGTAACCTTGTATTCTTAAATTGTTCTTAGATTCAAGTGATTTCGAGCTTTTCAAAAAGTAGAATGAAAAGAGAGGATTGAGCTCAAACTCCTTAAAAATTTTAGCAGAAATTGGGAAGGGGGAATCGGGCATTAGCACAACGTATTTTTCAAAAGAGAGAATCTTGAAGCCCCCAGTCTTCACTTGCTACCCTTCCATATCCACCACGTCTGGAGCACAGAATAGAGTAGATTTTGCTTTGCAGCCCTTTTACACTGCTTTGTTGTACTGTAATCAACATGCAGGGCTTACCCACACAAACCCACTGAGCCAAACAATTAAAAAAAACACATTAGCATCGAGAAATTTGGAATTTTCAATTTGGACAAAAAACGTTGGCGAAAAAGCTTTTGGACAAAAGTGTTACTGCTTCGGACAATTTTTCATATTTTCGGCACCTATTGGAGTGCTACGCTAGATTCCTTTTTATCTGTTAGAAACCAAAACAATATTACACAGAGACGCAAAAAAATGAACGAAAATTGTGCAACAGCATTGCAAGTTGATAGGAAGACAAACATAGCTACTGTGTAAATGCAAGGAAACCCTAATCGTAGGTTGATAGCTAGTGAATGGTACATTCTGCTTCTTGACCAGGTTCCAATTGAACTACAATGCTGAGAGGAGAGAGGGATGCAGAGGAATGTAGGCAATACCAAGCTTTTTTTGTCCGAAACCTTTCGAGGTTAATGTAAGCCCAATCTTAATTTATTGGCACTTCTAGTCCGAATGTAAGAACGAGGCCAGAGAACATTAAAAAGTTCGAATAACTGAAGAGGTATGGTATCATTGTACAATTCATACTATTATTGCTTTGCCTTCACAACTGTGGCGTCTATTTTACTCGTGATTATAGGGTTTTGTTTGTCATTTTCTTGATTTTGGCCCAACTAGCATTTTGAATGAGAGAATTTCTAGGAAATGTTAAATTAAGCAGAAATTTTAGCGCTAAGTCAAATCAGTTCTTCAAATCCAAACACGCTCTGAAAAGCATCCAGGTATGGGACCTCCAGTTTGACGTCCCTTCCGAAGGACGGTGGAGTGGGGTTAAGTGGCCAATCGACCCAGCCAGTTCAATTAGCTTAACTGAAGTTAAGCACGGCTGTGTATGGTTGGAAACTGGACGAGTGACCTTCCAGATGAACGACTACAACAGCTCACTCCGCCATCCTCCGGAAGGGACGTTAAACTAGGGGTCCCATGCCTGGATGCGGCATGCATAGTAGGCCTAAATTACCTGAAAAGCAAGGTATAACAGCCTACTCAAAATAAAGTCAACAACAACAACAACAAAATAGAAAATTTGTGAGAATTGGCTTAATTAAAAGAAGAGTAGTGGGCAGATCTGAGTAGATTTGTCACGCTCAGTAGTGTAAAGCTGGGATGGCTGAAGTTTGCTACGGTTGGCTCAGTTATTTTTGGCTACTTTTCTGGGGTCGGGAGTTATTATCATAGCATTGCAAAGGTGAAATGGCAGAATAATGATTATTTAGGCTTCTACAAAAGAGATTCTTTTGGAATGCCCCCAGTACAGCCTACATTTACACCTCTGTTTCAGGCGCGCAACTAGACATTTTCGAGGGCAGGGGTCCAATCCACGAAAAGGGGCACGCTAACACTTTTTAAAAAAGATACGGCCTTTGAATACTGTTTTCCAGATTCATAAATAAATAGAGGAAATAAAGCATGAAAGTTCATGGTATGGCTGTTTCTGAAGCCCAGTAATACTCGTCGCAATCTCTTTTTCTCGGTAGGAAGGAAATATGGGGGCTGGGGCAAAGCCATTCCTTTGCAATCTAAGGGAGATGGCCGTATTTTTGATATAAAGAGAATACTGCAAAAAGGGCACTTTTGGCTGAAAAGGGCAGAGATCCAGACTCTCAGCACCCCTTTAGTTGCGCGTCTGGTTTGAACACGCTCAACTTAGCACAGAAATTATAAGACTAACAACAGCAGCAACAGCAACAAAGGCCGGCCCGCTGTCCGAGCTCCTCCTAGATAGTTCTATAGCTCCAGACCACTGGCTACAAAAATAGCTTTTGGAAAACCACAGAGATCACTAATGAAAGTTGCTTCTTTGGTATAATCAAATTCCAGTTTTATTGAGGCACGAAAAAGATGCAGTGAAGAAGTAATTGAATTCCATGAAGACAGAATATACCGGCTACACATTTCTTCCGGATCATTTTGATTCAATACCATAATTTTATGCATCAGCCTAACGTGATCAGATGCTCTTTTATACCTACTTACAGTTACAATTGGATGGAGTGCACTTGCGAGAATGATTTGTATTTGAGAATCTATTTCTTTAGTGTTGGAAGTACGTGTGAATGAATATTTGCGGATATGAAAGCCTAACCAAAATTGCCTGGATATATTGCCATTCCCTTGCAATCAGACTTGTTACGCAAGGATCTTACAGTTAGGGTACATCAAAATGCCTGAAAGCGATTTTTGAGATTGCTTGTTATCACTTGAATTTAGTCAGTGAGGGAGTCAGTGAACGAGTTAGTATGTGAGTCATCGAGTAAGGCCAGTGAGTTAGTCAGTGAGTCAGCTATTGAGTCATGGAAACAGTCAGTAAGTCAGTGAGGGAATGGATAACTAAAATTGCCTGGATTTTGTGTTATGTACTGTTGTTCCTATTCGGTCAAGCTTTTTGTACAAAGTCTTATCAAACATGCATGGCACCGCTAGGGGGGGGGGG
>WIPJ01009413.1:0-20604 GCA_018155075.1 Cassiopea andromeda | reverse complement strand
AGCAGAAATTATGAGAAGATTTGCATAATTATGGATATGTCGATTCGTAGCTGTTCAATACAATATCGAGGAGGTGGTGTTATTGTGGGAAAAATTCGATTGGTGTTGTGGCAATTTACAAAGACAGCTTGGACATTCAGTCACAAGCAAATGTATCTCATCTTTCCCTGGAGCTGATGCTACTTGAAACGCTTTTTTCAAAGAGACTTAACTCAAGAGCTAGTTCCAAAAGTTCCTTATTTTCTGACCCTTTTAATCAAGTTCTACTACCAAAAGTTCCTTAATGTTCACCGCACTCTTGATTATTTGCAGTTACAAAAACTTTTCAAAGTGAACAGCTCCTTACGTTTTTTCCGTTGGCAGTAAAATTTCAAATATATAAGCCACTTACGAAAAAGTGCATTCAGTTTAACAGGGGTACCCTTGATTGCAAAATAATCGGGGAGAGGGAACAAAAGAGAAAAGGGATAGCAACTTTCACCGAAAAGTAGTAAGCAGAGGTTTTGAATAAATGGAGGACCGGACAGTTTATAACTTGATTTGCTCTGCAAGCAATTTTCACATTTGTTTAATACGGTAAGCAGATGTTTTGATAATCAAGAAAGATTGCGATTTGAGTGAATAGACGTCAGATCCAACTCATTTCTCTCGTGAGCTCGTCAAAAGTAATAGTTGGAGAATGTTTAGAGTAAGCGTTGGCAGAAATTCAAAAACTAACCATCGGTGGCGGAAACCATTATTTGTTATTCAAGCGCATTAAAGTACGGTAGCGGATATCAAGGGAGCATGGGGGCAAATTGCCCCCAGGTGCTATAGAGTGGGAAAATTCTCGGTAAACGTAGTGGAACAAAGGCTAAATACTCAATTTTTTATAGGAAAGTCACTGTTTTGCATGAACCTCAATTTTCTTGTGCATTTTTTTTTTATGAAAAATACATGTAATTGACAGAGATTCCTAAGTATTTTGTCGAATAGACGTATTTCTTCTAAAATACTAGGTAGTTTCAGCCCGTTTGCCCACTGAAATTTTTTTAAAAACCGTCACAGCAAAAGCACGTTGCTTATACTTCTCTTAACTATGCAACATGATTTCATATGATAATTTTTTTTCAAACTTCATCATATATATCATATTAAAATCTACAAATAAAAATCTCACTAAATAGGTAATCTGTATTTGGCTGGCTTACTATGATACACTAAATTTAAAAAAAAAATTATGATATGAAATCATGTTGCATAGTTAAGAGAAGTATAAGCAACGTGCTTTTGCTGTGACGGTTTTAAAAAAAATTTAATAATAAAAGTTAAAAATAATAATAAAAATAATTTTTTATTTTAAGTTGGTGTTTCTTCCTAGCATTACATTTCAAAAATGCGAGCTAATTCAGACCAACTATTTATAATTAAAAGACAAACCGAAAACTACTATAAATTAAAAAGTATAAAACTAGGAAGAATTATCTACATATTTTACAGTTACATTCCTCTCCATTCCAATTTCTAATGTTCTTATTGAATATGGCAACTTATGACGCTCCTTTTATTGGCATCAGATGATCAAGACAAAGTCGCGCCCTCAATTTATTGGCAGAGGCTAGCGATCTTTGTTTATTTGTAGTGGTCAGAGATTTGCTTATCATCAATCATCACAGTTTTAGATTTGAAGGAGATAATTTCTTATCTGCAAAGAACTCATGGAATTTACTATGTGCTCTCAAAACGGCCAGCGTGCTCAACATATATTTGTAATCAATGTGTGGATAATGATCAACAACTAGGTATTTAGTATTTACAGGTAATTGATGGAGTCTTAAAATAAATGATCGTATCCAAAGATAGTAGTCTTGAAAATTGATGCAGCAAAAAATCGTCTTCAAGTTTTTTGTTGTTGCTTTACCATTGTCTCACATTTAATATCTGAAGGTTTTTTGGCAACTGGGACTCTATTGCTTCATGAAGCAGCAGCTAATATTTGAAATTATGAAATTTCCGTTTATTGTGGAAATGAATAGGTTTTTCATAAATTCTTCATCGAGCTTTGCTCTTAAGGGGTCGTTACTTATATCTCAGGGTGCCGGGGTGGGTTAGAGTTTAGAAGCTGTTCAACAGTTTTGTACCCCGTCTATTTTTGCCGAAAAGTTATCATACCCCATTCAGAAATAAGAATAAGATTTTGTACCGGAATGCTGGAAAATGTTCCATGTATAAATGTTCATACTCTCCCTAATTCTAACCCACCCCGGTACCACAAGTAATGTTCATACTCTCCCTAATTCTAACCAGAATTATAAATGACTGTCCCCTAAGTAGCTTTTAAATTTATTCCATTAGGTTCGAATGCATGGGCAAACAAAGAAACTACTCTATTCAGGGCTGGTGTGATGCTTTAGATGTTTAGCATAATGCTAACCACAGCTTGCGGTGGCGTAGAGTAATCTTGTTAGAAGACATATAGACTTATCATATCTAGCTCCAAAGCTTTACCGAGAATCCCATTTGCCCAGGCATGTTTGAACATTGGCAGGAAAGGCAATTTTAAGGAATTATGAAATATCAACTTTATAAAGCAAAAACTTTCAATGATGTACGAAAGTACAATTGTTTACCAGAGGAAAATACCCATTGTTCAGTGTTCATGCATTCCTATTGAGCTGGATGCCGTGTTTTTTATCCTTTGGTTAACAGAAAGGCAGAATTGAATTAAAGCCAGAATTATGCCGATCACAAAAGAACAAGCAAAAATCAAGAACCGTATCTTAAAGAAAGTAATAAATAAAACAGTTAATTATTGAACGATAGGATATTTAATACTTACATCATTAATATTACAAACACTGTATGATACTGTAGCTGTCTAGTAGGGCTATACAAACCAATTAATAACTTACAGTCAGCAAAACGAGAAAAATTATCTCTCTTTGCTACGTAATTTGTAAACAAATCAAAGATTCGGTATCTGTACACATACACAAGAAGTGGGATAAAGAACTGTCATTGTACATGTTGTCGTTTTACTATGTGACAAGGCCTCTACCCATACACTCAAGGTAGATGCTAGCTTACGAAATAAATAACCTTCAATTTCTACTTTAGACATGCAGGTGATACCCCAAATCTGATGCCAATATCAAAAGTAAAGCAATTACATTTGCCTAATAGGCCTCTTTTGTCAACAGAACACTACGGCAAAAGTATACAATGATCACAGACAGGTGCTATAAGTCATAGCATTTTGATAGTACATCGCGCTGATATTGGAAATATTGAAGGACAACTTGTAGTGCGGCAATAAAACGAAACTCGTCATGCGTCGGAAATAATCGCTGGAAATTGCTTTCATCCAGATCCACAAAAGGTTCTTTTGATTCCCATGAAGAGCGACATGTTTGACTTTACATAACCACGCAACTCTTCATCTTTGGTTTAATACTGGGTCTTCGCTGACTCAACTCGCTGGCGGGTGGACCTTGTGGCTCGGTTGTACTGTCGTTCTTCACGCTTTTCCCGGCGCACAGTGGTGCAGGCTCACTGCTGGTTTTGCCTTTCTCAATAGCATCTCTCACGTCCAGTAGGTAATTGTATATGGAATCTACTTTAAAACCTGTTTTTGCCGAAACCTCAACATAGGGGCACTCTATCTCTTCACTCAGTTCAATACCCTCAGCTTCGGAAACTTTCCGTCTTGTTGCACTAACATCCGCTTTATTAGCAACAAGAACAAATGGTAGTTCATCCTTCTTTGCTTCTTTCAGCTGTAGAATATTCTGCCAAACACTTTTAATAATATCAAAACTTCTCCTGTTCTCAACCGAATAAACCAATGCAAACATGTCACCTTCGGCTACAGTTATTGTAAACATTGCGGGAAATTCATACTGTAAATCACCAGCCGTGTCGTATATCTTGAACATGTTAAGAGCATCTCCTTCGGACCTCATCACTGTTTTCTCGTATATATCAGATACTGTTGGTCGGTAGGCTTCGTTAAACGTGTCCGTCAGATATCTATGAATGATCGATGACTTTCCAACTCCTTTACTTCCGATTATAATTACTCGGAAAACAAGAGACGATACATTTTTTGCATCGTTCTGTGATTTCGAGCGTAGTCTCGGAAAACCAGAAAAAGAAAGCGGTCGACTTGGTTTTGCTAAGCTTTTTGCCAATATCTCATTTGGTGATACAAGCGAGTGCCTTTTCTGGTATGCGACTCTTGTAATTTCTGGTGTTAGGTAGTTTTGATTCATATTTACAGGATTCGTTCCAACATATAAACGACCTCAAACACAAGTCTCTCTCCTTGTAGTTAAATGTTCCTCTCAAGAGCGACGCTAGTTTTTAATGTGTAACAACTTTCCTACGATACTGAGCGAGCAGCACAGTCGTCTTCAGAGTTCAAGCAGCCTATTTATCTCCTGTTTCTTCAGAACTGTTCCGCAAAGTCACGCTCTAAGACTGGCATGTGACATCCATTGTGCTTTCTTTAAAATACAACAGCTTTGTAGTGAAAAAGGAATCTCGCTTGCGTAGTCAGTGCATTCGAAATGTTTTCGTGCGGGATGTGAAACTGACGGAGAAAAGCGCACTTGATCGAAAGTCTCCGGGTTCCAATAAATCTCTGATAGGAAATCGTTAACGTCAGTTATTCGCTTGAAAACCAGCTAATTGCCAGTTGGTAGCCACTTTGATTTCATATTGTGCAGAAATTCTTTTGCTTTTGTTGTTCATTCAATAACGAGCCTCTAGACGCACATGATACAGCTCAATGATCATCATAGAATAGCCAAAGGTTTATGTATTAATAGTAGGGCTTTCAATGCTGGTTTTCCTTATATTGAGCACAGTCTGTGCATTGTTGTAAATCCCAGGTGCGTGTTTTGTTGTGAAGCAAAAGCTAAATTGTAGATAACTGACTCTTTGGAAGGTCCCGTGCGGTAAATTTGATTGAAGTAAGATATTCCAATAAACCGCAGTACTCTAGGTATTCAATACCAAAAACTTGTTATAGGTATGCTGCGGAAGATAAACCTAAAATACTCGTCATTCTTGAAGAAATGTATGAACTACAAGCATTCTTGCACTCAATATAGTCAAGTGACCTGTGTATGGCAAAGGGGTTCCCACTGGATTTCACTGTTAAAAACGATATTTTTTCATATCTAGAAACTTCGAATTGTGCTTAATCAGAAATAACTAGCCTTCGATTTTGTAAAACATTTGTTGCCACCTTTTTATCCTATTCAAATTAATAGAAATACTAGAAATGAAAGTTTTCCAGCCTCTTACAAAAACATCTTGCCAGAAGCAGGATTGACAATCTAAGTCTGTTTTATGATAATTTGGCATGACTCTGCAAAATTTTTTCTCATTTCAATAGCATTTATTCTCCTTTTTCAAAATCCAGAAGAAAATATACCATGCGTTGCTGGGAGTAGCATACGTTTCATTTGTAAAGACTAAAGCTTACTATAGCTGTTGTCTGCTTCACAGTTGGAATTGGTATGGACAAGGAACATTTGGTCAATGACAGTATGACAGATGCAGGGGCGTTGCTATTGGTGGTTGTGGGGGAGCATGTGGCGTCACACTCCTAACCTTGGGTGACATCACCAGTAGAATTAGATCCTATCATTTTCGTCGATACATGGCTGCATGCTTTCCCATGTTCAAAGAATGTCTAGAATGATCTTTCTAGTAGCATATCACTCAACAAAAAGTAAGGAGCTTTTGCTAAGGCCCTGGTTAAACGAATTCAACATTTCACGGAGCAGCATACAGCATTTGTGCTCAGTGAAATGTTGGATGCGTTTGACCACTCTTCGACTTTCCACGATTTGTGTGTGCTCAGTTTGACAAAATTCGGAAACATACACCTAGAGATAATCTGAATACAAAAGAAGGCCTCCTGTTTACAGTACAGAGGTCACGAAGCTCCAAAAATGTTAGACGGAATGTTTTATTCGTTTGACCATCCTGAGCTGAGCAGCACAGAGCAAGGCAGATCAAAGCGAGCAAATGTTGTGTGCTGTTCGATGAAATGTTGAATTCGTTTGACCAGAAACAAAGAAAGCAATTTGGTTACAAATTCATAATTCTGTCGGCAAACTTTATACGTTTCTTCTCAATAAACTGTTGCTTACATTGCTTTCCCCCAGAAAGAGGTCACGTTGTAGCTGGAAAGGTGTTTCATGGAAGCACCAAAAAGGAGGCATAGATGGAAGCTAAAAGAATTTGATAGTCGTCTTCATTCTCTACTTAGATGTCACTAGCAAGTCATGAAACGAAATTTCACAACTTATGTGATGACTTAGTACTCTCAGAGAAAAGAGGATTGGTATTTATGATGTGTTCTATAGAGCAGTCGCGAAATTATACAATCTTACAGCATTACAAATGATGACTGAAATAGCTAGTGGTATTACTAGTATCACACAAAGCGACAATGCATAGGCTTGTTATCTTTTCATCAGCACTAGATATGTCACAAGTAATATGAATGTTGTAGAAAATGCAGCTCAAAGAAAGATAAGCTATAAAAGTATTACCAGCTTTAGGAACTTCGGTAAGTTGTCTGCAAAATTATGTTTAAAAAATGAAAGAAAAAATTTAAAGTTGCGCTGGAACTTCATTTGGCAAATGATTCTGTCGATTTTTAAATAGGAACTTCATCCCTAAAGGGCTCTTGCTAGTCAAGTCACACTACGAGTTTACTGGCTTAATGAGATAAACTCAAAGTATGTGTTGTGTAGTACACAATCAAGCCAATAAATTCTTAGTGTGGTGCTTGGCTTTCCAGTTAACGGCTAAACGGATTGAGCTCACCTGGCAGAGCACACTCTTCATGTCAACAAAAACAAGTGTGTGGTTTCCAACTGTAATTGAATTTTCCTGTCATTGAGGAGAGTGAGGTGCCCCCCACCGTAACCCATATTGTATTTGTGCCGATTCAGGTAGGGGTAGAAGGTACTTGTGACTATTTTCAAATTTGGCAGGTCCTATTTTTATTTCAGTACAATAGTTAATTTAAGCAGAATGCGAAGAAAAAATTGAATTTCTGCGCATTTTTTACTTTGAAATGCAAGCGACAAAAATATGCATATTTCTATGACATGAGAACAAACTGAATGGCTCGAAGACTTCTAATGGCTACGAATGTTGATACATAGTTATAACTGATTGATCAGTATACTTTCCTACCAATGTGGAGATGCTTGATGGATCTCAAGATGTAAAAATTAGTCCAAAGTTTGCCAAAACTACCCAATTTTAGCCCGGACTCTCATAAAATGATCCTGGACCTACTTCCTTGGTCCAGATACATCCCCATTGGCTATGACTGTTGACATATAATTAAAACTCAGTTACTACTATAATTTCCTACCATTATGGATGTGCTTGGTGGGTCTTAAGGAGTAAAATTAGTTCAAAGTTAGCAAAAAATGCCCAAATTTAGCCTGGATTCTTAGAAAACAACCCTGGATCTACTTTTCCGGTACTGATACATTCCTAATTGCTATGACTGTTGATATTGAATTAGAACTGAAATACCACTATGATTTCCCTTCAATGTGGATTGGGAGGAGCTGTGGGTAATATTAGTCCAAAAATAGTCCAAAATCAGTCCTAAGTCTTGACTACTCCACTGGTCTTGAGACATTGGAATGAGATGAATAAAAGTTCATTGGTGTTAACGCCAATCTGCCAGTATACATTTTCTAATTAATTTAGGGTGCTTTGATAAACTTATAACTGAAATATGTGCCAAACTTACCCCAAAATTGCTGAACAGTTCCAACTCTCATTAGAAAAATAACAGAGAACTTTTACCAGAAACAAAACAGTTATAAAAAAATGAAAAGGCAACCAGGCTGGCTTCAGTATAATTTGCATTCTTCCAAGGCACCGAAACTCTGATTATTATGTTAGTAATAATGGTCTTGAGTAAGCATTTTGTTTAAGATTCCAAAACTTTCTGTTTTTTTCATTTTATGACGTTCTGACGGAAATTGTTTAAACAAACAAAGCTCAAAAAAATAACAGAGATTGAAGTCCGAACTTTTGATTTCAACTTGATCATGCGTTCAAATATTTAAGCCCTATCCTCACCTCGTGGCGGGGGGGGGCAAAATTTGCAGAATTTTGACCCTCTACACCACTACGGTACATCTTTTGCTAAAGACAGTATGGAACTTTTTTGAAAATAATGGTAATATTGAAATCAGCATATTTGCAAATATTACTTATAATTTCTTATTTCATTATTTGGATGCTATTGAACTGTCGTTGATATGGTACCTTTTATATTTACATTATATCCCATTTTTACTGGATCGTAAGCTCACATTTACTGCAGCTTAAGCTCAAAAAGCCAAATTTTCAGGGCCTTTGTAGAAAAATGATGACACCATCAAAACTCACATGCCTATGGCCATTTTGTCATGAAAAATGGAAGTTCTTGTATTGCCTTATGGATGTACGAAGTTTGAAGGCATAACTACTTCTCACACTAGAATTAGACAGTGGGGTGGTAATTTTCTGAGATTCTGGGCTAAGTATGGGCAGTTTTGGACTAACTTTGGGCCATTTTTACACCTTGAGATCCACCAAACACCTCTACATTGGTAGGAAAGTACAGTGACCAGTCCGTTTTGTCTATATACAAACATTCATAGCCATTGAAGTTCCTTGAACCATTAATTGAGTAAAATTCAATTTTTTTCTCCGGATTCTATTTCATTTAACTATTTTCCTGAAATGAATATAGGGTCGGCCGTAATTCAGGAGCAGACCTGAGTGAAAATATTCTTAGGGCTATTGAGATGCAAATGGATGTGAATTTATTGCTCTTGAAGGATGGTGATTTGATTGCTAGGCTATTCACTGGCAATGGTCTTTCGAGTCTTCATCCCTTCAAGATATAGCTAAGAGAGGTCTGTGTGGGCAATTTACGACAAAATTTCGTACTTCAGTCCCTACTAGAACAGCAATGGCATTTTTGCAAAGAAAGAAACTGAACAGCTACAGCCCACAACACAATTTTTTTGCAACGTGTTTTGGAACAAATTATTAGAAAATATGTCACATCTCCACAACAGCAATGTCAGGCCAAGAACAGCGTGGCTGTACTTTCGTTTTGTATAAAAGGCTTGCCCCATCTGAAACGCTTGATGAAATGCTATTGCACATCTGATTGCACGAAAAGGCTTTGCTCTTGTAGAAAATTGGTATCCTATTCTCGACTCCGAATGGTCACGTGACAGTATTGCATTGGAATCACAACATTATCATGGTATCACAACCAAGTCGGAAACACAAAATAGGCTAGAACGAACAGTAGGATATATTTGGAGCAATTCGGAAAGTATAAAAATGTTGTTACTAGCTTATGCATACTGCTAGAAAGTAGTAACAGAATTACTTTACTATAGTTGAGTAATAGCCATAATGTAGTATAATGTAATATTCTCTCATTCTAGTGTGATTAATTGCATCGAAAGTGTACTTTCTCCTGATATTTAATAAATTCGTATGCTCTTATGTTGAAATTATTTCAGGGAAATGCATTTTTGCATAGGCATAAGCACCTAAATCCATTGCTTTTTGCACATGCGTAGTAAGACTAATTCTTTTCGAAAAAATTGAAGGCTATTGTTTTCGTGTTCATTGGAGCTCATTTGTTATAGAATCAAGTAGATATTGCCTTTAACAGCGATACCTAGCGGAATTTCACAAGTCACTTGACTAGTATTTTGCATACTTCTTTAACTATGCCAAGGAACCACAGTAAGGGACGTAGGAGCTCGGGGACAAGGGGCAAAAGTACCCTTCTTATACTATCTACTGATGTGATTTTTCAAATTTTTATTCATACATTCGCTCCCCATCACCTGTGACAATATGCAACAATGGTTGGGAGCATTGCTTTTGCAAAGTAACCCTTCAGTTAAACTCTGACGTCATTATGACGTAATAGTCAGTGCAAGTGCCTTTCTCAATACTTTTGCTTCCATGTAGTGGTGTAACCAACAATGGTTGTGGTTAGGACAACTCCTAAGGGCCCCTAAGCTTTTTACGCACTAAAGGGGACGCACCCTCAGAAACTTTTGAGAGATAACACTTATTGTATTGCTTGGTGTGCAATAAAGTAGCTCTTTTACGCCACTGCTTCCCCGCCATACTGTTGCTCCGGCATCCCTGACCACAGTTCACATAGCGAGGAACGAGGGCAAGAATACCCAAGCTTGGAGAGAAATCTTTTCAAACTGAAATCAGATAGTCATAGACAGTAATGTAACTTATCAAAAAGCCCTGGTTTCCTTGAAATGTTATCTTCAACTCAAGATGGATTTAGGTCAGATTGTTTAGGTCAGATGGCATTCTCCGATACAAAGCAAAAATAAATTCTAAATAATGTCCATGCAATCGTTATCATTAAAAATCTCCGTCATGTGAGTCAGTTTTCCTATGAAAGCAATTAAACCAGTGTTTGTATGTCTGTTACTATATCTTATGACTGAATTCTATAAATTCTTGTTTTGACTGCAGGCCTGCTCATTTCTTGCCTCTGCGCAGACTGGAATTGTCCTTACATTTGAACTTAAAAATTTTTGATTTTACGTCGTCTGACTTAATCCTTCAAGTGTTTTAATATAGAGATAGTAAACATTTTTTAAACGTTCACAATACATGACAGCTGATGTTATAACAAAGAATTTACATATGCAAAGAATAGTGCAAGATACTTGAACTGGAACGAGGCTTAGGAACGAGGAAGTGTCAGGAGAATTAGATCAATAGGGATGAAAAGCAAATTACAGGAGCTTTTCTTCACCATTCTCTCTATAATTTACATCAGATTTCGTACAAACTCCTTAAAAAAGATTTTCAATACTTTCCAAGCCAAATAACGAAATTTCCAAAACCATAAAACTTATTTTCATTTGGATTTTGCAACCCCATGAAATAGAAAAACACTATTTTCGACGATATATGTTTTATATTATTTATAGTGAAATAAACAAACACAACATATACGGTGCTTAATACGACACTAAGCTACATCCATTTTAGGATATTTACAGTGTTTTTCCAAACAACAATCCAACATTATTCCATAGCTATTTTGAAAAATCTCCTTTTCCCAAAACTTTCCAGGTCCTGGAAAATGGCATTTTCAATGTCCATAACTTTCCAAAAGTTTTCAAAACCCGTACGGATCCTGATGCATATCTCAATTAAACAAATATGTCAAAAGTGTGCCGTTCCAACGACTAATCCAGCTAGTAGCTTCCAGTCAAAGAAGCTAAGCAACGAAAAGCCTTTAAAGTTCTCAAGTTTCCAAGGTAACCGTTAAGGAATATTATATGATAGATATTTTAATCGACTTTTCATTTCCAACTAATGAGCTTACTGTGTAAAAGATCGTTCCTCAAAAGAGCAAAAGGAATTTTGCCTAGCGCGTACAAAATACAGCTAGAGATCGGGGGTTTAGTCTAGCGACTCAAAAGTCGCCGAGAGATACGAAATTAGATGAAAGATTTCGCAAAGCAGCAAGAATCCAGTGTTGAAGCTTTTACTTCAATGGAACACTTCATCTGATCAAATCCAAAATCTCTTCCATGAACTTTCCCAAATATTGCCAAACATTGGTTTTTATTATACTTGGGAAAAATCACGAATTGCATTATTGGGAGTAGCCAAATTTACTTACGCCCAACGTGAATTACATGTACTTAGGCTGGAAGATTTTCGGCGTGCACTAAGCTCTATTTTTGATGTACGGCGTGGAAACGAATGGAAAATGATTTGGCGTGAGGAAATTCTGGAGTAGTTGGTTTGTGAAACTAGATGACGCGGTATTTCTTATATTCTTGGCTTGGGCTAGTGCCGCGCATCCGTACTTTTCGGCAAACCAAGAATAGTCCCTGACGCACATTTAGCGTGGAGATGACATGGAATGCACCCCAAACTTTTCACTTCAAATGTGCTGCTATATACTGCAATTCAGTACAGCTAGGATTCTAAAACGGAGAACAGTTGAAGCGTGAAAAGTTGGAGCCGTTCATAGGTCTTGTACAACACAGATACCGTAAATCCTCGAGTAAACCCCCCGAATAAGTTCCCACCTAAGAAATCATTTTTGTAAATAAGCCCCTCTCGAACAAGCCCCATGTGGCCTTATTTGGGGAAAGCATCATTGCAGAATACTATCTCATTTCAAGTAAGACCCTCAAAGGACAAAAGCTATACAGTATTACTTCTTCACTTGACTGGAGACAAAAAATCGGAAATAAACGCTACTTTCATGATGCTAATGAAGTAATCTTTATTGACTAATGAATTTCGTTTCCGAAATAGCCTTTTTGCAAGTTTTCAATTTATTTAATTGAGAAAATTATGTCATACCTTTGTTCTTCTAATGTCAACCTTTGAGAATAATACCAAACTTTGAAGTAAGCACCCCCTCGAATAACACCCCACCCAAAAATTCATTATTACAAATAATCCCCTGGGGGTTATTCGAGGATATACGGTATCAAAGGACACAACAGCCATTTTTCCTGGAAAAGAAGTTACAGAACTAGTGAAGCAGATCCATTCAATCTTTTTTCGGAATAAGAGAGCAAGAAAGCTATAAAAGATGCTTTTGGATAGAAAGGGATTTAATCCACTTACAGAGTAAGAAATTAACTAAAATAGAAATGGAATCTACATGAACAATATTATTGCTCCAACGTGCAAAATATACAGAAACTAAAGCCATGTTCACAGATACATAAATATATACACTATAAAAGCTCTACAAAGGTCCCTCTCACAGGAATGCAAATGAGTGAATGGGCTCTTGAGGCATGGAGAATATTGCTGGATGAGATCATGTGCATTTAATATGGTCCATATAAGAATGTACTTGTCCGTCTTAGATATCTAGAGAATGCTGATGTTGACCTCTCCAAGGATTCAGAGGAGACGACGTCTTTTTAGCAGATGACTAGTATAGCAGACATCAACTAAGCTTGACTTTCTAATGAAAATGAGGGCATTATAATTGCCTAATTTTAATAGATGCTCCAAGTTTCTAGCAAGGCTGAAAAAGCATGAAAATATTTCAATACACTTTTACCATGAAATATTATTAAGCTCCTTTTCTTTAAAGTCATCACTCTAAGATATAAAGAAATAAGTAAGTCCTTCGGGGATTAATAGAGCTTTACAGTATATAATTTACGGTGCACACGCATATGTAGCTTAATAAGAAAAACTAAATAAAGTAGTCTTAACTGCAATACATATATGCAAATATATAACATCTGAAAATTTTAATATATAACATTGTTTTACAAAAAGCTTTGCATAAAATGAAGTAAAGAACATTTCGCAGAAAAGTTCCTGAAATAAGGCCAGAAGTGGAGTAATCTCAGACTTGAAGTTGGATAATTTAGCACAAAGCTAAGCGACACTTAGTTACGATTCTGATTTATAGTAGGGTTGCCCGTTTTGAGATATTCTATAAGCAAGATACAATGTCAGTTGTGAAATGCAATGACAATGCATAAATGGTATGAAGAACGCACCTAAAATTCCATATAATACAAATGAACTTATCTAAGAGCAACAGTATTTTATTATTCGAATGCGGATGCATCTATGGAAAGTTTACTCCCTAGACCTTGCTTACTCAGCCTTCCCTCGCATCTCCCACATGAAAATGCTTATAAAAGCGGGTATTTGCTGCAGGTATCTTCACATTTTCATTCCTCAGATTTCAAAAGTGCACTTTGCGCTGAAAACTTTCATGAAGAATCGCCATGCATGCAACCTTGTATGTAAAAAAATTTGTGGTACATGCCATCCTTTCTGTTTGTCAAATTAAAAGGAGTGCTCTACATTAGGAAATCGCCATAAAGTATGAAACAGACCAGGGTGAAAGGCAATTGAATTTTGACGTCAAAATTTCTGTAGTCGAATACAAGAAGCAAGAATAGTTTCATTTGCCTTTTAGACCTTCAAATGGAGTATCCTAATGTAATAGCTTTACTGTGCGAAATGATTCACAATGCTAAACTTTTCCCCTCAAAAATTTTGGTGACCCTGAGAAATTTCTTCTACCCTTCTCTGCACCACACTCTATGACATCCCCCTAACTTCAAAACCTTAACTTCATTATCTGTGACAGCCCCCTAACTTCAAAAAACTATCTCCATACTTTATGAACCTATCAACATGCAGGGGAAGTACAAGTGTGAAATTCCTACACTATTGCAAATAGGAATAAACTAAGGATAAAAATAATCAACACTAAAAATCAGGAGAAGAACGTAATGTCTGACATTATCAAACCAAATCAAATAACTCATAACTCTAAATGCACAAAAAACCACGCTTCAAATGGAAGCAATAACTTGAAACACAACAAATAAAAATCCAAAGGCTTGTTAATGCTGGTTCTCAGCGTTTTAGCCATTGAAGTTGGAGTACGCATCAAATGACTCCATGTATTCTTGTACAATCGAGTGACAGAATTTGTATTGGAGCTGGAAAATAATATCGAAGAGAATAATATTAAATCGAATACACAAATACAACATGTATAATAAAAAGAGAGTAAGTATAATTAAATATTATTTAGTAAGTAGAATACAGCTGAACTTTCCAATAAAAATCAATACTTACGGCGTTCTCTACAAATTCTGGTCTGAAAGCTCGTATTTTTTTGATTGTCTGGAAAACGTCAATGAGCTGCTCTGTCTTGAACCTTTCCAATAATATGTTTATTGCTATAAAGGTTCCTGTGCGGCCAGCCCCATCACTTAAAACAGATAGAAAGAAAATTTTAAAGGATACTTTATTTGGTAAGTTTCCAGCAGAGTATCGACCCGCTAGAATTGTACAATGTAAAGTTGATGATGACAATGATAGCGATAATGATGATTATGGTGATGGAGATGACGATGATAATGATGGCCAAGATGACGATGATGACGATGATGACGATGATGATGATGATGATGATGATGATGATGATGATGATGATGATGATGATGATGATGATGATGATGATGATGCTAGTCCATGGTTGTAGACCTCCACGAGGAGACGAGCGAGCACAGAGAAACAACTGCCCTTAAGTTCATAGTGACTTATGTCACAGAGATTCCAAATTGTGGAAGATATTGATGATCTGTAGGAAACTCTCCAACCAGGCCCATTCAGTGAAAAGCAGTCCATGGCCCACGCTATACCTCTGCCTAGTAACTGTTGGGGTAACAGTGTGGATTGAGTGTAGTCAGCTCCCTCAACTCTCCTAAACAACCGACGGGTGATAATCTAGCCCCAGGGTCAGTCCTAGGCCCCAGTCGGAGACGAAATGGGAAGAAGAAAATGAAGATGATGATGAAGGTGGTGATGATAATGGTGATAATGATGATGGTGATGATGTGAGAAGATCAAACAATCAAAAATAGAGCTGAGAGGAAAAGTTAAAAAATTCAAGTAGTAGAAGCAAGAGGCTTCTATTCAAAGGAATTTAATTCCTGTAGAGAACTTAATATCAAAGTAAAGTAAGCTTTGCCCTTGATGAGTGAAACGCACCCTGAATGCTTCCCACCATTGAGTCATGCCTATGAGTATGGGTGGGAAACGCCCATAAGATAGGCAAGGCTGGTCATAATAGGATAACGAGAAAGTCATTCCCTCAAAAGATAGGCGAGAATCACAACAAAAAGTACCTGCATATAACAACAATAGGTTGGTCTTCATTCTGCTGCTGTTGGTATCTCTCTGCTTTATTTATAAAGGCGAGAAGCTTCCCACACTCTTTTGGGACAGAATGATCGGGCCAGTTTGCGAACTGAAACATCTTGACGTAGCGTTCATTGGCTCTCGACTGAAAAGGAAATCATATGCCATTTTGTCAACAATTTATATCAAAAAAACCATGTCAAACAGCATCCCAAAGGCAAATGAGATGATTCATCAAATATAAAACAACAGTCTAGATAAGGTATCTTCTATGGAAACCTGGCTAGTAGGCAAAACTTATACGATGGTGTTATTCAGTCACAGCTAAGTATAGTCTGCAAGTCATTCAGTTCCCTAGAAATCAAGTATAATAAGACGGCTTCACGTTATTTTCATTGCTATTGATTAAAAAGCTACTAAAAGCATTGGACCAAAAACCTTATATTTTGCTTTTCTATTGAACTAGGGAGAAGTGGCTCAACAGTGGGCAATGGCCTAACAGTGGACTATGGCTCAACAGTAGCAATGTTAAGAGATGTCCTGGTCTAAATGCATAGTGAAGGTAAGTGACGAAACCCCTTGCTTGCTAGAAATAAAGGTTTCAAAACAAAAAAGCAATGAGGTCCATTTGGCATCCAAAACGAATACAACTTCTATAACAGTTAAATGCGCTTACAACCAGATCAACTTACATCTCTGTGGCTAATTACAAAATCTCGTTCCACTGAGTCTGCAGTAACTTGCTCTTGTTCGCGTCTAACAACAGTGTTTCCAAACATAGTCTCTTGTTCTACTTCCGGCCAAAATACTGGTAGATTCTGATAAAGAGCAAGAAGTATAATATCTCCCAAAAGATAATAATGTTAAATAGTGAAAATAAAACTTATGAAAATATAAACGATTAAAGATTTAGACCCCTACATGATTCAAACTAAGGTGGGAACATGGTAGAAAGGATACCCATAAAAGACAAATTTGTGAGCCCGAGTGAGCAGTTATTTTTGCTGACCAGTTACCACTGTTTTCCTTTAGTTACAAAATCTCTTCTATTTACAGTTGTGGTGAAATTGACTCAGCATTCAGCCACTGCTCAAGATATGACTATGTAGTGTGAGTCTCACACAACAGACGGAAAACTCTACTACACTACTCACTCATTAAGTCTTATGGCCATCAAAGCACCACAAAATCTCCACATACCTCTTTCCTGCCTTGCACTTTGTTCAGCAAAACAAACGTAGCCACATTTGCCTGGTATATCATTGCCCAAAAGTCGTTTATTGTGTTTGGAAGAGGATGTTGTGTAGCAATGAAAGCATTTTTCCTCTTGTACCCCTGAATGACATAGGAGAAAACTGATAAAATACATGCGAAGGAGCTAGTCTAGACTTGGATTGATGATGCAACCATGTAACATAATCGACAATGCTAATGCAAGAGAGATGAACAAATTCAAAACAAAGGAACAGTATATGAAAACAACTACCATTTGAATAGAAGTGACACTGCAGGGGAGGATAGATATAACTCTAATAAAGGAGAGGCGAAAGAGACCCGAACAAGAATAGAAAGATGAAAATGTTAGCAACATATCCAGTCCCTAAATAGCTAAGCCCAGAGCCTCTTTTACAGGTGTTGAATCTGTAAAAGAGGTGAAATTTATCATTGGTAGGAAATGCAAACATATGTTCTTAAGAGTGGCAAAATATTTATGGAAGAATTGAGTCTTATTATGAGGAAACTTTGCTAGGAAAAAGACTCTGTTGATTTTAAAACGCATACTTACGTTGACATACAGCGCATTGATGTAGTCTGTACTGCCATCGTTTTCGTAGATGGTTTGTTGCAAGATAACTCTGTTTATTTCCCCTCAAAAATGAAGTATCATAAGGTTTCAGAAATGCAACGAAAGCTAAGGCTTGCTTTTTCGCTAACTACAAAAACCGTAAACTTCTAAATCATATCATAATTCAAGCAGTAGTATGAAAAGTATGTAACAACGAAGGAAGGATGATAAAAGCTTTTCCAGAAAACAATAATGGAATTCAATAGATACACATTATCTAAAAATTCTTCAAAAATTCATAATTTACAAGAATGTTAAGAGTACAGAAAAGCAGCTTGTCGCATCAATCTAGTTTCGTCAAGAGGCAAAAAAGAACAAAGTTTATTGGACAAAGGAAAGTACTTGGCACTATGCTGGACTTCCGGTTCCTGGCTTCATTGCTTTTGGAGAGCGCTGTGGTGGTTTCTTTCTCATTGAAATGTGGCGTGACCATCATGAGGCGCTAAAAACAGAGGTTGAACAAAATACGGTAAACATCGCTACAGTTCATATTCACCATATTCTAGTAAGAGTAGGTCTATAGAGAGAGCACGCGCTCATCTTAAAGCTATTGAAAGCCTTCAAAATCTAGTAAAACATTTCGGTTCATATTCTGATATACCGATTTCATGCTTTAGGCCTATTTGCTTGCTGATCCTATGAAGAGTTGACCTGTAGGCTCCTTAATAGGGCTTGTGCATATTTTTCTGATCGGGAACAGATCTGCTCATTAAAAGACCTTTGAATTAAAAAACAGTTGCTTACGCCTATACAAAATATCTCTTGCTCTTCATTTACTTCTCACCAGAAAGCAATGTGAATAATCAATTTCTTACTAATACTGGAAAACAGAAATTTTCGGCCCCTACTTCAAAAGAAACAAAGGAAATCAAAACAAAGGTCATACCTGGAATTGCCTATCAAAACCAGTCTGGTTGCTTTTCTCTTTCGTGGACAACTGGTTGATTTTAATTCTTAGATTCTGTGTTTCAATTTCAGTCATTCCACAAGTGACTGACTCAAGCAATGCTCTGTAAATGAACAGATATTGTTCCTACGAAACAGGAGAAAATTCCATTGCAGAATCTAAATGAGTTTCATATGCATTGCTTCTTCTATTGCTAGCAGTGTTTTATAATCAGTCAATAAGAAGGAACCAATCATTGATGCAATTGTATATGCTGTATGCAAGGTGTTTCTACCTATTTTGTTAATTTCTAAAGCATTGCAGTTGTTCTTAGCTGTATTGTGACCATATACTTCATAACAAGTATGGAATAGATTGACAGGGTACTGTAAGCAATACATGAGAGCTCACCTCAACTTGTACCATGTGAATTCGCTGGGTGCGAATGAAATTCAAGTAGTTGAAAACATCTATCTTTCGTTGAGAACGCAAAAGAGGCAACATAGCGTCAATGACTATAAATGTTCCAGTTCGACCCACACCAGCACTGTAGAAAAAATGTTTCATTAAGGTAAGGACGTTAAAAAATAGCAAGAAGAAAAACACTAAATCAAGAGGAAAGAAGGGAAGAAATTAAAATAGATGACAAAGCTACCTCTATGATTATGAAATCAAGCAAGAGGTAACTTTTATGCTTTTGGGAGTAACAATGGATAACAGCTTAGCCATACAAAAATGCTGCAACACAACTAAATTACCTGAAAGACTACGTTACTTTACAAAATTTGAGCAGAAAATGGTATTGTTACGCGCATTATTTAATTCAAATTTTGATGATTGTCCTCAAAAGCTGTTTCAGATAGTAGAAAGCTGATTAGGATTGCAGAGTGGTTTCTTCGCAATGATAAAACATTCTCAAGTGACGATCTGCATCAAAATCTAAAACAATTTACCATGCAGACTTTGTGTTAAGGACTTCGCGCTGAAAAGAATATAACGTTGAACAGCCCTAATCCACCATTCAAGGAACGTTTCCTAAAATCCTGATCTTCCCAATATTTCTACAGATACGCCTCAAAATATATAAGACACATGTCGAATCAAGATTAATTGAAAGCAACAGTATCAATAACAAACGGGGAGAAAATACAACAATAAAGAAATGATACAAAAATTCAGCTGACAATTCGTCAAATCTCATTTGTTATCTGACGAAAGCTAACACTGAATTTGAAAAATTGCTGCCGCTATATCAAGCCTACTATTAATTACAAAATAATATATCAATATGATAAATTTCTAGACCGTAGGCTTATTAAGTTAAGTAAGGCAAATTTAAAAAAATAAAATGATGAAATGAAAATGTGTGAAAACAATAAAGGTAATACGACTAGAATTGTCTTACCGTAAATTCTCTGTTAAGGCCTACGGAGGGCTTATTGATTTCAAGCACTCTAGAAGGAGGCTTATTGGAGAAGGGAGGCTTATAAGAGATGGGGGGCGTAATAGATTTCTTGAAAATTTCAAATAGTTAACTAAATATTTCGTGTTTGAAAACAAAGAACAATATTCATGTTGCTTAGTTTTTACATTATTAGGCCAAAGCAGAACAAACAAATTTCAAAAATTGTGTATTAACCATTGCTATAGAACGCAGTAATTACTTTTTATCTCAATAGGCTGAGACTATTGCGGAGTATGATTAAGTTAAGTTTACTTACTTCTATCAAAGCTACTTACGCTTGGTAGTATTCAATATTTTCTAGGGGGCTTAACAGAAAGGGAGCTTTATAAATTTCTTGGTCTAAAAGGTGGCTTATTAGAGACGGGGCTTAATTGAGAGAGGGCCTCAAAAGGGAATTTACGGTATTCTCTTTCTATTGTGGTTGGTGGTTGTTTCTATTGGTCTTGGGAACATATGTATCTGTTCTATCTCTAAATCTTTGTGCAGTCTGCACTATACAAAGACAAGCAAATGGAATGAAAGAACATGTTTTCAAAAGCATCAGTCAACTTAAATTCATGCTTTTACCTTCTACGCTGGTACGTCACTCACTCATTCACTTCGTTATTCACTTACTCATTCAACGACTCACTCTCTCACTCTCTCACTCACTCACTCACTCAC
>WIPJ01009361.1:33465-80545 GCA_018155075.1 Cassiopea andromeda | reverse complement strand
AATATTAACGTTAAAGATCTAATTTTAGCTTATTTTTCTATGATCAACTCACCAAACTACCCATCCAACTATGAAAATAGTCAAACAAAAACATGGATGCTCAGTGTTCCAAGTGGAAGACTCAGTTTGTACTTCTACGATTTCGATGTTGAAAGCCGTTATGATGAAGTGGAACTAAGGTAAGTTTCTCCAAATCGCACTTTCTATAGACAGAAGTATAACTTGGAATTAAGTTTCGAGCTTACAATGAGAATCACAAGGTACTGCCACTAGATCTATAAAGCATCTGAAAGATGATGCTGTATTTCACACAGTAATCTATTGTTGCATATCAGTCATAAGATTCTAATAACTATTCATTTCCATATTGCAAACTATGCCAGCATTAGAAACTGTAACGTAGCAAAGGATGCCTTAGCGGCCACTTCTACAGAACGGCCACCTGTCCATAGTGGTCATACATGAACCCGCCCTTGCAATCAACATATTTAGCTACCTTTATAGTACGGTTACCTCTCTATCGCGGTCAGCGGCCTTTTCAGGAGAACAAAGGCAGCATTTCCCCTGTATATTGCAGTCAGTAATTTTTATCGAATAAGCAGAGGCAATAAAATAAACAGGAATTTAATCAATGCAGGTTCAGAATAATATTAAGTTCATCAGAGAAGATATCACCCATCTGTGCTCGAGGAAAAACACAGTAATTCGACAATAATTGCTTACTTAATGCCATTCAATGAATTGACACCATATATCTTGCCGAAAGAGAAGCTGCGAGGCAGGGTAATGTAATTGCCTATTTCTGATCTTTTTAGCTTTAAAAGCTTACTGTGTGAAGTGTATTGTCATAACATGATTCAATGCAAATTATCAAATATTCTGCTAATCATCGGGTGTCAAAATGATATCAACAAGCAACATCCCCTTTCACAGTTAATCTTTGCAGAACGGTTACCCTCTATGATGGCCAAAATTAATCAGTCCTTTGGGTGGCCTTTGTGCACAGGCTTCACTGTAAATACTTAGCTGTTATGGGAAAGCACGCTCATAACTATCTATCCAGTTTTCTCGAGAAGAAAATTGGTTCAAGAAGCATGTTTCTAGGGGTGAGTTGAAGTAGGGGGTGTGGGGGTGTCGCACCCCCTATGTTTGGCAAAAAAGTAGGAAACTCTATACCTTGTTGGTAAATAATTGCTTTTGTGATTATCACAAAGTCGGTAATTCTGGGAAATTTAGTAGCCTGCCCGTAAAATTTTGTTGATACATCCTTTCGCCCAGCTACAGATCTTTCGGCACACCACTGCACACTGCATGTTTCTTTCTTTGCTTTTTTCTTATACACTCCTTTTTTATACTTTGCTTCATCGATCTGGTGCAGCAAATCCTAGCTACTTTAGGTTAGTGCTAATATTGAGTTTCTGGATCTATCTTGTGTACACTGTAGATAAGGTAAGAAGCAACCTTTCCGATAAAAACAAAATGCATAAATATTACTAGCAATGGGCGTAGGAGGACGTCAAATTTAGGAGGGGCTGTAAATGTTCTGCCCGAAATATCAAATAGAGCTGAAGAGCAGGCAGAAAAGTTGCCCGAATGTCCAATTGCTCTTTCTGAAACTTGCCCAAGTTAAACAGATTTCTGCCCAACTTGGGGAAGCTGCAGCTCCCCTACCCTCCCCCCGCCTCCTAAGCGTATGTTACTTACTATGATTATTCAAGTGCAGCTAATTTTGATGACTCGGAAGGGGCTATTTGCCATTTGATGTTACTAATATAGCAATTATTTTTAAGAGATGGCTCATCAGAATCTTCAGCACTTTTGGCTACTTTGAGTGGAACAGATCCAAAATACAAAACATACACTGCATCTGGAAAGTAGATGTATGTCACGTTTAGAACCGATAAAACAGTCACGCGGAACGGCTTCATGGCATACATAGGATCCATTTGAAGGTAACAATGCCAATCCATTATTTTTATTCTTGAAAGAAAAATGTTTTTGTCAACAGAAAATTGTCCTCAGAATCTAAGAATATACTTATAATATTTGATACTAGCTAAGCAAAATTTCGTATGAAAGTTTTTAAGGGTGATCCTATAACAATAAAAATATCTAAATCACTTTGTTTGATATGCACTCTCTTTTTCATAAGCATAAACATCTTCTAAGCATAGTTAAGCTTATATACTTAATTAAGATGTAGAGAGCATATATACAGTCTAGGAATTTTTCCCTCATTTCCGTTTCTTCCCAAATCAAGTATAAAAATTAGCATCACACAAATGATGAGTTTAAACGAAAAGAAAGAGTAGTTTTTCATAAAATGATCTTTTGAGAATGACAGGCACGACGAGCAAAATTTTGATATGAAGCATACTTTAAGCATAGCTTCAGGCTCAAATTGCAAAAGTCTTAAGTACATTGAGCTTTAGCCCAATTTACTTCTATACTTATAAAAATAAGAATTTAATATAATATTACAATAGTTATAAAATGAGGGGAATGCATGGGAAAAGTTAAAATGATAGATATCGTGTTGATAGCTAGATATTTTGCCTTTTGGATGCATGTATTCGTCATTTTCTTCATATAAAACTGCTATTGTTCTTGTATTTAGTATCTTATCTCGTATTATCTTGTGTTGTTTCCATCAGTTTCCTTAGTCATAGTAGACTCATAGTCTGTCTTTCTTCATAGGATGAACTTGATCACATCGTATAACAAACACATGAAATAGCGTTTGGGATGTTGAGAAAGATTTATAACCCTTGAAATTTATGGGAAAGACCACATATTTTAACATCTCAAGGTGCATCTGAAGATTTCTAAGAAGCCACTATAAGAGCTAGATTTTAAAATTCATGTAGCCTTACATGCGTAGCTGTAGAATTCTGGGTAGTTTACAAATACTTATATATAGAAAGGTTTTTACGTTAAAGGGGCAGCTTTGCCACTTATGATGTATTTAAATGGTCATTAATATTTTGTTGGACAACTTTATCTTCACTCTGCAATGATTACATCATGAACGATAACGCTTTGGGTACATTTTGCTAAATCTCAAGAGTCTAAAAGCCATTTGTTGCTTAATGTGGTCCTCAAAGGAATTTAACTAAGCTGAAAACCAGCAATAATTTTCTTGCCTGCACTATCTGACATTGCAAAGGTTTATTCCCCGTGTATAGTATAGCGTTGCAGTAGACACCTCTAATGAGCTATGCATGTTTTGAGGACCCAAATACCTAAATTTCGCACCCTCTCGGACCCGTTAACCCATCCGGCTCGTGCGGCGTCATATTATGCTCAATTTGGCACCTAGTCCAAAGTAAGTTGGTCTTACCATTGCAAATTATATTGTAGTTGTAAAGCAACTACCACATATCATGATCATTCGATCAAATTCATAGTATGGCGAGGTCTTGTTGTCATTTGTGTTGAATAGTCTATTCAATTAAGTATTTGCCTCTCTTAGAGCCTTAAACCAAGGAATTGATGTTGAGTGTCCTTTTTCCATTGCATTGCAGCTGTGACTTCCTAAAAATTTCGTAATCACATATATATTTATCTACTCTTGTCTTGCGTATCAAATAAGTAAAGTTGAACTTTATTCAACTTTACCAAATAAGCGTACGGCATCAAATAAATGCACTGGGGAGCTTTCATTCGGATACTAACCTAACATGTCTTGGGTACCTGATATAATACATGATGGGTGTATGAGTCTATGTAAACTTCAGCGAGTGCGACAAGAAAATTGATAAAAAGGAAGTTGAAGTTTCTAGTTTATGATCACTTAAAATATGTCTTATTAAAAATGTTTGCTATAAGCGTACCGATACGTTTATTTAATTCACAAGAGAAGATCATTTGATATAACACTAAAACATCTGCAAAATAGAGATGATCTAGTATGTTCAAAATCTAACAACAACCAAGTTGTAGCATATTGATCAGATGCTGCATGGATCTTGTACATCTGATTCGAGCAACTGTCTATCATTTACTATAAGTCAAGGGAATCAATAGAAGTTTCTATAGATCAAATTCGACAGTTAAAGGCTATACCGAATCAATCTTTGCAGAATTTTTTGACGCAGCAAGTTGCACCTCGTGGTTCAATTTTTAGGGTAGACACTGTGGTGATTTATCTGCTGTTAGCATTTTCCTTTTAGAACTTTAACTTTTAATCATCTCTTGTAGTTATATCCGTTATCATTATTGTATGTGTAATTATTGTATGTAGTAGTTTGAAAAGTAGCAATGCATTTTCATGCTCCCTGCATTATTGTCTCATAAGTTTTCATGCATGTAGTGTATTTTTAAAGTATAACTTAAGTTATGCAAAAAAATTGGAAACAAAAAAGTTTCAGACACTTTTTTGGTCGTCCTTCATTCTGTAAATTTGCCACAACTTGCATAATGTTCCAACCTTTAGCAATACAATTCTCATTATAGTTCCTCTTTGACAAAAAAGTTTTCGAACTGTGGTCAAAAATATTTCATTTAAGATTTTCAAAGCATTAAAATATCCAGCCCTTATGTTTCATCTGTTTTTAGAAATGGCTGGATGCATAAATTAAGAATAACTTTCAGGTGATGAGAATGGTGTTGATGATAAAAGTTCAAAAGAAAATAAGTGCTTTTACTAAACATTATTTACATTATCTTGCTCTTGAAAGTAGAATATTATTATGTGTAAATTACCTATTTTTTCTCAGCCTTGTGTCTTCATGGTAAAACACAATGCAAGATGGAGCCTCGGCGTATTTGGCAACCGTAGTCAGTATGCATTCGAGCTTGCATCGTTCAATAATTCTTAGCGGATTCCGTTATTTCTTCACTAAGTACTTACTTAAATTTCTCTTTATTTCCTGTTCATTGGGTTGGTGTTGTTCCTGTTGGTGAGCAGAATGAGATCTTGCAGCATAAGAAGCCCCAGCCAAAACTAGGGGCTAGAACTGCCAATCGCCAGTTTCAGGACGAACAGTTGTGAAGAAAGAATGGCTTTGTGGTTGAAGAAACTTTCAAAAATTCTTTTGCTGCCTTGCCTTTTGTTTGCTCCAGGAAAATCGCAAACATGGATAAGAAAAGGATATGCCAATATGCGTAGTTTTCTTTCCTATTGCAGAAAACATGAGCGATCGAACTGTCATTTGATGCGACAGAAAGGGTCGATATTCTATTCTGAAGAGCGAGAAGGGAAGAGATGCAGCACCATAATGAGCAGGTAAGGCAGAACAGGGAGACGCTTAAAACCATTTCTGAAGCTGTTTTATTCTTAAGCAAACAAGAATTAGCCTTTAGGGGTCACGATGAATCTAACGATAGCCTTAATAAGGAAATTATAGCGAGCTACTTGAATGCTTTGCAAAATTTGATTCTGTCTTTGAACGTCGTCTCCATAGGGAGTTGACAGAAGGAGAAAAGGTACATTCTGGTGTTTTTACTGGTGTTTCTTCAGAGATTCAAAATGATCTCATTGAATGCATAGACTCTGTCTTCCAAGATCAGATTGACAAGGAAATTGAAAATTGCAGATTCTTGAGCATTCAGATAGATGTTTGCCTTACAGATAACCGATGTTTCTAATAAGGAGCAGCTGAGTTTCATCATTCGTTTGGATAGGGAGGGTGAAATAGTTGAGAGGTTTCTGAAACTTTTTATGTTAGTTCTGATAGATCTGCAGTAGCCATTGGTGATGCTTTTAGCTCTATCCTTTCGAGATACGTAGAATCTTTAAAGGAAAAATTGATAATGCAGACATATGATGGAATTCTTTTATGTCTGAAGAGGTTGGACCTCACATCAACATCTCAAAAACAAAGTGCATAAATCTCACTCAATCTCACAATAAATGGCAACTTTATTGATCAAGTCAACGAATCTTTGTACCTCGGACACAAAATCTCATCAAACAATAATGGATTAACAGCTGTGAAGCACAGAATAGGTCTAGGATGGGCGGTATTTAAGAAAAACAAGCAATTACTGACTTCAAGAAGAATACCCTGTCAAATCAAAGCCCGCCTTTACAAAATCTACATTCTTCCAGTTGTATTCTATGGTCTGCAATGGGTGAACTGGACATCTTCGTTGCTGCATAGGATGGAAATATTTCAAGATCATGTGATGAGATTTATGACTGGTAACAGACTTACAGATCGTATTTCAATTATAGAACTACTTGACACAACAACACTGACTCCAATCGTTCCAATAATTAAGAGTAAGTTTCTGAAACTATTTGGGCATTTCAAGCCATCTAAAACCGGACTATCCAAGATATGTCTGGAGGGTACAGTGGAAGGGAAGAGAAAACAAGGAAGGCCACACAAGCGCTGGCGCGACAACGTTTATACGTGGTCTCTCCGGAACTTAAACCAACTAAACTTGATAAATAAAGATCGGAATCAATGGAAGTTATATTAGCATGTTAGCACGCAATCTGGTTATACCGGAGAAAGCGGAATATAGTGATCTGTTATGTCTGGGCAAATTGGTGGTTTAAAAACTCTCATTCGTCAGGAATACCCATTTGAATTTTTCTTTCATCGTGTTGCGCATAGATTGAACTTCGTTTTATGCCAAAGTGTATCTACTCATCCTTCTGTAAAGGTTTTTTCCAAATATCAGTGCATATAGTACTTTCACCAGTCTTAGTGCTAGAAGAAAAGATCTCTTTCGCTCACAAGGCATTGAGGCTCCTCATCCTGGGGATACCAGGTGGTGCTACCGTTCAAAAACCATCAGTGTTATCGTTAATAAATACAATTCTTTGTTGCTTGTTCTGGAGAGCATTGTTGATAACCCACAAAGCTGGCATGATGGGACTCTGACACAAGCATCTGGCTTATTATCTAAATAGTTTCTTGTTTTGCTTCCTAGTTTTTGTTTTCAACACGATTTTTGAGCAATCATCACTTTTGTTTAACGTGCTCCAAGAAAGGAGGATTGAATTTAGCAATGGAGCTTCTAAGATCACTAATTTTTCCTTGGTTGTTGGTTTATGAAATACAATCGCAGAATAGAATTGTCCTCATTGCTTATTACTATCCTATTTTGCTTCTGAATATTGGTTTTAAGAGAAGCTAATGATTCTCACTGTTCTGCCTTACAATAAAAGCCTGCAAAGATGTTTTGAACCTCAAGGCTTTAGAATGGCAAAGACGAGTTAAATCATATTTTAGCATACTTTTTGCCAGCACTTGTTGGAATATAAAGCATCAGATGATAGCCAAACAACAGCAGATCATAAATAACCAGCAGAAGTTTAATCCTTGATTGTGCCAATGTTGGGACACTCTTTTTCTGAATCAATCAAACTTTGTTGCAGAATTAAGTTGCATATGAACTTTAGAATTTGTGCAATATTGATAGCAGTTTGATAGCCCCCAGCCTTTATGTTGCCAAAAGACTGGTGGGATTCCTTCTGCTTAAAAATGGAAAAATCTAGCATAGGCAAACCCTTGACGTGCGGCTTGAGCTTAACTCAATTGGAGTTTCCATTAAGGACTAGTTTGCCTGGCAATTACAATTTGATATTTATAAGATTCAATTTTTGTCTTAAAATGTTTTGTTTAACAGTGAAATATATGACTTAATTCTATGTAGGAGATGTTTTACAGCAGTTCTAAAAACAACAATCTGTGATTAAGAAGAGGAATTAAGTCAATAAAAGTGGTGCTAAAATCTATCTTCAATGTAAAGTGAAATCATGCAAGTTGCCTTATACCTGCAGGAGGAGATACATGTCAACTTTAACTATCTTAAAATGGGTACTTTCCATAGGGTGCTTCAAAACAGCAGGGTTAAGAAAATTTTTGAGACCCTATCTTATGTTTTTTCCTTCCATTCCAAAGGGGCAGGACTAACTTTTTCTTCCAAGTTTCACCACTGACCATCTGTAATGTAAGTGCACTTTGACTTGAAAATAGTATATATTGTAGAAGACATCAAAAGAAGTTCTTGACAGACAAATTTGTAGTCCTACAGAAGAATGCAGATAGTTAACTACCCTTTGCACATGCCAAAAATGATTTAGATAGTTGACCAAAAATTCCAAGAGAGCTTGTTGATAAGTTTGTAAACTTTACCTTACGGTATGTGTTTTCAAAATGTTTTAGGAGAGGTCGATACTTAATTTCCTTTCATTGAGCATTGCGTTCGAGGTTAGTTTCAAAGCCGACTGTTAACTCTATAATATAGAGGCATTTATCTTCTATACTTACAAGCATGTCAAGACAAAGACTTTCATCTGTTAGAGTTTACAGTGAGAAGTAGCCTGGTAGGCCAACATATAGTTTAGATGGTTGTAATAACGGCAATGTTTGGGCCAGGAATTTTAGCACTGTATTGTGCCTCCATGTATAACTACCTTTCTCTAAATACGATTTGCATCCAGCAATAACATGGAGGAATGACTCGGACTGAGGGCAGAAAGAGCAATCAGGTGTAGTGGTAAGCTTCCACGTTTAGAGTTCTCATTAGCAAGAGTATTGTGTAAATATCTAATGGTGAAATTAAAGATTTTAGTTGGGAAGCTGCTTTGAGGTTTAGACAACAAGGAATTGAGTCTCTTCAGGGATTTTTCAAGAAGGAATGAAATGATGAAGCCTTGAAATATCAGCTTAGATTGGAGCTTTTCAGCGTGAGCAGCACAGATAATTCTTAGGACATGTTTTGTACTTTTATAAGTGGCATCCTGGATGCTAATTCCACATTTGTTGCTTTTCCATAGCTTTCTTATAACATCATCCTGGGAAGATTTCAGAGAAGAACATAAGGCAGCCTGGCATTGTATTAACTTAACAGACGGAGGTTGAAACGAAAGGTCAAAATTATTGTGTGAAAGAATGATGGCACTTAGTATTGCAGAGAGTGGAAGTTCTAGCCACTGAAGAATATAGTTTGCGACGGCGTTGTCAAGATGTTCACAAATCCATGTTTTAGACAAATCTGCTACAGTTAGATGCCAAGAGAGTTTGAAAGGAATATAGGAATGATACAGTAACAATTTGTTTTTAGGGTGAATATGAAAAGAGTCGACTGTTTTTAGCATGTCATGAAGTGAGGATAAAAGGACATCTTTGTGATCTTTATTATTCACTTCGAAGTTGAAGAAGCGGCCAAGGTATTTGAATGATTTACCATTCTCTACAGTTGGAATACTCTTAGGGTCCTTTTACACTAAGCAGAATACTTTCGAGGAAGGGAAATATTCCACCAAAGCGCATGCGTTGATAAGTTTTGAAGTGGCGTGTTAGCAGAATATTTCCTTGACTGAAAAGTAGAACCCCTTCCAACTTTTCGTTGGTTATCGCGTAAATCACTTGTCACAACTGCTGAGTCATCGACAAATTGGAATGAGTGAATAGGATGGAACAAGCCGTCACTAGCATCATGTGAAGAAAAAACTAAGGTAGTATATTTTTTTGCTTGATGAATTTTATGAATGTTTTAAAGCATAAATTGAACGAAAGGGGGCTAAGGAAATCAACCTGCAGCACTCCATGCTGAAGGGGAATAGCTAGAGTAGTCACACAGTCAGAAAGGATGGATGAGTGGAAACATGTATAAAGATTGGCAATGAGTAGCTGAAAAGTTTGAGGAATATGGTGATATCAAAGTACATTATTAATCAAGTTGTGGTGAACCTCTCCAAAAGCATTCTTAAGGTCTATGAGAATAATAACTACAGAGCATTGTTTCAAATGAGCCTTATTGATCACATAACCCATCATTGACGTATTTTATAGAACAATGGAAACTCCATGGGTGAATCTTTTCAGAATCCGTTGTTTGACAAAACCATTATGCTTGAGGAAAGAGAATATTGTATCGCGTAGAGATGGGTAGTATTTTCAAAGGGAAAGATTGTAAAGTGATATGCCTGAAGTTGGCAGGGTCGTTATGGTTACCTTTCTTGTGAACTAGAATATTTCATGCTCTTTTCCACGCGCTAAGGACACGACCAGATTTCCAGACAACAGCAATTGTTTCTGTTATTACCGTTGGAAGATAAGGGCATCTCTTAAAGATAGATCAATGATATCTGATCTAGAGGGCACGGCCTTCCTAAAGTTTTCATTCTGTGGATAACGTTCGCTACTTTGTAGTAAGACGGGGGATAAAAGTTAAAAGGGGTTGAAGGCTTCAACCCCTTTTAGCTTTAAACCAAAATAATGGGTCAACTTAGCATGCTTGCAATTCATTTCCAGTTAAGAATCCAGTTGGGAATTGTAAATTGACGAATAGGCATAATGGAAGAAAACATTCTGATAGAGTGTTTAATACATACCTCATGAGAAAAGGACGGCAACATCTTTGATGGCTTAGCAATAATATTTTTCACAAAGCTCCAGAAAATTTTGGAAATTTGCTTGTCGTAATCTATGGCTGAAGAGGGAGAGCTGATTGAGGATTTGCTTGAGAGCTTATTTCTAAGTAGACGAGAAACATATCTGATTTCAGATGTAGGAGTAGTAAGCATTTTGAACCGTTTCAGTGCCTTTTTCAATGAATTAGTGGAATACTCCTTGTATTTGATTAAAAACTCTTTATCTTTGTAGTTGTCAACAGTCCCGTAAGTAGCCTTGAAATAATTAGAAATAGAATCATTCATACATTGGATAAAAGCATCTAGATCAAGTGAGTAAGAATTAAAATACCAATCTGCAAAAATCGACTTTAAGTACTTATTTACTAGAACCTACTAGAACCAACTCATGATAGGGTATCAAAAACCGTAAAAATATTCGCATGCTTATCAAAAATTGCTGAATTTTTAAAAATAATGTTGTACCAATATGCTAATTTTCTATAAAATTGTCTGCGAGCGAAAAGTTATACTAAATAGTTAGGGGATTTTCTTTGTTTCATTGATTCTTATATTTTTTTCATTTTTTCCTTCTGCCATACCCAAATTGCGCTTTATCACCCTGAAGCTGCAGATCCAACTTGAATTAAATAAGAAGCAAAATTATTCTTGGGTAAATAATTTTATCAGCATTTCAAAAAGAAGTATTAAGTCATATTGAACATAGTGAATGGGGTATCTCAATTTTTCCATTCCTCTCAAAAAAATTCTTCCACCCTTTACCCAACACAGCATTAAATATGACAGCTTCCTCAATGCTCACAAATTGGAAATCCTCAAATTGCTCAAAATTTAGACCATGTAGTCAAAATAAAATTCCATTGTTGAATCAGCGCCCCTAAATCGTCCTAAAGTTGCTCTGTTTCCTATTTTACTTGAACTTCCTAGGTAATTGTAGAGCATTGTTATCTAAAGGTTGTAGATAAACTATCAGATAATCAATTCCTGTTATAGTGTTTTTAAGCTGGGAATACGCGTTCTTTTTTCCTATAAGAAGCATGTTAATAAGAACATAAGGCTGAAACTAGACAAAAGTTCAGAACACGTACAGAACGTAAGCAAGCTGAGTTTCTAACAATAGGTTGAAAAAACTGTTTTACAAGAAAATTGTTAATGAGACGAGAAGCAGAAAAAAATAGCCATTACTTGCCTCACAAAGTTTTGAAATTCTTTACCTTACATCAAAGTTGCCTTATCTAAGCTGTTATTGTTATTGGAAGTTTATAGAAATTAAGAAACATTTAAGGTTGGAATTGAAAAAAATTAAAAGACATCCAGGTTAAAGGCAGGAGGTTCGCTTCTTATAAAAACTGTGTGTATCTTATTTTTTTCTAAAGTATAACTATATCTTAATGAAGCAACCGCAGATGAAAGAAAATTTGATGGTGTGATAGATACAATTAAATTAATTCAATAGATTCGTGCTCATTAGGTCAGATGAAAATTAAAGGAAAACAGCTTTGGTCGTCTTATGGAGAGAGCATATGACTTGCTGGTGACATATTGCTGAAAGATAATGTCGCATCTTGATAGAAAGAATAAAATATATGAAATTAATTCATTTAGTTACAATAGCTCTTTCAAAGTTGCACATTATGATTTAGTTGTTTTTTATGTCTCCAACACTTTTCTATCAGGTCAGCGATATATCAATTGAAAAGAACTTAATTGGTCTTATGGCCATTGCAAACCACTGAATGGTGAGATAGTCAAGTAGCTTTAGTCCTTAAATGAAACCATTGTTTGTGGGCATGGAATGCTATGACAACATAGTTAATTTTGGACATAAATCAGCCATCAGTTGCTATGACAATCAAAACAATTCAATGAAAATAAATCTAAATCAACAAAAGTATGTATCTATCATCTATCACACTGCATTATAAATTTTCTCCAATTCGTCTCTTGCCTCGATATGACAACCGTTTATTATCACTGTTGACAACAGGGGCGTAGTTAGCGGGGTTGGGTGTTGTGGGGGTGTAACATCCCCCCAACTGTTTGTGATCACGTCGGTGAATTTTGATTGAATAACTATCATCGGTACATGACTGCATGCCTTACAATAACGTATTCACAAGAGTGTTGAAACTGTCCTTTCTATCAATGCAACCCATAAGAAAGAAAGGGAGCTCTTGCTAATGAAACTCTTCTTTCGGTAAATTAAAGCCTCTATCGGCAGTGGCGTCCAGGCAGGGGGCGGGGGGTCGTAGTCGCTCCTGTGAAGCGTTCGTTGTAAAGGGCGTAGTAGAAGTGAAAAGGGTGCTGAAGCAGATAAACACTAATTTGCAAATAATGGAGAATTGATTAAAACCTGGAAGCGAACAGAGTATTCAAGCTGCAAGTGTAAGAGGTAGGACAATAAGGCAGATACCAGCTAGACAGGGAAACCGAGTTAGGTGTCAAAACTTTCATTAGCAGATGGAGAGATAGCTGTAAGACGAATGCTATAGTTATATTTCATATTTTCTCTAGCTTAATTTCAACATCACATGTAATTTTCTTTACCACTAACAAGTGCACTCAAGGACACCGAGCTGCAATCCCCAGTAAATTGACCAAGTCTAATGCATATTAAAGGAGACCTCTTAGTCCAGTATCCGATCTAGTATCTGGCATAATGGATATGATAAACTTTCTTTCATCTCTGATCATAAATGTATAAAATAGGAAAATCTCTATGAATGCACAGGCAATTCTCTTTACTTATTGAACAATGCATTCATTTATATGCACGGTTCATATATTGGGCAATGAGGCTACTGGCAAGTACAACAGAGGTATTTTTGGCTAATATGATAATGGTGAAGAAGAATCAGGTACAACTGAAACAGTCATTCCAATTTCAATTAGAACATGTATTCCTTTTCTGACTAGAGATAAGTGATGAACATATTGTTTGTCCTATTTTCCAAGGGACATTTTCCGACGTTCGAGAGCATCACCTCAAAAAGCGTTTTGCTCGCTCCGCTCTCGTCTTCAGAGCTTTCCCTCTGTTATGTCAGTAATCAATCAACTTAAGTTACTTCTTACGCAAATTTTATTTTTACGCTAATTTTGAAGGAAAACAGTTTTTACCCCAACTACATTATTCAGGTTCATAAGTTTTTGCATTGTTTCATGAAATTAAAAGGTGAATTATGTTTTTTCCATTATACTGCCCATAATAGCTTTTACCATTGAGCTCTTTACTTCTTGGTTGATGGAGCGCTAACAAGATGTTAGCCAACCCTGCTAGAAATAGTCAGGCCACCTCTATTTGTCGGTAAATTCACAGCTATAACAGTTTCATGTTTAGTAAATATGAAAATATGTTTGCCAGATATTTGCATGCAGCTACCCTGCTGGCTTACCCAGTGTACAGGGAAGCCGAGAAAAGCCTTTGGATTTGGGGACGTAAGGTTGAATTTGCCTAGTTAGTAAGTTGTTCAGCTGTCTCCGATCACTATTAATTCTATATTCACTGATCACACTTTGGTTTGGGGGACATAAAGTTGAATTTACCTATATTTACCTGGTTAGTAACTTATTCCATTGTCACCGATCATTATTCATTCAAACGTCTTCCAGCAATGCTCTTTGGCTATTAACATATGGTGGGGGTAAGAGGGCTTATCACAGGACTAGTAGAGTAAAATTCTCTAATGAAAGAATGGTTTTCAAAAACCTTTCCATGTGCTAAGCATTCTCTAGCATCCAGTGTCTACTATAAGGCCCACCATGGCTGGGTCCAAGAAAAATCTCATAATAAAGTTCTTAAGCGGCTGGAAAGTGCAATCTTGAGAGACCAAAGCTAGTTGTCTGCTTTCTCTTAAGAAAGAGCTAATTTATAAAACAGACATTGGATCCATGGATGAAGTAACATCTAGTCTAATGTGCAAGAGAAGCTTGTGTGCCGTCAACTCTTGCGGTGCCCCTATCTTGCAGTCAATCTGGTTTCCGACGAAAACGATCAACTAAGGAGGCTGTAGCTTTCTTACAGCGCGCGGTATAAGAAAGGCCACAGCCCAGCTTTTTTCTACTTGCAGGTCTACAGAAAATGTGCAGTTTTGAAAAAATTTGAGTAGTTCTTATGAAGAAGCTGTGCAATGCAAAAGTTATTGGTTTATTTATGAAGAAATAAAAAAGAATAGTGGGAAAACGGCTAGAAGCATCAAAGACACAGGAAGATGTATGAATAGAAAGTCCAATTAACGTGTTTATTTCTGTGCAAAAGACCCACTGAATGGGATCATCATCGCAATTTGACTGTAATATAAAAGCACTTGTGATTAAGGAACTAATCATTTTATCTAATTCTTGTAGAGATAATCCCATCTGCAGCAAGCATTAAGGTCTTGAACGAAGCATTGCTAGATTTTACGTACAGCAGCATCGTGGCGATGTATGGGGTCTCGGGGGGTGTCACACTCCTAGCTTGTGGAAGCTATTGGTAAATCATTATGCTTATCAGTACTTATTTAGTTCATCCGTAAAACTGCAATGGTGTGGTGGCAGTGATAAGTATCCTTGAAGATGGTACATATTGTACAATAGGTACAATCAAAAAGCCACAATATACAAAGCAAGGAGCGTGCGTTGTTTTAAGAGTGTCAGTTCAAGAGAAAGTAGCTTTTTCCTGTTTCATCAGCCAACAGCACAGAATAATCAGATAACCGATCGAATACTTCAATGATCAAACATTTGGTCACTCCTCTTCATATAATTCATTAATGATTGGCACTTGGTCCAGGAGAAAGGAAAACGCTTTTGCATGTGGATCACTCAGTGATTTTCTTCTTGGGAGTATTATATTTAATAGTGTTCACTATAGAAGTGGTTATGAATCACGAGGAAAGCTGTATAAAAACAATTTTTTCCAACAAAAATCTAATGCTGAAGTTCAATAAAAAATCTTTTTATTAACAGCAGTGGTCCCCAACCACCAATACACAGACAAGTATCAGCCCCTGAATCAATTGGTGCCGAGCCCAAACAGTGCTTGTTAATGTGAACAAGCGTTTTATGAAGGAGGAAGTACAGTAGAGATGATTAAAGCTAGCATATTTCAATGACAAAAATGAAATTAATGGACTGAAATTTTAAAGTTTTGTGTGGGTCTAGTTAGATAATAGAGAAGGAATTTGAATTTGTTGGTTCCTGTCTTCTGCTTACTTCAAACATATGTGGTCCGCAACTTATTTAAAGAGGAACAAGGATTTTATCAGAGACTTCAATTTTGTACTCATGTTGTGTTTTCGATGCAATATCAGGTGAAAGCTACTAATAAAGTTTCATTGTTTCATTACAATCGTCATTTATTTTACGTCAACAACAATTACATTCAGCACAGATAAACTTTTACACCACGTTAGAGCGGAGCTATCTGAATACAGCGTCTTTGACATTCATGGAGTAATTAATTTTGAAGAAAGAAAATACCAATTTGATGTTAAGATTTCTACAATATCGTTTAGCCAAGGTGCACCCTTTACATTGGAGAATTTAGATAAAATAAAGTATGACAACTTAAAACATGTAAGGTATAATTACCGTCAGTTGAGGGTATAATCATTAAAATGAGTAGCGGAATCAGCAACTTTGTCATGATGTGTATTAACTATCTTATCTATTAGATGTTCAGGAAAGTGATTCCTCTCTAGGTTATTGGAAAATTTCTTAACGTTCTCATAGAAAGCAAGAAGGGTATTATTAATCTTACAAGCTCTATCTAATAGTGTGCAAACAAGACCAAGGTGGTAAGAAAAAGATGTGAAGCTGAAAAAATTATTGAGTAGTCCAGTTGAAGTCTTTTTATAATAGACTGAGACTATGAGACATGAGGGATCCTTATTGTTAAGGCAGACATCAAGAAAATTCAAAGTCCTATTAGCTTCCTTTTCCATTGTGAACCTAATATTATCATGTTGAGGATTGCGATACTGAAAGAAAAGTACAGCTTCATGCTCATTGTTGATTTATTAGCGACTGATGGTGGACGAGTTGGAAACATGTATTGCAAGATGAAACAAATATCCGTCTTTTCACGCATCATATCTAATGATATTTATATTTTAAGTATTATGTCAGACAGAAGCTTATAAAACATTACAAGGTAGATCTCCCTCCCACTCCCCTGCTTCTGCAGTAGAATTTGTAGATAATGGTTGGTCCGTTGTGATAAATAGATTGTGGACCGCTGCAACAGACAAAGCAGCAAGTTTTGAAGCGAGCCTCAACTCAGCATGTGAAAAAATGGGTTGCAAACCCTTTAAAAGATAATTTTTATACCATGCACTGGGTAAAGAAATCATAACGTTGCAGACAAATGCAGAAGGTAAGAGTAAAAATAAGCATTTGATTTTCTTGTATCAGAATGTATCTTATTCATAAACTAAGAGAATTCTTCAGATGTTGAACAGGAGTAGAAAGTAAAAGGTATGAGTTTTGACTATGAAGCCAATCCAATCACCGGTGACAAAAGTTTACTTGGAAAGTTTGAGCATGGATCGCAAAATATAAGTTTTTCGCAATGGAGTAAGAGAGAAAGCAACCATTCGAGCAAGGGTTGTTGGAGCGGCATCTCTTCATCTCCCCAGCCCTGTCATCCATAGTTAAGGCAAGATTACCAAATTTATAATGGGGAGGTGAAGTAAATTTGCAATAATCAGCCGGTAAATGCTTTTATAAATAGCTGGAAGGTCGGCGTACAAGGCTATCTTTGCAAAACAGCATTGGTGGTCTCATAGAGACAGCAAATCACTTGCTGGTGACATAATGCTGAAAGATAATGTCGCATCTTGATAGAAAGAATAAACTATATGAAATTAATTCATACAATTACCAATAGCTCTTTCACAATTGCACTTCATGAATTATTGGTTTCTTAAACTTCCAAAACATTCCGATCATAGGTCCACTATAAATCAATGGAAAAGAATATAATTGGTCTTATGGACATTGCAAACCAATGAATAGTTAGATAGACAAGTAGCTTTAGTCTTTACATGAAGCTATTGTTTGTGGGCATATATTGTTATGAATATACAGTTAATTGCGGAATGTAGATATCAATCAGCTATCAGTTGCCATGAAAATCAGCACAACATCAACACAAATCCATACAAATCAACAAATGGATGTATCGAATCTTCTATCGTAATGAATTATTCTCTTAGCCCACTTCGCCTTCTATATCAATTTCACAACCACTTACAATCAAAGTTGACAATCTCACTGTGATTAAAAGCATATTTTCAACTTTTGGAAAGGTGAAAATATGTCTACCAGATTTTTGTGTGCAGCTACCTTTGCTGGTGTACACAGTATACCTTGCAAAGTACAGCACCAAGGGATGACATTGAATTCAAGGATTGGAATAGCAAAATATGAGGTACCTGTTGAAAGACAGGTCTGATCACTTCGAATTAGGGACGCCCATACTGGGGGGTATGCGGAGCTGTTCCATCCACCCTCATCCATGGGGAGTAGGAGATCAAGAATTGACCTTCATCCTGGACTCTTTCCATCTCCTCTATCATCTGACGGGGCATTTCTGGCGTTGTTGACAGTTTGGTGAAAAAAATTTCTCTGCAGCACGCCCCCCAATCCCTCAGATTACTATAGTATTACTAGGAGGCCAATATGCTAAGTATTTTCCTTCTGGAAAAGAGTTTGAAAACCAAAATCTACCCCTGTGGAGGAACACTTTTTAAAAATAACATTAAGGAGTTGGTCACCCTGCATATATAACAATCTTAGAAAGTGTTCCAGTACAGAGCATTTCTTCAACACTTCACTGTTGTAAACTTTGCGATTTTTCAACTAGATCTTGTTTTCAAAAAGAGTACATCTATGATACTATTTATTACTAACACTCGGGACTACGGCGAAAGGAATTGAGTTGGGGCATGGAAATATTTATCACTTTGGTCACTATGTTAGGTAACTAAACCAAATTTATAAGTACTTGTTGGGTTTCAAAAGTTCCCTATTATTTAGAAGGAATTGGCAGTGGTGAAAAATATGATTTTTACTACAGCTTTAATACTACCACTCATAAAATCTCAGATTTCTCCTTCAATTCTTGCATTTGCTTGTCAAAACATAATATAAATGTAGGTGATAGTTTGTTAGCTTCTTGAGAGGCGTTAAGGTATAGAAGATAGCTTCTTCTTTGTCATCTAGAAGGTTTGCCATAGGGAATGAAATTTCTTCTTGAGTTTTGATGAGCTGCAACATTTTCAATGGCAATATGGAATGAGATATGACTGGTTTTTCGCAATTCGGCAAATTTGGCAATATTATTCTTTCCACCTCAGTCCCTGACAAAAATAATAACCAGTTCCTAGATTCCAAAAGATTTACTGAGCATGGACTAAATTCATTTTCGCAAACTGAAACTCAAAGCATTTGAATATCGCAAATCAGAGTTATGACGTTGACTAACTGATTCTGATGTGCAACAATTTCTTTTAAATTGAAATGTTTGGCTGATGATGAAAAATGCATTTTTGCATTTAATGCAATATTGCATTGCAATGAAAAATAGAAAAAAGTCAGTTACATGCAATCTTCTTAATGTTGTATATTCTAGGTATCTCTAATATTCTGTAGTATAGATCTAGAGGACTCAGAGAGAGAAGCTCAGTCTTCCTAGCTATTCCTTTGAATGCCTTAGGGGTGGGGCTTAAGCTTCTGGTTAGTACAGAAGCGTCAACCAACCTTTACAAAGCGACTATCCATATAAATTAGACAATGGCGTAACCAATCACAGTACTCTCCCTTCCCCTAGAAGCATTATGTAGCTTGTGAATGATCGCTACGACATTGAAAAATTGGCACAGCAGGACAGAAAAGAGACTTTCACAAAGGAGACTCATATTGTATGCCTACAGCACAGGCTACTATGTCACTTCTGCTTTTACATATTCACTCAATGTACAACAAGAACAATACTACTGATGATGAAAGCAACATCAAATGCAGCAGTCATGTTGAGATTTAAAACATGACTGCAATGTCATGGAATGACATAAGAAAGTTTTTTGCAGTTGAGAGATGGTTCAAATTCTTTTTAGTAATGGTTAACCGCTTTATGATCGATAACATATCTATCATTATTTTCCATTCTTGCTTTGCTGCATAGTACGATATGGCATAAACAGCAATTTCTTCCTATGAGGTAAAGGCGAAGTCAAAATTTTGGCATGCAAAAATAATTTAAGAACGAAAACATTAGTATTTTTATTAAAAGAGAGTGTAACTGCATGTACGAAGGCTGTAATTTTGAATCAGAAAAAAGAGACTTAGTCTGATATATGTTTAGCAAAAATATTTCAAGGCACATTCATTTCTATTCCTGCTATTTGTTATCCAATGATATCAGTCAAACGTCCACAATGATCTTGTGTATTTTAGTAATAAAACGATGATAAAAAGGGAGACTTTGTAGTGCAACTTCATCCTTGAGTGATGAGCGACATAAGCTGCATAAACTTTAATCCATGAGCGGCGACATCAACTTAAACAATAATCCATACTTTTTTACCGTAATACTACTAAAATAAATTCTGAGGCTGCGGTTTCCGCCAACAAAATCTATTTCAAGAATCTTGTGTATTGTTATAGCATAAACAGATTGTTTTACAGAGCACTCATACATAACACTGAATACTCGAACATAATTAATAGTTAACTTTTGAGATTAAAACATGCTGAATATGTCACCAGCTTGTGGTTTACTTTCTCTTTGAAGCAAATAACACTGCTCCTATTGATTTACACCTGATCTGAAGGGCATGGTCTGCCAAACGAGGAAACAAGCGCATTGCGAAGTGTCAGCTTTCTGCAACTAATTGGTAACTGTATGAAATTTCACCATTTTATTTCAGCATTCTGTCATGAAGCAATAATCCCTTTTAAGGACACGCTTATGAAATTCATTATCTGCCCCTCTTCCTATCAAATTCTTGAAGACCCACATTTCGTCATCTGCGTAGAACTCTATGATAGTCCATCTAACCCACTGCCTGCCATTGTTAAAAAGTAGCGACTTTCGGCAGTGAAATATAATATCCATATCATCCTGTGAAATACTTCTGTGTAATTTGAAGCTTAGTGCTTTAGTAAAAGAGGTCTTTGGCGATAGAAGGGGGAATGATGTCAAAGCGCAAAAAATAAATGCTAGTCTATTCTTTCAGTTGGAGAACTATGTGATCACAGATGGTGAGGCGTTCCATTCATTAATCGATGTATTCTTTTTGATAGTGGCAAGTGCTTTTTCAAGAATGCTCTTGCTTGCAATTCTCTTTTGCCAATTGACCGGATTTATCAATCTACAATGTGGGGGTGTTTCAAAGTTTTCACTATGGTCTTTCAATGCTGTAAAGGCTTCCCCCTTGGAAATGTTCTGCATTCTGTGTTCAGTATTCAGTGTGTAACTAGCGATTTCACTTCATCATTGATGTGGCCGCATGCGCTTTCAGAGCAGACTTATAGCGCTTGGTTAGAATATTGCGGATCTACATTTTGTGATAATCTTTGTTAAGAATGTGCAGATTTCTTGTCTTGTTAGCGGGAGCAATCAACTCATTAGTTGTCCGTATTCACCTTACATCCCTACGAAGGTTGGCTTGAAATGGGTAATAGTCCCTCATGACTTTGATGTTCTCTTTCATCCTCGGCAGTTCATTTTCAAATGGCTGTAGCACTTCAGATTGAAGGGGACATCATCAGCTCTTGAGTCTATAGTCCTCTTGCGACGATTGCCTATTGCTGTTTTCTTTATCTTTCAATTAGAAAGATGCCATCACATTCGCTTTATTATGCATTCGGCTTTCTCAAAAGAGCTTTTCGTATAACATGTGTGGATGATATTGCTAAGTTTTTTCGATAGTAGTCAAAGTTCATGATAGGTCTTTGACACTATCGTTGTCGAGAAATGGAATGCTTACTCTTGTGTATTCAGTTGTAGAAGAAAGAGTACCATAAAACTTCTGAAAACACTAGGAGCACATCAATTCCAGTCCTTGACTGGAACTGGCTGCAATGACTTCATGTCATTGTTCATGAGTTGTGACAGAATCAGTTTGCTTTCAAAATTGATTTTCTTATCACTTGCGTAATAGTTTGACATGCTTTGAATATGGTATTTGTTAAATTCAGCCCTATAGGACGAAAAGAAAAGGAAATTTTGTATAAAGAGTATGATGAAACTCAATGCTGTGGCTTATACCAATTGTCGATTTAAAGGCCGTTTTCTACTTACAGAAATCTTTCGCGGACAGGAACGGAACAGAAAGCTCAAGGGTATAGGGAAAAGATGTCGTATGATTTGAGCAGCCAATCAGAGAGCTTTATGGTCTAACGTGTTGCATGTAAACAACACGATATGACTACTTTGACTACATAGAGGGCAAATACTCAGCTACCTAGGATTTCCCAAATAATGTTTGAAGTTCCATAAATCGTTCGTCCAATGCTCGAAGGGCAAATACGAAATAAAATTTCTTTTTGCGTTTCTGTCACTCAATAGGTTTGAAGTAATAAAAGTGTCTTTGTTGTTACACTTAGGCCCACCATGCTTAAAACAGACAGTTTTCCTTTCCTATCCGTAGAGAACAGTGGAATTTAGTCCAGTAGTACTGTCTGTTCCTGTCTGCAGAAAAACTTTAGTTCCGTTCCTGCCCGCGTAACGTTTTGTCCAAGTGGAAATCCACCTTTAATGATTCGGTGTAGAAAGCCATATATTATTTATATTATTAGTAAAATATTGAAAGAAACTGATACTACCAACTAATCTATCAGCGATATATTTAATATGTTTAATCTGATGCGTAATGTAAGATATTGCTGTAAATTAAATTGATTAATATCATTGTATACTTTTCTTTATTAATGTATATTAATATCAAAGTAAGTTATGGAAATTATTGTAGGTTAATATTTGGAGTCCTCAATAACAATGCAATTTATCATTCCAATCAGGTATGTGGTTTAGAGGAATTTACATTCTCTTATAAAATTATGTTTCTTCAAACTTTAATCAATGCTGCTCAGCAACATTGACAACAACTATTCTCTTTTGCAAGTCGTCTTCGCTAATTATGATACTTTTCTCAACAATCTGCAAGTTTTTAGTGAATCTGATGACTTTTTGTGCTGGTTATCTATCCCCACGCCCCTGATAACACACCGCTCTTGATTATATATAACACTGGAATCTAAACAAAAAATATCAATCTTAACTAACAGACTCTTAAAGCATTTCCAGTATAGAAGAAAACATGTGCTTGCAACTAAAAACTGGAATCCTTTCTACCATAGGATTCTCTACATCATAAGCTGCATTGTTTATGCAGTCACTTGCACAATATTACGATTGCCTTGCATGACTGATGCAAATTTCAATGTGATTGAAGATGGTAAACGTTTGAAAGGCAACGTCATCAGCATGCACTATGGTGCAACAAATGTACAGTGTACCATATTCTGTGTCCAGAATCTGAAATGTCGTTCTTACAATATAAATCAAGCCAAATTGGTATGTGAGTTGAACAGCAAGGCGTTGGCAGACAATGGAACAGTGTTAGTAGATGATAAGGAATGGCAATACAAATCTACGAATTACAACAATCTCTGGGTATGCTCAAGCATTTTGCAAATTTTAAATACCTCTTTACTCATTTAGCCTGAAGTATTGAAATTGAATTTGAACTGATATAAGTAAATGAATGAGAGTGGTAAAATACTTACAAATTCAATCTGATATACAGTTTTACAATTAATGCAGACAATGTTACAGTCTAAGCATGTAGTGTGTGCTGAAAAAATCTGCTAGCTGTTTGCAAATTGAAGCACATTCCATCAGCTCATGAGAGCCAATGTTTTTATTAATATATCCTTGATCTAATACTTAAATGGATTGTATAGTAATTGAATGCAAGTTTTGTTTAAGGAATCCCTTGATCGTCTTTGATAAAGTGTACTTTATTCTCTCTCTGTGGTCTATTTGCGTTTTAGAATCCATCTGTTTGTGCAAAGCTTTTCATCTACATCTGCCTATGTTGCCTATCTTCTAGATGAGCACACATTCAATTATAGATGCACGTTAGGCTGGCATTCCATGATTGCTATCAGTTATCTCTTTTCAGTAACTTTTCAGCAGCTATTTTATCGTTATTGACCAAACAACTGCCTAGTCCCAATAACTGGTCCTGTCAAAATCAGCGTCAAAGAGAAAGAGCAAACTTTAGTGATAAGCGCCCCCTTTGACAGAAAAGAGCCCTTACTTGAACTAATAATAAGAATGCACAAGCGCTTGATCAGATTTGCATAAGCAACTTAAGTAATATGCCCATGTAACTTTGCTAGTCATTGGAAATTGTTGGGTTACAACTAGTGGAAGAAAGACACAAAGTAAAAAATATAAATAAAAATTTCCTTTGTAAGATAAGATGCCACGAGAATAATTAATGCGTCCTATCAATGTAGAAACCTTTGATTCTTTTCAATTTATATATTTTTCAAAAATATGCCGTACTACTGTTGCTATTCTGTATATTTAAATATAACGATAGAATAATAGAGTAAATAAAGCACAATCGATGTTAATAAAGTATAATAAAGTTTGTTTGCAAAAAGGTTGGTCCCTTATGCAGAACACAGAAACCATGCAAGAATGGAGCTCTTTGTCGAGATTCATGCTCTCCTCCATTCTACGAATGCATTTATTGTGATGCAAGTGATACTGGATTGCATTGTGATTCTAAAAAAGGTGAGATACCTTCTATCAGAGCCTATCCATGCGCATAGAAAATGGAAAATTGCTTCCTAGATTTCTGTAGTTTCTCAACGTAATAAAAGAAAGCCAAGAGTAATTACATCCAGTCTCTGCTCAGTAGAGATTGCAGATTGTTTCTTTCTGAAATCGCTCTACACTTTATCTATCTCTAGAAGTTAATCAGTGCAAAAGTAACCAATGTCAAAATGGTGGAGAGTGCGTCAGCCAAAAAGAAGGAAGGAAGTGCATTTGCAAAATGGGCTACACAGGAAGGAACTGCGAAATTGGTAGGTAGCTGAAAATGAAGTGCATTCCTACCATATTTGTTTTCTTTGAATTAGTATGCAAGGCAACGTGGAGAGACGGATTCAATTTTAAACACTTGCGTCTTCACTTTGCAAAAAACAGTAATTTAGCTACACGCTGAATCCGCGAGTGCTCTGGCTCTCTCCCTAATACAGTCATATTTAGTAAAATCATTTGCTCGTAGCATATGTTTGGCCAGAAGTTGCCATCCATCATAAAGTCTGGATCAACTTGCGATCTAGCATAAATTTGGCATAATTTTGTGCTTCAATAACCAAGTATGGTAGGAAAACCCATTGAGGAGTGATTGTATTAGTGTTGCAAGGTGGTCCTCTTCGTGAGTAAAATTATGAATGCTATTGCTTGGTAAAAGGATTTTTTCCTTGCTTATTGCTAGTATTGATTTGAGCGCATGTTTTCTTAAACAAACCTTGTAGCCACAGTGATTAACTGGACTTAATGTACGCGATGTTTCATACCTGTTTATTGCAATTGACTCTGCAATGGTGAAGGAAGGAGCTGCATCAAGCCTTTATCAATAAAGTTTATCTAAAAGAGAGTACACAAGGAACTAACCGAACACAACTTCTTCAGAGCCTACATTAGCATTTGGATTAATCCACTTTTCAGTCTTTGATTTTCAACTTAAGCTCAACCAGGCTAATCAGCTGTCCGATAAGTAGCTGACCCGACTAGATTCTGAGCCATGCGCAATTGATTGTATATCCCAGACACTTTCCAAAATAAAAGTTATGAAAAACATATGTAATTTGCTAGCCTTTCGACCGTGGAGAAGCCCAGAGGATATGTTCCAATATTTCACTGAAGTTAGATCTGGAAATGCTCTACACAATTATCTCTCTATGCCCCCCTACGCTGTTCAGCAATTTATCTCCTTTTTTATTTGTCCTACCTAATAGCTAACTGGTATCTTTGCTGTTAATAGCAATTAATCTTTGTATTATGATTTAGGTATCACATATCGTCCCGACTTAAGATTTAGCATAAGATTTTCAAATTTATCTTAAGCTCATGACTTTAGGCAAATTTGTTATGTAGAGATCTGGTCATGCGATCTCTCCCTCAATCTCTTGAAAGATGAGAAACTTATTTCATTTTAAAACGTTGTGTACGAAGTAGGAAATTGAAGATGAGAGAACTGGCAGACTTTGTCTTAGCAGTTTTTAGTTTCTCTTAAAGAGAAAAACGTCGTTGCAGAAGCCAATCTAGCTAGTGCAAGTCGTTTACTTTATGGGAGACATTGAGATAAGAGTATTTATTTCCGAACTCATTCCTCAATTCCTTTATAGTTCCAACTTGTTGTATAAGTTGCTTTCTAGTATGACAAGATTTTATTGTATCCATCAAGCTATAGATGAGTGTGACAGTCTTCCTTGCTTCAATGGAGGAACGTGTGAGAACAAAATTGGAAGCTTCAATTGCATATGTGTGGCAGGATACACTGGAGTTCATTGTGAGACAGGTAGAAATTATACCTTCAATCTTTAAATAAAAATTTAGCTGCATATTTTCCTAATATTTTGATATAATATCTACTTAGAAATTTTTGCATATACATTGGGCTTTTAAAAGCCATAATTAAAAATGCATCTAAGCCTTTCTCTACTTTTCTCCCAAAACTGTCTTTGCTAGTTAGAAATCTCCTCAGTTAAGCAACGACAACTTTCAGAAAAGATTACAGAAAGTGCAGATGTGCTTTCAATTATTGTATGAAAAATTCGATTTAGCCATGAAACTTCGAGATATTGCCTTGGGACTTCGTATCAATATTTTCTCGAGCTGCATAACTAAATAACTACAATACTCGCCAAAAGTCCTGGGACACTTTTTTATATTTTTAATCTGGATGGAGCATTCACCCCCCTCCTCCCCCTAAACAATGTTGGTTACTGAGAGACGTACATGCGGTAATGGAAAAATTTTTCGTGCACAATGACGGAAAGTGTCTGAGGAACAGACCAACATTGTTTTAGGGGGAAGGGGGCTTGCATCAAGGCGTGATGGTTGAAATGCTGAGAAAGCTATGGTTTTTCATAATTTTTTGGAAATGTCCCAAGGACTTTTGGCAAGCATTGTAGATATCTCTGATCTACTGATACGCCTTCCTCGGAGGCTACCATGGTAAAAGCTGTTCAATATTTGACGTCAGAATTGCCCTGCCATCTTTCATAAAGTTGAATGCTGGGAGCTGCTTGTATTTGCAACTGTCCGGCTATTCGGCATCTTATGTTTATGGTAATCGGATATATAGGTGATGCAGGTGCTCACACCTAGTTTCAAGTAGACTTCCCTATGATTTTTAGGAGTACTTTTATGCTTACTCTGCATAGAGAGAGTGCTTTTAACGTTATTCTTGTACCTCCTTGATAGCCTGTTTCAATGCAGCTTTGTAAAGAAAGTGACTCATAAATATATGATTTCATGGCCTCATTACACTTTTCCTACGAATATTCGCGCAACTGAATTCCCCTGGATATGATCAATCTGTCGTTTATGACCATTTCTTATACTTTCAGATTTTTTGATATTTAAATTCGGCTTTTGTTGCTGCAACCACTCTATGTATTCTTCTACAAACATTTTGCTCGCTGCAGAGTTCTTCAATGTTATTAGCAGAATAATTTATATTAGTGTCTTCTACAAAGATGTTTGTTAAGCTTTTTCTTTTGTTAGTCGCTCACGTGCAGGATGTGAAGTGGAGGTCTAAGGCATGATCTTGGAGAATTACGGAGCTAAAGATTTTCAAGCTATGACCTAGAGAAATTGACTTCAAAGGCAATCAACGCGTGCTAATAGCTAAACAGACCAAAAATACTTACATAAGCAGACAATTTAAAGGATCAGCTCTTACCAAAGCTTTCATTAAGTAACAGTGTCCGTTGCTTCACTTGTATTAAATATTGCAACAATCACCTTTAAGGACCCAGAAGTGTCTGCATAGAAACACAAATTATACACTCTAGAGTTAGTAAACTAAACAAAAGCAAGATTGCTACTTCCTTCTGCAATAGGTAGGACAAGAAGTCTTAAAACTTTCAAAACTGGAAAAGCAAAGATATTCCGGTAATTGTTTCGTTATTATTGGCCCGGGTCATATCACATTGTCTTCATTTGTACTATGTAACAGAACTATTAGTGACGTATGCAAATGTCCTTTCCTTACATTATCAGTAAGTAGTCAACATATAGCTTTACATAAGTGTCTAATTTACTGGATCTATATTCTATTTGTCTAGAGATAAATGAGTGTGACAGTCATCCTTGTGCTAATGGAGGAACGTGTGAGGACAAGCTCGCAAGCTTCAAGTGTAAATGTGCACCAGGATATACCGGAGTTCAGTGCCAGACAGGTATAGAGCAATCTAAAGATTTTTACAATGTTTCAATGAAGTTGTTAAAGACGTATTCAGCAAAAAACTAATTTACCAGGAAAAGCTTGGTTCCTAGTAAATCAATATTGTTCATTTGGGGCTATTACTGTATTCTATAACTCATTGAAAAATCTTACCAGTTCTGTTGATAATTAAGGGTGCCATTTCCTTTATCTTTTTGTGAAAGCAACATTCTCTCTTAAAAGCAGTTTGATGTAGAAACATCTGCATAGACACTTTAATTTAGAAGCTTCCGAATTAGACAATGAGAGCAAAATCTAGTATCATATTCATATGCAAGTTAGATTTCCACACATCAGGGACAGCTTGTGGTGTGGAGATCTTGCCTTAAGTCACCTTTTGTGTATCCTTATCTTTTCTCATTAGCGAGGTAGAATTGTGGTTAAAGCCAATACCTCCCGTGCGGAAGGTCTACGGTTTGAGCCCGACTCGATGCCCTGACTGAATATTCGCTCGCTGTACACCCAGCAGCAATTGGGTACCCAGTTGGAACACTGGGAAGGTAAAGGCGGCGAGGAAAGGAACTGGCCACCTTACCTTACATACCTATGGCTCAGCATAAGTGCCCTCTCTAACAGGCGCTCCCCCTACGTACAAAAGTATAAAGGACTACCTTTCCTATTACTTTTATCTGCTTTCACTCACTAAAAAGTTGATTTAAAGACCTTGGCCCTCGCTACTTTTTATTAAGACAGAAAATTCTTTGTGCACCGTTGTTTACTTATATCACTTTCGCAAGAATTCTTTTCAGTACGGTGACTTTGCAAGGTGGTCTACAGATTGTGTCAATCTTTTGTCTTGTCAAAAAGCTCTTTCTTCTAACATGTCTATCATACCTCAAACGACAAATACTACCTGATCTAGCCAAACTTTCAACTTTCTACTGCACGCAAAATGTGTGTGATTGTGAGGGCTTCCAGGAACAATCACATTGATTAAACTTGGCATGTACCTAAATTGGTACTCGAAGCCACAAAAGATAGTTTGTTAAAAGGTTAAGGACACACAGGCTTTGTTACAAATAGATGCATTTGAGAACTTTGTTTCTATTCCTATTATTCTATTCTTTGTACGAACGAATGAATGACTTGACATGCAATGTCAACGGGAATGTGTAATCTAATCAAAGAAAATGTCTCAACACTTGCCTTGGCCAATCATGCATTGATTATTGACGAGACATCAAAATTTGACAAGACACCTAATACTTCCTTTTATGTAAGAAATATGGAAATATATTTTCTACTTTCCCTAGTAGACAGCAAATAAATTCCTAGAACTTCAAAATCAGATAATGAAGATGTTTTTGAATCTTTGTCTTCCTTATTGGTCAAGTGTCTTACTTACCTTCATGTATGCTATCATTCAGAGCTAATACTGACGTGTGAGGACTTAAGGATCTATCCATTATGAATTAGTTCTACACTTATATAGCTTTAAGTAAGTTTATAATTATTGACACTGCCTTTGTGCATCTAGACATCAATGAATGCGAAAGTCACCCTTGTGCCAATGGAGGCACGTGCCATGACAAAATAGCACGCTTCAGGTGTACATGTACACCTGGATATACGGGAATTCAGTGCCAGACAGGTAGGCATTAGGCATTTTTTTAGCTTTACATATAACTTAACTACTTATTTTGCCCTTTCAGTCAGTAATAGTAGTACTTATAATGTGAATAATATATTTGTAATACAGATAATAATGGAGAACATCGTCAAACAGGTTCTATTATGAAACTTAAAAGCTTGAGCACTTGAGCACTAGCACAGTCTAAATAAAATGGAACAGGTAAAGATTTCATAGTTCCACAGGTTATAAATGAAACAGACTAGTTTATCAACATTTCCTTTTTTTCAGACTGTAGGCCATTTGCAATATTGCGCAATTGGGTTGTCACTGAGTTGTGCATTCTATAGCTCACTGCTAGCTTTTCTACAAAGAATTGACAGTTCTTGCCTTTTCTTTTGCTACTTAACATTATATTTTTATTCACTTGTTTTTCTATGCAATAATCACTCTTGAAGCCTGTTTTGGGTAGAAGTGTCTGCAAGAAAACTTTAACTGTAAACTCACGAATTAGAGAACTAACGCTTGACAAAACTTTTAATCCTTGCTCTAATAGACAGCATAAGCAACCCTGAAATTTTCAAATACTGGAAACTAAAATGCTATTCTATTTGACTCTTTTTCTCTTCCTATTTCAATTGATTCACCTGAAAGATGTTCTCAAAAAACCTTCTTGTCGTGCTCATCAAATATTTTCCAGATAGCTTCATGTCCTTAATTGTCCTTTGAAAAGTTTTCATTCATTTCTCATTCGTATGCCGCCCAGGTCGCCAGAGCTGGAAATGACTGACCTTTTGCCTGTTCTACGAAGAATTTCTAGTTCTTGCCAGCTCTTCTTCTAAATAATATTTTCCGTTCTTTTACCTGTACTTAAAAATGCAGTAATCACTCCTAATATAGCATAATGTAGAAACTTCTGTTTAGAAACACATACTTTAAACTCTTGAAGTAGAAAACTATGCAAAAGCAATATTCCTACTTCTTTCTACATAACAGGATAAGAAGGCATAAACCTTTACATTACGCTAAGCAAGTGATATTTTTGAAACCTTATCCTACTTGTTGCTCTAAGATCTTGTAGCTCTGGCTCTATGTATGCTGTTATTTGCAACTAGTAATGACGTATGAAAATGTATTTTCCGCACATTATCAGTATGCTGTAAGCATACGGCTTGAAATAAGGTTCTGATTTACTGAAGCTGTATTAAATGCATCTAGAGATCAATGAGTGTGACAGTCGCCCTTGTGCTCATGGAGGTACATGTGAGGACAAGCTAGCAGGTTTCTTGTGTACATGTGCACCAGGATATTCCGGAGTTACGTGCCAGACAGGTATAGATTATTGTAGCTTTGTCTAAAAATTAACTGTATATGTTGCTCTCTCAGTCAGTTAGTTATAACAGAAATTATGCTGTAAAAATATATTTGTAAGAAAGATCTTGTAAGGACACTTAGTGAAAAGGTTGCGCTAAGGAACTTTCTAAATAGATCATTTGTAAATGCATTGTGGAAAACAGTGTACAAAGACATCAAAACCTGGTGGATCAGTTTTTCAAACAATTTTCTACTGATACAGAGAGCATAACTTGCAAACATTTCTTATTAGAATTTTCAAGACCGTAAAAATATCGAGATATATGACAATAAAGCTTTAAAGAGACTCATTCATCAAACAGACTTACTGACCAAGGGGCGCTGGACGTTGATATTAAACGCTCACTTTTAAATGAACATTGTATATTCTGGGTAATAATGAGCTCTGTATTCCACTACTCACAGTTATGTTATATGACGAATGACAGCTCCTTCCAGTTCTGTAGTGATTTACAAATTTCCCATTCTTAAAACTGTTTTCTCAATTCAGCAATGACTTTTGAAAGCTGCTTGAGATAGAAATATCTATATAGAGTCTGTAACTTAGAATTCCAAAATTAAAAAGCTAAGATAGGCCTAGATTTTTCTTCTTTCTCTAGTAGGCACCATAAAGTGTTCTGCATTTTAAAAGCTAAAAGCTAAAGATTTAAAGGCTGGAAGCTAAAGCTAGAAGCTTGAGGCATTGTTCTGGATGTTGCTTGAGCATTTTATTAAATTTGGTTAAAGCATGCTAATATTCAGAACTAGTAATGAAGCATGAAATCGTGTCATTTCATATATTATAAATCGGTAGAAAACCCATGCCTCTACATGACTTTTTGATTTAATGAAACAGTATTGTTTGCATCTAGATATCGATGAATGTTACAGTAGACCTTGTGCTAATGCAGGAACATGTGAAGACCGAGTTGCAAGTTTCAGGTGTACTTGTGCACCAGGATATTACGGAGTGCAGTGCCAGACAGGTAGAAATTATACTAGTCTTCTAAAAAATTCAGCTGTCTACTTCTCAGCCTGAGTCAGTACTTTACGAAGGTATAATGTTGGTAATATATTTTAATTCAGAAAATTTTAGCAAAAATCGTAAACAGGTTGAACATATTAACTTTCCCTTACAAGTATTAACAAATGCCAAATGAAAAAGAACTGGTAGAGGCATCGCAATACTATTTATTTTAGATGTCAAACAAAGCGGAAGTGCTAGCCAGAAAATACATTGAATGCAATTTTTGCACTATGAATATTTATTTACGAAGCAACTAGCTAAATTTTTAAGACCATACAAATACAGCAATATGAGTGTTTGATGTTATCGAAAGACTTAGTTATAAGATTCTTTTTCTTCTCATCGCGTAGGCTACTTGATAGCTAGAATTGCGCAGTCTGAAGATCTCGGACCTCTTCTTCCTATGAATCACGTTTAGCTATTCCAGCAAAAATTAAAAGTTAATACCAGTTCTGTAGGACATCATTCTTTGCTTTATTCTTTCTTAAATACACATCAATAGATCTTTCGAGTGGACTGAAGTAGAAATCGTTGCACGCAAAGCCTTATTTATAAACAACTTTGAAAATTAAAAATATAAAGGTTTCCAAGACTGTTTCTCCTATCTCAAACAGACATCATACAAAGCCTAGTAGCTTTCAAAAGCTGAAAGCTAAAGATCTTTTGAAAGCATTGCTGTGATTCTTGCTCTAATATCTCATTCCTTTGGCATCATACACGCTATCATTCAGACCTAGTAATGACCATCGAAGCTCTGTTGTCCCACCCCTTACAATTGATAGTTATCAATAAGAAAATACATATGGCCTTGTGTGATTTTCTGACTTACTGACACCTTATTGTATGCTCTAGAAATCAATGAGTGCGACAGTCACCCATGTTTTAATGGAGGAACATGTGAAGACAAAGTCGCAAGTTTCAGGTGTACCTGTGCACCAGGATATTCCGGAGTGCAGTGCAAGACAGGTAGATGACCTTGTTTCCTTGTCTAAAGTGTTTCTCTCTATTCTATCCTCTCAGATATAGATGACAAGAGTGTGTAATGTAGAATATTTGTAGAAACCATGATGTGGGCCAAAACCGTCAAGAAGATTCTACAAGGGAACTCTGGTATTCGAATCATCCCAAATGCTAAATAAAACAGAACAGTTAGAGACATCAGATTTCTATAGGCTTTGGTTTATAGGTCTATAGGTTCTATAGGAAAAGGAACAGTTAAAGACAGCCTAAATGCTTAACAGAAGATATACACAACATTTCTGCACTTTTACTTTCTATTTATGAAGCCAATAGCTAAATGTTCAATGCTAGACCAATACAGCATTATGTCTTGATGAAAGTCTCCAAATATGCATTTATCTAAAAGCTCATTTCTCATCGCATAGGTCAATTACATAATAATTTTGCTCATTCTATGTATCACTGAGTACAGCATACTATGAGACAATATTAAGCTTTTCTATTATAACTTAAAATTTTCCTTTACTTTGTTTGCTTTTGTAAAAGTGCAAGCATTCTTTAAAGTAGATTAATATAAAACTACCTGCATAACAATTATATTTTAGAGACTCCCAAATGAGAGAATAAAAACATGGCAGTATCTCTTTTTACTTTCCATTGTAGCTCTTGTAATTTTCAAACAATGGAAACTAAAAATACTTTGAGGCATTTTCTTGATTGCTTCCTAAGAATTCATCACTTTGAAATAGTACATGCTATCAGTCAGAACTAGTATTAACGATTCAAATTGTGTTGTTCTGTACTTTGCAAATAAGTAATAAACATTTGGCTGCATATGAGCTTTTGATTGACTGATACTGTATTGAATACTCTTAGATATCAATGAGTGCGGCAGTAATCCTTGCTCCAATGGAGGAACATGTGAGAATAGAATAGCAAGCTTCAAGTGCACATGTGCACCAGGTTATACTGGAGTTCGGTGCGAGACAGGTAGAGAGTATTTCATATTTTTCTAAACTACAACAGACAATCTCTCCCTGTTTGTGAGTAATGATAAAAAGTGTAATGCAAACAATATAGTCGTAAGATAAATATTACAGAAAAAGTTGACAAGCAGGTTCTTCAAGATAAATTCAGAATTTGGGCAATCAAGATACTAAATGGGAGAGAAAATTTATAGACATTGCAAACTCATAGAATTTAACTCTCAAGGGGTTAAAATTTTATCAAAAATAGCTTCCATAACATGCTTGCATCTAGTGGTGTAGAGCTAAGTTAATAACTAAGGGGTCTCAAGTATCAAGTCATACATTTAAAAACGAGGATATGTGTTGTATTGTAAAACGAGGTTATTTAGTAATAAGCATTGCTCAAACAGAGAGTGGCTAGCTTCCAGTGTGAAAGTATTCCTCAATAAAATTGACGCGTTTATGGAATTTTACTTTTAAAATATTACACAATTTCATTGGTAGTCCTCAATGTGCCTAGGGTTTCAAGGGATTTTTCCCCACAAAAAATGCCAAAATGCCCGCCGTTGATTATACTGACAGCAAATGGAAGAAAAGTGGCCTCTTTGGAAAGAAGCTGAAATGATTTCAATGTTACATCTGAGTCTCAACTCAAGGGTCCATAGGCCTATCAACCTCAAACACTGTCTCTTGCATGCCATCTAGCAACGTGCATACGTGAATGTATATCCTAATATACATTCATATATCACATCTCTTCCCTTCTAATATAATTTCCATTAGTATAAGCTATAAGTATGTCCTTGTCCTTATGGTCCATGAATAATTATAAAAATACCTAGTAAACTAAAGTTCCAGCTACACCTGAACTAAGCATAAACAGAACAACAGCTCTAAACTACCACTAAATCTGAGGGTTGGTTACCAACCTCTCTTATGTATTATCCCGAGGGATTATTCCCCACTCTAGCCTAGGGATTATACATCTAATTAGCGTCATATTTGATTAGTGCCTTCCTGATTCTTAGTGGATAATGTACATTCATAGCACAATTGGCTCCTCAAAGGAATCTCGTCTAAGATTTTCCTCTGGAAGGTTACTAGGTGATGATTTGTCTCTGAAAAAACTTTGCATGGGCTCACATCAATGAACGTATTTCACTCTACCTCCACAGCGAACTAAATATGTTAGATGACCTTTGATTGCAATAACGACTCTAGTAATCCACTGTTCTATTCCACCACGCACATTTCTAACCATGACTGTGTCACCTCTCTGAAATGTTCTCATCTTCATTCCTTTATCACGAAATTCTCTTTGCTTGTCCTGTGCATCCATCATTGAAGTGGACATGTGTGGTTTTAGCAGACTAAACCGTGTATGTACAGATTGTTTCATCATTGATTCTGCTGGACTTTTTCCAGTTTTTGAGTTGGGCGTGGTGTGGTAGCTTAGTAAGAAATTTGCTAAGCAGTGCTCTTCACTCGACTTATCATTTTCCAGCATGTGGTTTGGTAATCTTTGTTTCGACGTTTGTACATGGCGCTCAGCCTGCCCATTTGTAGTAGCAGCATGATAAGGTGGTATTTTAAGGTGTTGTATGCCATTTGTCTTTAAGAAGTTACTGAGTTCCTCCGAAACGAATTGTCCTCCAATATCACTCACCAGAATTTCTGGTAACCCGTATCTGGCAATTAGCGAAAGCAAACGGTCAATGGTTTTCCCAGCAGTCATTGAAGTCATGGAAAAAACTTCTAGCCATTTAGAATAACTGTCTACAACTATCAAGTAGTAGCAACCATTCTTTTCAGCATAATCAGCTTGTATGCGCTTCCATGGTCTAGCTGTATATGACCAAGGGTGCATAGGTGCGTTTGGAGGCTTTGGTTGTACAACTTTGCAAACAACACAGCAAGAAATTAGACTTTCAATGTCACTTTCCAATTTAGGCCACCACAGATTACTTCTAGCAAATGCTTTTGTACGTGCTAAACCTTGCTGTTCCAGATTTAAATCGTTGAGTAGCTGTTCGCAAACTCTAGGTGGAATAACAACTCTGGAACCCCATAATATACAACCATTTTCAATCGATAGTTCCAATCGTCGGTAGTAACATGGTTTCATATTTTGATTTATCTGGCCATCCTTTTTATGTATAGTCTAATACCCTGGAGAGGGCAGGATCCTTTTGTGTTGCCTCTCTGATCTCCTTACTGGTAATTGGGAAAAAATGCTCTGCTCTAATAGCTGTGATGTTTCATTGCATGGTAATCTAGATATTGCATCTGCATTGGAATGTTCACTTCCTTTGAGGTGTTTGAATTCATAATAAGAGGCAGATAGTATAAGTGACCAGCGTTGCAATCGCGCTTTAGCTAAGGTATGCACTCCAGCTTTCATGTTAAATATTGTCTGCAATGGAGGATGATCTATCAGCAGTGTAAATTCACGACCATATAAGTATTTTTGAAATGTCTTCACTTCGAATATCAGGCTTAGGGTTTCCTTCTCTAGTTGTGCATAACCCTTTTCTGCCTTTGTCAATGTTCGTGATGCAAAAGCTACCGTTCTTTCAGTACCATAAGGCATAATATGTGAAATGACAGCTCAAACTCCATAGGGAGACGCATCATAAGTTAGGTGATGGACTTCTTTACAACGTAATGCATTAGTACTTAATAACCACTGATTGCTAGCTTAAATTTATTAAACCAATGTTACATTCCTGAGTCCATTGAAAAGGGACAACGTTCTACAGAAGGTTATAGAGTAGATGTAGTGTGGATGTAAGGTCTTTAATGAAGCCAACATAGTAATTTAGCGATCCTAACCATGCTCTCAAGTCTTTAGCCTCTCGTGGGCGTGGCGCTCCATTCATTGCTTTCACTTTGTCCCCTGTAGGATGTATGCCACCTTTGTCTATAGAGTAGCTTTAGTAGGTAATGGTTGGCTTCAGGAATTTACATTTGCTCCTCCAAAATTTGATTCCATGGACTTAAATCTTCTTAGTACTTCACTTAATAAGATTAAATGCTCTTCTTTAGAACTACTAATGATAAGAATAACCGTCTCATGACCATTCAATATCTTATCCATTGTCTCTTTAAAAATTGCAGGGGTTGATGCTACCCCATATTTTAGCGTTGATACTGATAAAGTCTTCTGTGTGTATTGATGGTCAGGAGTTGCTTTGACTCAGCAGATACTTAAAGTTGCAAATAGGCACTAGACAGATCCAATTTTGAAAAAACTGATCCATTTGCGAGTGATACTAGCATGTCCTCCGAATTTGGTAGAGGAAATTTGTCAACCTCCAAGGCTTGATTAAGGAATTCTTTGTAATTACCACATAACCTCACAGTTCTATCGGCTTTCGGTACGACCACTATTGGTGATGACCACTCACTGTATGGCAATTTCTTTAGTATGGTAGCATGGACCTGTCAATTGAACTCTTGATCTACCTTAGGATTCACTGCATATGGTACAGGGCGTGCCTTAACGAAGACAAGCTTGGCCCCATCTTTAAGCCTCTGCTGTGCCTTGTATCCTTCAATAAATCTAGGTTCCCTATCAAATAAATGTGCATGATGCTCAAGAATCTCATCTAGATCACTATCTGTTGTAACATGTATGGACAATATAGCAGACCAATCCAATTTTAGCTTCCTAAGCCAATATCTTCCTAGAAGCGCAGGATAATTTCCAGCTATGACGACAAGTGGTAGCCTTGCTTGCTGTTCCTTACAGGTGGTATTGACATCAAGCTCGCCTAATACCATTAGAGGACCCTCCTTTCCTCCTCTGCTCTATATATAAAAGAATTAGCATTTGCTTTTTCAGCATGCATTGCACAATACCCATCGTGTCAACCATAACTTTATCCAAACTCCAGTCTTTATCAATCTAGATTACTTTTTTGGCAAATCTAAGGTTAGCAGGAGCTAGTAATTGAGCTCGTTATAGTTTATTTATCCAAATTATGTTCATAAAAGGCTAAGAAGGTGCACAAATTTGACCATATACATAACTGTCATTTAAAGACGTATAGGCTATCCCATTCTAAGTTCTTTTCAAAGTCAGAGGAAATTCCTTTGCTGGTACAAAGTTAGCTATGCAAAGCATAGCCGTTAAATGTTTGATTAGCTCTGATTAAGTCTATTTTCTCCCAGCCTAATTGACCAATCAGCATGCAGAGTAATAACAACAACTACCCTTCACAGCTAAATTTTTGGCCTATTTGGGGTGTTTTTACTACCCCTCCTAAACAATCCTTGCAAACCCGAGGAATGAAATTTTGTTGTTAATTTTGACCACATTGCCATTTAACCAATATTGGCGCCGAGATATGATCTCAAAGGGGAAAAAGTACGGCCCATCTAAGCACTAGAATAGAATAGTAGAATCAAAGTATCTAATGAGCATCTAATAAACAATGTGATTAAGAGTTAATTTTTAAACTTATTGCCGAAGAATTTACTCATCCATTGAATTCTGTTCGCTTGCCTTCATTCTTGAACTCGAAGAAGTAGTCCTTACTGAAATTTTGCAGTTCATGCAGTGTGATGGCGCCATTGTTCTTACACACCTCACAATTATACACCAGGCTAATCCTCTTGCAGTTTCTCTAAGGTATCAAGGCCATGTGTTTTGCTGATCCCAATACCTCCATTTCTACTTCAGAAGTTTCAAAATAAATCTGCGAATCTATGCCAACAGTCATTGCGAAAGCCCTACTTTCATTCTGCGATGATCACTGTTCGATTTTATTGCAAGATGAAACTGATGAATACACTCGCGTGGTTTAGGATTGGAGACTAAAGCATTATTCAAAAACGGTGAGAAAACCTAAGGGTGGGTGTTGTTCTACCCTTTATTCCGAAGTATGAAATAATCAGGGACAAGAAATGACTGTCAGGAGGTAGTTGGAAAATTTCCTGAAAATTAATAAATTCATGTATTGGAATACGTTTGGGGGGATGGGTTGGATACCTAGCAACCATGTAGTTTTCAATGAAGTTCTATAACACAAGTGCTAAGAAGAAGTCTGACAAAGAGAATAACGAACTGTGTTGATTTGATTGAACAAACTTCAGAAGAAATTCAATACCAAGCATAAATATCTCGGAAATAATAATTGGGGGGGTTAGAATAAATCCACGAACTTGTCCCCGTCGAATAAGACCCCTTGAATTAGCCTCCACCATGGAGCTAAAAATGTCTTTCATGCCCCCTCGAAAGAACCACAAGCCCAAGCATGTTACTGTACCTAGTTGACAGTCTGTTAATGCTCAATGAAGCTAGTAAAGAAAAAAAATTCAATGAATGGCAAGAATTTATCAGCCCTTTAACTAAAATCCCATTGATTGTATGCGTAGCATCAAAGACGCTGTTTGTTAGTAGAAAAAATGACAACTGGAAAATGCTCTCTTGGAATAAGTCCCTATGCAAAATCTATAAATGAATAAATCCCAAAGGGGCTAAGTCAAAGATTGTTGATAGTTACTCCAGTAATCCAGTGCCTCCTCTCCAATGGAAAATGTCCTGGCAGTTCCCTGTATAAGAATGAGATGATAGTAGTTTAAATATTCATGCCAAAAAGTCGTTTCAGCACTAGCATATATTGCAATGTATCCGTACTGCTTTCCAAACATTGGCGAGGCCGTTATTGAGAATAGTACTCTTGTAACTTATGTATTACATGGCCTTTTTAAAGAAACATTTACTAGGTGGGAGGGAAAACTCTAGAAAAGGGGATATGATAGTTAAAAACCCAAATAAAATGCTTAATGATTGGGAGCATCTTCTGGTGCTAAAACTCTTCAAATATGCCTTTAAAAGAACCTGCCTCAGTTTCTTATAGGATTTTCAAATGTGACATAAAAGCAGTTGCGCTTTACTTAGGCTGGGAGAAAATAGACTTAATCAGAGCTCTCAATGAATCAAACATTCGGCAGCTATGCTGCTATGCAATCGCTATGTTGTGAGCGAATGACAGGGGGAGACTAGTCAAAAAGGGACTGTTTCATAAATAATAGTTCTGCCTATCGAAAATTTAAACAGTTAAATACTTTGAAGTAATATCTTTCTTGAATCTATGCATATAAGTATTAACTGAAAGTGATGAGTTGTATGCTTTTACATTTTGTTGAAGTTGACAACTGCCAGACTAATCCCTGCAAGTTTTATGAACGATGTGCCTATACAGCAAGCGAATATTCATGCGTTACGCAAACAAGTAAGTAGATATCATACACAATTTACAAACCAAAGTCCAACTTTTAAATTTACATGAAATAGTAGAGATATACTTTTGACTTCATTCTAGAGCAATACTGTCCTTTCTTACCTCATTAATCATTCAAAGTTTTTTAGTAGATGCATTACTGTTGTATAATACTTAACATATTATATGTAGTTTTTGAGGATACGTAGGACTGTCCATATCTTTAAAACCTATTTTTGAGCCTTTGAAAGTTAAAGCCAATCATTGCCTGGACAATATATTGCCACACGCGAGCAATGCAATAAAATATTGCACTGCCAGACTCTGCAAAATGATAATATGTCTTTCACGCATGCTTTTAGCTTCCCTTTAGGGAATGACTATTAGCTTCTGAGCTGGAAAATCTTCATATCCTGTCAACTGAGAAAAATGATTATGCATTGGTGAATAAGTGCATAAGCCATATATAACTTTATATTTAATATTATCTTAGTCTTACATTCACTTTCTGAGAGAGCAGGGTTTCCAGCACAAAGTATAGCACTTCTTTACCGATCTGATTGTAATAGCGTAGTGCCTGCGCAGCTACACTAAGTTTAAAATGTGCGTGTATATGCAACTCTATAGAGCTAATCTTTAAAAGCTATACTGAGAGATAAATCTAAAATACCAAGTTGCTGAGTTATGTATGACAAATTATTAATCATTTGCTAAATTGTGATATTGCATCATGTTATATAATCACTTTGCTCTTTACGTCTTCTCAAAGTCGCATGTTCCATGTAGTTCCTCTTTAGTTATTTGTTAATGCTGAGTGCCTATCTCAACACTTTCATTCTATCCACAGTCCATTATATCTTTGCTTTCTTTCATTCCAAGTTTTGATAGCAACCAATGGAATAGGCTCTTACAATTAGTATCGGTTTTTCAAGAGAAATCTAGGGGAGCAAAAGGACCAGCTTTGCCGAGTGTTTAGAAGTAAAAAGCGTACTCGACAATTACTTGGAAATATTTGTAAATTACGCATGCTTTTCATTAAAAAAGGATTCAAAATAGAACTTAGAAATGCCTTTTTGGTAGCAGATTCCAGCCTTATTTTCTTGAGTTAGTATTGTTAGTATCGTCAATATGTAAAATTAGACACCATGGAGGTTTACAATTTTTGCAAACAAGTTTTACTTTGATTTTTAATAGTTTATGGGCCCAATTTACTTGGCTTTTATGTTTGAATGTTGTTATAATAGCTGTAGTGCTATCTGAGGAGCTTTTTATTGTGGTTGGGCCTGTCTCTTACTAGAATTGAAATTACAGTACTTAGGCCTACACCTGTGCGTGAATCTGATTTTCGCCGATAGATAGTCTGTGAACCCACATGGATAAGTTTAATATTCAAAAGCTGAATGGCAAAGCTAACTAGACAATGTGGAAGCTACAATTCATTTCCAACTTGCAGTATCATGGCTTTGAGGATATGCTCACTGGAAACTTGAAAATGCCCGGAAGATCTACTAGCGGATACAAGTGCAGAACAAAAGAAGAATCATGGTGAAAAAATGAGCCAGTATAAAAGAGGGAATGACTTTGCCATTACTCTTATAACTACTAACGTGGATGATGTAGTAATACAATTATTTCTTATGTTGGGAACTGCCAGGGACATGTGGGTCAAACTAGAAACTTCATATGAACAAAATTCTGAACATAGACTGGAGCACTTGTATTTACAACTTCTGGAATACAAGATGGAGGCAGGTGATTCTGTTGTAACGCATATTTCAAAGTTTCAGAAACTCTGGATGGAGCTAAATGAAGAATCATGGAGAGTAGATAAATGTAGACTCCCAGGTACGTTGTTAATTATGCGAATACTGAGTACTTTGGCAAATGAATATTTTGAGTTTTGCACAACTTGAGAATCTATTCCTAGAAGTGATAGGACAGTTGAATATCTGCTTGAACGACTCACAATGGCTGAAACCCGTTTGCCAAGAATGAATGAAACCACAAGTGCAAGTAGTAATGTATTTGCTCTTGTTATTAAGAAAAAACCAAAAGTGAAATACAGCAACAGTTGTGTTTTAAAGCCTAAAACGGACATGAGTAAAGTAAATTCTTTCGGGTGTAATGAGCTTGGAAGTGTTAAGAACAACTGCCCCAATATTAAATCTGCACCTTTGAAATCTAGTGCCAGTGGTTCTACATTGTTTGGTGAGGTTTTGGTAACTGCAGTGCCTGCAGATATTTTGGATATGGATAGCAGACTCAGGGTTTACACAACACATGACAAAATCAATTTTTTTTGTAATTTATACAAGCTTTAATACACAAAAACCTGTGACCTTGGGAAACAAAAGTGTCATGAGGGTATATGGTGCAGGTGACATTGAAGTGGATTCAATCTCAAATTGAATCTCAAACATACACCGAAAAATTTGTGGTATACTCCAGATGTAGTCAAAAATGTTTTCTCAGTTCCAGCTGTAGCAGACAAAGGCATTGAGTATCATTTTGACAAATATCAAGGTTCACTAGTAAAATAAATACCACTCTGGTTGTTCGTGACAAACATGATGGGCTGTACAAACTACACTTGCGTGCAGTTTTGCCATGTAATCCAGTGAGGGAGTTAGTGCGGAGAAAGCTGAAAAGCTTCAAGTATGGCATGAACGCTTAAATCATCAAACCAAACAATATTTTGAAAAGTATCTGAGGAAATCAACTACATGAAAGATGATTATTTTTGTGAAGGTTTTTTTCTGCGCAAGCATTGCAGAAAAAACTTTGGGACCAGACCAATTGCAGCAAAAAGCCAGGTGACTTAATACATGCTGATTTTTGTCGTCCAATAGATCATGATAGTTTTAGTGGCTACAAATACTATGTATTGGTCAAATATGAATTCACAAGATGTAGAAGTGTTTATTTCCTGAAAAAGAAAACTGAAGCATTGCATAAGTTTAAAATATTCTTAGCAGAAGCAAAAATTTTGGGACATACTGTTAAAGAGGTATTAACAGATGGTGGTGGAGAATGTTATAACAAGGAACTTAAAAGAGTGACTGAAGAAATGGAATTCAGCATCGTTTCAGTATGTCTTATACTTCTGAACAAAATGGATCAGCAGAAAAAGAAAATCAAACACTAGTTAAAGCTGCTCGTTCAATGATTCTTAGTAGAGAAGATTTTTCTAGAAAATTATGGGCTAAAACTGTGAATACAGCAACTTACATTATTAATCGCACTGGACCTACCAAGTCTTGAAGTCCAATTCGTGCTATTGCATTTAAGACATTTCTTCTGAGACAGATTAACTTCTTCTTTATTTTGCTCAACATTGACACCAACAAAGTATTGGATGATCCTCACTCAATTCATCATAAATGCATACTAAGGTGTATTTTGAATAGATAATCTACATGAACAGCAATAATTATACTTTTGCTAAGATCATATGCTGTTGCTGTCATTTGTTCATTTTAAATATGCATGTATCTGCTGTGGTTCTTAATTTTCTCTTCAAAAGCACGATTCTAACAGCTTGGGCATTGTTTGAGTCCATACAATGATTTCTTTAGACTGCAATTTGCTTTCTATACTTGACATCTTGTATTACCCTGCCTGCTCTATGTATACTTCTTCTTCGAATTATCCATTTTACAATGCATTGATTGCGTCCATTTGCTGAAAATTTATTAAATCTTCCTACTTTAATCTTCCAGTCTTGTACATGTTCTTTCTGGGGTGTATGCACACTCATCTTGTACATGAGTTCATAATCGAAGGTCACCTTTAACCAGTGGCGAAACTTTTCATATTTTTCTAGGGGGGGGGCAAAGACATCGTAAAAGCAAAGGTGTATTTTATATAAAACTTACATCGGAAAACCTTCATCAGCATGTTGTTAATGGGAGACAAAGTAGTTGGAAGGCTGCGACCATGAAAACATATAACATTAGTGAGAGGAAACTGGAGAATCTTGCCTCTAGAAAATCAATTTTGAGATCACACCTTCAAGAATGTTGGAAAGTGCTCTTTTTAACAAAAATGTTCTTCATTGCTCTTTGTGCCGAGAAAAGAAACTGATCCCTAAACTGTTTTTATCGATTTTGAACTCTTGGAACAACGTAAGGAAAAGCCACGGCAAACGTATGCCTGCGCGCCACTGGAAATTATGGCCCGGCCTTGTTTCCTGTTAAATGCCTGTACACCAAAGCTTAAGAAATAGAAATCTCACTTCAGCACGCTGACTTGTGCGTTGTCGGTTATTGATTTCCTTGAACCACTACTAGTAAATCTGTTTTCACACTTTGTAAGTCTGAAGTTATTGCTCCCGTTGCCACACCGAGCCTCCACCACTGCTCTAAACAGTGGTGATTTCTAATGAACTTGCAAAGGGGTCTATGTGTATAGCCTTATGAAGAGTTAGGGGCTTGGTGATAATCAAGCCAATAACTCATGTACCCAGACAAGAAAATTTAGGCTGATCATCTTCTTGTGTTGTGAACAATTAGAAAAGTCTTAAAGACCATCTAGACGTGAAAATTTCATCATAGCAATCCATCATATAACCGTTTGAGAAGCAAGTCTAACGCAAGAGCCTTGGGGTAGGCCGTGCTTTCAACAAGAGGGTTCCACCTCTTGAATCTTCCATTTACATCACGACTGATCTTTAATTAGATGAGGTAATCCGAGTTTCTCCTTGCCATTACGATGATGTTCTGTAGGGTCTAGTGAAGTGTCATTCCAATTTTGAGTTTCTTCTGGCAGTTAGCATACAGTGGAATTAAAAGCTTTAAATAAATGATTGAGACAAAGCTTTACATACAACTTTTTCTCTTATGCTTTCTGGGTTTGGAAACCGTTTCCAGCGCTTGAACTATGGCTCATAATGGATGCATTTTAGTCAGGTGTAGAGAGCCAAAAATATAGGCAGGACATTAAGTAGCAGTGATGGAGAGGTCATGTTGTTTATGAAGATGAAGGAAAGGAAGATGAGAGTTTTGATGTGAGGGAGTGTCACTTCAAGATAAATTGGTTCTCTTTATAAAAAGCTTGGTTCTAAATTATAAATCATTATTATAGATTTACATTTCAATCCTCTTGGATCTCTTTGGCATCTTTTAGAATTTTCATTATTTAGTCCTTATGCTTAAGTTGTTCTCCTTTAATGTAATTAGGATGATACTAGTATGGTTTCCAAGCGCCTACCGGATTGTCTTTTTAATGTATTATTTTTTTAATAAAATGACTTTGTTTTCATCTTCATAAAGCTGGCTTTCTCGATCAATGACGCGAGTTAACATAGTTCTAGATTGGTCTTTGTTGGCAGGTTGAAGTTATTTTCAATTTTCTAAAGATTTTTACAGCATTCAAAAAGGAAGTTGTCCATTTTGCCCTCCAAAACAGTGATGGATGAAGTAGTCGTTAATAAAATTCTGAATGATATATGAATTAGATAATAAGATATTCATGTGCTACACGCATAAGTGGATAATAGCTAAATTGTGCCATGGATTCCAATTCATACTAGAAATGCTCCTGTGCTCAATAAATTTTCAATTGTACATAGGCAATGTCAATACTGCATGTCAATGGCTGTTTGAGTACAGGACCTTAAGAAATCTTTCTTTATACCAATTCATGTTGTATCAGAATCAGAATATTCAACTGCTCAATGATATATTTTCTAATGTTGGGTGAAAGTTAGGATAAATAGACGCTGCCTAAGCCCAATCATATGTTTATGAAGCGGTGAACAATAAATTCCGGATAATTAGCCATCGGATGATTCAGATTTTTACTAAATATTTATAACGAATTTCTATAGAGTTGACTCAAATTTTTTCCGGATTTTCTTGCAAAATTGTCAATATATCAAAACAATATCAGAAGAAAATCTTCTTCTGGGAAGAAGGAGACAAAAAGCACCACATCTAGCGGATTTTTGAAAACTAGTTTACTAATTCGCAGTTTGTGTTAAAGAGGCTGTTTATTGGAGGACTTCTATAAATTTAAACTTCCGTTATTTCAACTCCATTCATAGCAATTACTGAAAGCTATAGGGAATGTCTCAGTCTCATTACTTTCATGCTGTAACAACATCGTTGTAATCGTACTTCAATCTATGTTTCAAAGTTTAACCCTCCTGCTCATCGAGATTTTTGCTTAATCCGGAGTTTTATTACTCTTGATCAATCCAGAATATGCTGAGTATACTGTATTTTGCTTTGTTCTAAGGCTCAAAAGAATTATGAAACCATTTAAGATACTCTGAGGTTGCTTCCCCTATTATAAGACAGAGAAATTGAAAGTTGCTGTAAGTGCTGTACGATATTTGAATACTCTGAAGGCAAATTTCAAATTGTTGATTTGCTTCTAGATCTAGCATTACACAAAATTGCTACTCAGTCATCAGACTACATTGCCCAAGGTACTGCATTCACTGCCAATAAAGCAGTGGATGGAAACATTGCAGCAGATTTATTTAAAGACAGAACATGCTCCCATACAGAAGAAGAGGATAACCCATGGTGGAAAGTTGATTTCGGAAAGATGTATAGTATTGCAGGAGTTGAGATCACAAACAGAGGTGACTGTTGTGGAGAGAGATTAAAGAAATTCACTATTACTGTTGATGATCATTTGTAAGTATACCACTTCATGCTGTCATTAATAGAAATTCATATATGCGAGGCACAGAAGACGGAGGCTGGGTGCTTTCAGCACTATGTTCCAACTATTTTTCAATTCTACCTTGTTTTGGGCAGAAATTTTAAAGTCTGCAGTTCTTTTCATGTCCTCGCATCCTCAAGTGTGCAAAATTCGAATTACATGAACAGTAAGAATCTCCGTTTGTATGCAACTTTCGATTAAGTTTCATTGATGCAATTCCAAGTTGAGATCTTTCCTATTATCACAGCTCCCACCTCTGCTTTCTTTATCGAGTCTTACGTCCCCTTGCTAGTATCTAATTGTCGTGCTTGCTCGATAAGTTTCTTCTTAACAGATATTTGGTACTCGAAATTTGGGTTTCTATAGCTTGTCTTCTATGTATGAATCCCAATCGGGTTTATCGACAGACATGTGTATTGTAGCAATGCTCAAAGCTTTAGAAATA
>WIPJ01009361.1:0-19118 GCA_018155075.1 Cassiopea andromeda | reverse complement strand
TATATTAATGGAAAAGCACTTGATTGTCTTAATGGACATTGCAAAACCACTGAATGGTGAGATAATCAAATAGCTTTAGTATTGAAATGATAACATTGTTTCTGGGCACGGAATGCTATGACTACATAGTTAATTGTGGGCATAAATCAGCCATCAGTTGCTATGAAAATCAACACAATTCAACGAAAATAAATCTAAACAACAAAAGGCTGTATCATATCTTGTATCACAATGAATTAGACATTTTCTCCAATTCGTCTCTTGCCTCGATATGACAACCGTTTTTTATCACTGTTGACAACAGGGGCGTAGTTAGCGGGGGGTGGGTGTTGTGGGGGTGTGACATCCCCCCAACTGTTTGTGATCACGTCGGTGAATTTTGATTGAAAAACTATCATCGGTACATGACTGCATGGTTTACCATAACGTAGCCCAAAGAGTGCTGAAAATGCCCTTTCTATTGATGTAGCCCGTAAGAAAGAAAGAAAGGGAGTTCTTGCTAAGAAAAGTCTCCTGTCGGTAATTTAACGCCTCTATCGGCAGTGGCGGCCTGAAAGGGGGCACGGGGTCTTAGTCTCTCCTGTGAAGCGTTGTAAAGGGCGCAGGAGAAGTGAAAAGGGCGCTGATGCTGATAAAAACTAATGAGCAAATAATGGTGAATTAATTAAAACCTGGAAGTGAACAGAGTATTCAAGCTGCAAGTGTAAGAGGAAGAACAATGAGGCAGACACCAACTAGACAGTGAAAACAGTTAGGTATCAAATCATTTCAAACGCACGTGGAGAGGCAGCTGTACGACGAATGCTATAGTTATGTTTCATATTGTCTCTAGCTTTATTTCAACATCACATGTAATTTTCTCTACCATTAAAATGTGCACTCAAGGACACCGAGCTGCATTCCCCAGTAAATTGACCAAGACTAATGCATATTTAAAGGAAAACTTTTAGTCTAGTATCCAGTCTAGTATCTGGCAAATGGATATGGCAAGAGAAATATTCCAACCAAAACATGTATTCCTTTTCTGACTAGAGATCAGTGATAAACATATTGATTGTCCTATTTTCCAACGGATATTTTCCGACGTTCTAGAGGGCATGTCCTCAAAAAAGTTTTACTCTCTCCGTTCGCGTCTTCAGAGTCTTCCATCTATTATGTCAGTAATCAATCTCCTTAACTTACTACTTAAGCAATTTGTATTTTTACACAAATTTTGAATGAAAGCAGTTTTTACCCCAACTACATTACTCGGGTTCATACATTTTTGCATGTTATCATGAAATTAAAAGGTGAAGTATGTTTTTTCCATTATACTACCCGTAATGGCTTTTACCATTGAACACTTTACTTCTTGGTGGATGGAGCGCTAACAAGATGTTGACAAACCCTGCTAGAAATAGTCAGGCCACCACTATCTGTCGGTAAATTCACAGCTATAACAGTTTCATGTTTAGTAAATATGAACATATGTTTGCCAGATATTTGCATGCAGCTACCCTGCTGGTTTACCAATTGTACAGGGACGCCGAGAAAATCCATTGGTTTTGGGGAGGTAAGGTTGAATGTACCTTGTTAGTAAGTTGTTCTAATGTCACCGATCACTATTCATTCTATTTTCACTGATCAATATTCGGTTTGGGGGACATAAGATTGAATTTACCTAAATTTACCTGGTTAGTAACTTATTCTATTGTCACCGATCACTATTCATTCAAACTTTTTCCAACAATGCTGTTTAGTTATTAACATACGGTGGCGGCAAGAGGGCTTATCACAGGACTAGTTGAGCAAAAATCTCTAATGAAATCATGGTTTTCAAAGCCTTTTCATGTGTTAGGCATTCTCTAGCACCCAGTTTTAACTATAAGGCTCACCATGACTGGGACTTAGGAAACTTTCAAAATAAAGATCTAAAGCGGCTGAAAAGTGCAATCTTGAGAGTCCAAAGCTATTTGTCTGCTTTCTCTTAAGAAAGAGCTAATTTATAAAACAGACATTGGATCCATGGATGAAGTAACATCTTGTCTAATGTGCAAGAGAAGTTTGTGTGCCGTCAACTCTTGCGGTGCCCCTATCTTGCAGTCAATTTGGTTTTCGACGAAAGCAGGCAACTAAGGAGGCTGTAACCTTCTTACAGTCCACGGGGGAAGAGGGGCTACAGACCAGCTTTTTTCAACGTGCAGGTCCACAGAAAATGAGCAGTTTTGAACACAATTTGTGCAGTTCTAATTATGAGACTGTGCAATGCAAAAGTTGTTGGCTTATTGATGAAGAAATGGTAAAGAAAAATGGGAATAACTAGATACATCAAAAACACAGGAAAATGTATGAGAATACAAAGTCCAACTAACGTGCTTATTTCTGTTCAATGCCCCATTGAATGGAGTATCATCTTAATTTGAGTGTAATAGAAAAATACTCGTGATTAAGAAACTAATCACTTTATCTAAGTTTAGTAGAGGTAATCCCATCTGCAACCAGGATTAAGTTCTTCAACGAAGCATCGCTAGATTTTACGTGCAGCAGGAGCGTGCCGATGTATGGGGTATCGGGTGTTTCTCACTCTAACTTTTTGCTGAAGATATCGGTAAAATTATTATGCTTGCCGGTACTTATTTAGTTCATCGGCAAAACTGCAGTGGCGTGGTGGCAGTGATAAGTATGCTTAGCCATTACTACTTCGGAGATACCAGCAATCAGGAATGCACTAGCTGTGAGGTGTGCATGGGGGTGCTCCCTTCATCTTGACTTAGAAATCCGGGTGAATGTACAGCCCCATGCCTTGTCTTTTGCTTTTGCAGTGAAGCCAAAATTCCCATGCTTGTCTCTCGCTATGAGTTTGAAGTTCCATGGATCTTCATCAACTGCTTCGGCCTGCAATGCTTTATGATCTTGTCTTCGTTATAACGTTGAGCCAGTTTTGTTGTAGTGGCGTTTTTATCCAGATTGTAACTACTCTAAGTTCTGTTCCCAATACTGGTGAGATTGTTCCCATATACTGTACTGAACGTGGAATGTATGTTCCATATATATTAGAAGATGGAATATATGCTCTGCAGTTAAAGGATGCTTACAGTAGGAACCTCCTAAATCTGAGAAAACTGATGATGTTTGATTGAGCAGGCAGTTATGGCGTTCAACATTGTCAATCTGCTTTGTCCTTATGGCTTGCAAAATAAATTCAAAGAGAGATCTGCTTTATCAACGTATAGCACTAGGAATGTGAAGAACCTACATACACGAAAGTTAATATTAGAGCATGCTAAAAAAGCTTTTTGTATACAGCTCCGAACGCGTTGAAAAGTATTTCACAGCCCATTAAATTTTGCTCGACTATTGCACTATTTAAAATAGTTGAAATATCACCTTTTGAGCTAGCTAGAAGACACTAGTAGACCTAATTTGCACAAATACGTGGAATTCCAGTAATAATATACTTCTCTTTCTAGCACAATTGTTATTCTTTTCTGGTATGGTAGCTTAATTTGTTCATGTCATATTGTATAAGTTTATGTAGCTATAATTATATCTGAATGGATATTATGGATAAGTAAGATTAAGTAAGAAGCTTAGCAAATATGTTCATAAAATAATGCTTTCCACGCATCTGGGGGCCCTAAAACTGGAACTTTTCCTCTGACCCAACCATGGTTTTCCTTGAGTAGAAGCTGCGTATTGTGCGAAAGAATGTCTAACGTATTGAATTTTTGGGGCAATTAATTTTCTCCCAATATTGCAATCATAATCTACTGCTTGCTTGAGTTGTTCCTAAATCACTCCCAAGGCCTTAAATATTGTATCCAGAGCATGCATAGCCTCTTAGTCAATAGAAGCATAAATTTGTTCTGATGCACCCATAGAGCTGAGCCTGTGTACAGATTTAACTGGTGTACTTGGAGCAGATTGGTTGAGTTGAATTCAATTTGATTTTGAATTCAACTCAATTACTATACGTTTAAGTAAACTGATCGAGTCTGTACACAGACTATGGCTATACCCCATCTCAAAAGCCCTTTGGCACGTCACTGATGTGCAGTTCTAAATGTCTTCTTAAAAAGAACTTGAAATCGCACATTAGCAATAGCATGGAACAGACCTGTAGCAAAAGTGCACTATTTCTGTACTTGAACAAAGCTTTTGACCCTTCATCTACACTATCGTACTTTATTCCATCTAAATTCCCCAACGTAAAGAGTGCATCTTAGCTAAACGATATTTTAGAAATCTTAGTATCAAATTGGTATTTTCTTCTTTCAAAACTAAAAACTTCATGAATGTCAAAAACACTGTATCCAGATAGCTCAGATCTAATGTGGTGTATAGGTTTAGTTGTGCTGAATGTAAATTAGCTTATGTTGGTGATATGTACATATTTTGTGGGTAAAGCATATCTTTAAGAAGCAGGCTCAGCACTTCTATGTTTCATTCAACTTCTAGCTCACTTATTTTCATTATTACGGTTTTTGTTAGTTTGTTTGATTGTATATAGATATAGCTTTTCCATTGATTACAACTTAAACTCACTCTATTGAGTTATTTCGGATAGATATCAATATATTTGAAATAATATGCATATCACAGACTTCTTGGCGTAACATAAATGACGATAGTATTTAAACAATGCAACTTTATTGGTAGCTTTCTCCTGACACTGCATCGAAAAGACAACACGAGTACAAATTTGAAGTCTCTGATAAGATCCTTCTTCCTCCCTAAATAAATCGCTTACCAAATACGCTTAAAAATAAACAGAAAACAGCAACCACAAAGTTCAAATTCCTTCTCTATCAACTAACTACACCCATACAAAATTTAGATATTTCAGCCCATTAACTTCATGTCTGTCATTAAAATGTGCTAGCTTGAATCATCTCCTCTACTCCCCTTCATATCACTTGTTGTCACTAATGCTTATTCACATTAGCAAGTATTTTTTGTTTCGGTACCAATTGATCCAGGGGCTGGTACCTGTCCGTGTATTGGTGGTTGGGGACCACTGCTGTCAATAACAAGATATTTTTAAATGAAATTTAATATTATATTGTCTTTGCAAAACAAAATTGTCTTTACTAACCACTGCAAAGCACTAGGGACATGACGTCGCTAATCTTCTTTTACTGGGGATGTAAGGTAACAATGTGCCAACAGAAACTGAAAATCTTTGGAGTTACTGGCAGACTTATTCTCTAAACAAGAACGCCTTATCTCATAGGGTGCACAGATGCTAGAAAGGATATTTCGACACTGTTTTGACTACGTCTTGGTAATGCATGCAGTCATTTAGCGAAAAAAGTCTTTGAATCTAAACTTACCGTAGAGGTCACCAAAGTTTTGAGGATATGACAGCGGTAAACTTCCCCGCTATGTCCCTAAATAGGGATTTATCAGGACGGCTGAGCAAAGTTGTCAGTGAGAGAGGTGGAACAAGTGAAAAGATCGTAAGGAGGTTCGAAACCAATCCCTATAAAAATTAAGAAAACTCCCTTTTGGAATATAGAGATGCATCTGTCCAGATAGAAAATGTGAGATGAAGTCATTGTTAATGATAAAATCTGGATTATCAATAGCAAACTGGCCCTCTAGACCTGCAACTGGTAGTTTTCGACATTAAGAGGGGTATTAATACAAATAGAAAGAATCTAACGCTACTTGAATTAGATACTTCAATCTTGAAATCATATGCTAGCAGAAAATTCCCGAGGCTGCAGTACCCTGAACCCCCGGTTCAGACGTGGATGTTCACGCTTGTGATGATATGCAAATGGGGCATTAGACACTTGTTGACTCAGCAATCCAGGAATGCATCTTTTGGCATGCATGGCAGAACATCTGGGATTTGAAACTGCAGAGTGTGTAATGTACGTGTATACGCCATTACGCAACATCAATAAATGATTAAAATGATGTTTTGAAATAGTTTTGTTGAAATATGCAGTAAAATGTATTCACAATGCTAGGGAGCTGTCATTTTCAACGCTGTGTACAGAAGTAGAAAGCCTTTTGGAGGACTGTCAATGTTGATTGCATTATGTCATTCAGTTATCAAATTGCTTTGTCAATTAATGATAGGGTATTAGAAACAGTAAAAATATTTGCATACGTATTAACAATTGCTGACTTTTTTAAAATAAAGTCATACCAATATGCTAATTTTCTCTAAAATTGTGTGCAAACGAAAAGTTATATTAAATAGTTAGGGGATGTTCTTTGTTTCATTGATTCTTATATTTTTTTTCACTTTTCCTTCTGTCATATCCAAATTGCGCTTTAGCACTCTGAAGCTTTAGATCCAACTTGAATTACATAAGAAGCAATATTATTCTTGGGTAATTAACTTTATCAGAATTTTAAAATAAAGTATTAAGAAACATTGAACATAGTGAATGGGGTATACAAAATGTTCCATTCCTCTCAAACATTCTTCCACCCTTTTACCCAACACAGCATTAAAACTGCCAGCTTTCTTAATGCTCAAGATTGGAAAATTTTAAATTGCACAGAAAATAAACCCTGTAGACAAATGAAATTCAATTGCTGAATCATCGTAAAATTGTTGCGCTTTCCTATGTTCCGTGAACTTCCAAGGTAATTGTAGAGCTTTGTTATCTAAAGGTTGCAGATAAGCTATCAGATAATCAATTCCTTTCATAGTGTTTTTAAGCTGGGAATACGCGTTCTTTTCTCTTATAAGAAGCATGTTAATAAAAACATAAGGCTAAAAGTAGGCAAGAGTTCAGAGCACGTAAAGAACGTAAGCAAGCTGAGCTTCCAAACATAATTTCAAAAAAGCTATTTAACAAGAAAATTTTTAATGAGACGAGAAGCAGAATAGAAAAAATAACCATTGCATGCCTCAAAAAGCCTCGAAATTCTTTTCCTTGCATCAAAGTTGCCTCACCTGGGCTGTAATTGTTATTGACAGCTTATAGAAATTAAGAAAAATCTAAGGCTGGATTTGTCAAAATATTAAAAAACATCCAAGCTGAAGGCAGAAAGTTGGTTTCTTATAAACAATGTGTGTATCTCATCTTTTTTTCTACACTATATCCTAACAAAGCAGCCGCAGGTGAAAGACAATATGGCGGTGTGATAGATACAATTGAATTAATTCAATAGTCGTGCTCATTAGGTCAGATTCATATTAAAGGAAAACAGCTGTGGTGGTCTTATAGAGATAGCAAATCAAGTGCTGGTGACATATTGCTGAAAGATAATGTCGCACCTTGATAGAAAGAATAAAATATATGATATTAATTCATTTAAATACAAATAGCTCTTTCAAAGTTGCACTTCATGATATAGTTGTTTCTTAAAGTATCGATACATTTCTATCAGGTCAGCTATATATCAATGGAAAAGAACTTAATTTGTGTTATAGACATTGCGAACCACTGAATGGTGAGATAGTCAAGTAGCTGTAGTGTTTAAATGAAACCATTGTTTGTGGGCATGGAATGCTATGACAATACAGTTAATTTTGGACATTAATCAGCCATCAGTTGCTATGAAAATCAACACAGTTCAATGTAATAAAAGTAAATCAACAAAAGGATGCATCATATCTTCTATTACAATGAATTAGACATTTTATCCAATTCGTCTCTTGCCTCGACATGACAACCGTTTATTATCAATGTTGACAACAGGGACGTAACTAGCAAGGGAGTATGGTTTGACGGTGTTACATCCCCCCCAACTGTTAGTGATCTCGTGTCTGTAAATTTTAAATGAATAACTTTCATCTGTACATGACTGCATGCTTTACCATAACGTAGTCAAATGAGTGTTGAAAATGCCCTTTCTATCAATGCAACCCATAAGAAAGAAAGGGATTTCTTGCTAAGAAAACTCTTTTGTCGGAAAATTAAAGTGTCTATCGGCAGTGGTGGCCTGACAGGGGGCCGGTGGGCGTACTCTCCTCTGCGAAGCGTTGTAAAGGGCGCAGCAGAAGTAAAAGGGTGTTGAAGCAGATAAACACTAATTTGCAAATAATGGAGAATTGATTAACACCTGGAAGTGAACAGTGTATTCAAGCTGCAAGTGTAAGAAGTAGGACAATAAGGCAGATACCAGCTAGACAGGGAAACCAAGTTAGGTGTCAAGCCATTTCAAACGAAGATGGAGAGGCAGCTGTACGACGAATGCTATTGTTATATTTCAATTTGACTCTAGCTTTATTTCAACATCACATGTAATTTTCTCTACCACTAACAAGTGCACTCAAGGACACCGAGCTGCAATCCCCAGTAAATTGACCAAGTCTATTGCATATTAAAGGAGAACTCTTAGTCCAGTATCCGATCTAGTATCTGGCATAATGGATATGATAAGCATTCTTTCATCTCTGTTCATGAATGTATAAAATTGGAAAATCTCTATGAATGCACAGGCAATTCTCTTCACTTTCTGAACAATGTATTCGCTTATATGCTCGGGTCAAAGATTGGAAAATGAAGCTACTGGTAAATGCAAACGAGGTATTTTTAACAAATATGCTAATGATGAAGAAGAATCAGGTACAATTGAAACAGTCATTCCAATGCCAATTAGAAGATGTATTCCTTTTCTGATTAGAGATCAGTGATGAACTTATTGCTTGTCCTATTTTCCAAGGGGACATTTTCCGACGTTCTAGAGGGCGTGGCCTTGAAAACGTTTACTCGCTCCGCTCGCATTTTCAGAGCCTTCCCTCTATTATGTCAGTAATCAATCTCCTTAACTTACTCCTTTACTTAATTTGGAATTTTACACAAATTTTGAATGAAAGCAGTTTTTACCCCAACTACATTATTCGGGTTCATAAATTTTTGCATTGTTTCATGAAATTGAAGGTGAAGTATGTTGTTTCCATTATATTACCAATACTGGCTTTACCATTGAAGACTTTACTTCTTGGTGGGTGGAGCGCAAACAAGATGTTAGCCAACCCTGCTAGAAATAGTCAGACCACCACTATCTGTCGGTAAATTCACAGCTATAACAGTTTCGTGTTTAGTAAATATGAAAATATGTTTGCCAGATTTTTGCATGCAGCTACCCTGATAGTTTACCCATTGTACGAGGACGCCGAGCAAAACCTTTGGTTTCGGGGACGGAAGGTTGAATTTGCCTAGTTAGTAAGTTGTTCTACTGTCACCGACGACAATTCATTCTATTTTCACTGATCACTATTTGGTTTTGGGTACATAAAGTTGAATTTACCTAAATTTACCTGATTAGTAACTTATTACATTGTCACCGATAACTATTCATTCAAACTAATCACTTTATCTAATTTTAGTAGAGGTAATCCCATCTGCAATCAGCATCAAGTTCTTCAACGAAGCATTGCTAGATTTTACGTGCAGCAGGAGCGTGCCGATATATGGGGTGTCGGGGTGTCACACTCCAACTTTTTGCCGAAGCTATCTGTAAATCATTATGCTTATCAGTACTTATTTGGTTCGTCGGGAAAGCTGCATTGGCGTGGCAGCAGTGATAAGTATCCTTGAAGATGGTACATATTGTACAATAGGTACAATCTTCAAATCAAAAGTAACCTACTTGTTCTGTTCTAGACAGCCATTACTACTTCGGATATACCAGCAATCACGAATGTGCTTGCTAGGAAGGGACAAGGGGTTGCTCCCTTCATCTTGACTTACCGATCCGGGTGACTACACAGGCTCATGCAAGTAAAGCCAAAATTCTCATTCTTGTCTCTCGCTATGAGTTTGAATTTCCATGGATCTTTCATTAACAGCTTTGGCCTAAAATGTTGTATGATTTTGTCTTCGTTAGTTCGTTGAGCCAGTTTTGTCGTGGTGGTGTTTTTATCCAGATTGTACCTACTGTAAGTTCTGTTTCCAATTCTAGTGAGAATGCTCCCATATTCTGTACTGAACATGGAATATATGTTCCATATATATTAGAAGATGGAATATATGCTAAGCAGTTAAAGGATTCTTACAGTAGTAAGCTCCTAGATCTGTGAAAACTGATTATGTTTGATCGAGCAGACAGTTATGACGTTCAGTACTGTCAATCTGCTTCGTCCTCAAGACTTACAAAATAAATTCAAGGAGAGATCTGCCATATCAAGCTATAGCACTAGGAATATGAAGAACCAACATATACAAAAGTTAAAATTAGAGCATTTTGAAAGAAGCTTATTGTATACAGCTCCGAATGTTTGGAATAGTACTTCACAGCCCATTACAACTTGCTCGACCATTGCACTATTTAAAATAGTTGAAATCTCACCTTTTGAGCTAGAACACACTGGTAGCCCTAATTGGCACAAACCCTCGGAAGACCAGCAATAATATACTTCTCTTTCCAGCAAAATGTTTATTCTTTTCTGGTATGGTAGCTTAATTTGTTCATGTCATAATGTATAAGTTTATGTAGTAAGTATATCTGAATAGATATTATGGTTAAATAAGATTAAGTAAAAAGTTTAACAAATGTGTTCATAAAATAATGCTTTCCACGCATCTGGGGGCCCTAAAACTGGAACTTTTCCTCTGACCCAACCATGGTTTTCCTTGAGTAAAAGCTGCTTATTGTGCGAAAGAATGTCTAACGCATTGAATTTTTGGGGCAACTATCCATGAGTCAATGCAATTTATTTTCTTCCAATATTGCAATCATAATCTACTGCTTGCTTGAGTTGTTCCTAAATCACTCCCAAGGCCTTAAATATTGTATCCAGAGCATGCATAGCCTCTTAGTCAATAGAAGCATAAATTTGTTCTGATGCACCCATAGAGCTTAGCCTACGTACAGATTCAACTGGTGTACTTGAATTCAGATTGGTTGAGTTGAATTCAATTTGATTTTGAATTCAACTCAATTGCTATACGTTCAAGTAAACCGATCGAGTCTGTACACAGACTCTGGCTATACCCCCTCTCAAATGCCTTTTGGCACGTTACTGATGTGCAGTTCTAAATGTCTTTTTACAAAGAACTTGCAATTGCACATCAGCAATTGCATGGAACAGACCTGTAGCAAAAGTACAGGTACTTGTACTTGAACAAAGCTTTTGACCCTACATCTACAATATCTTACTTTATTTCATCTAAATTCCCCAACGAAACGTGTGCACCTTTGCTAAACGATATTGTAGAAATCTTAGCATCACATTGGTATTTTCTTCCCTCAAAATTAAAAACTTCATGAATGTCAAAGACACTGTATCCAGATAGCTCAGATCTAATATGGTGTATAAGTTTAGTTTTGCTGAATGTAAATCAGCTTATGTTGGTGATAGTTACATATTTTGTGGGTAAAGCATATCTTTAAGAAGCAGGTTCGGCACTTCGATGTTTCACAAAAACTTTTAGCTCACTTATTTTCATTATAGCGGTTGTTGTTTGTTTTGTTTCATTTTATCTAGATATAGCTTTTCTATTGATTAAAACTTTAGTCTGTATTAGCAACTGATGATAGATGATGAATCCGAAGCATGCATTACAGGAGTAAGCAAATCGTTATCTTTTTACGCATCGTATCTAAACTCACTCTATTGAGATATTTCGGATAAATATCAATATATTTGAAATAATATGCATATCACAGACTTCTTGGCGTAACATAAATGACGATAGTATTTAAACAATGCAACTTTATTGGTAGCTTTCTCCTGACACTGCATCGAAAGACAACACGAGTACAAATTTGAAGTCTCTGATAAGATCCTTCTTCCTCCCTAAATAAGTCGCTTACCAAATACGCTTAAAAATAAACAGAAAACAGCAACCAAAAAGTTCAAATTCCTTCTCTATCAACTAACTACACCCACACAAAATTTAGATATTTCAGCCCATTAACTTCATGTCTGTCATTAAAATGTGCTAGCTTGAATCATCTCCTCTACTCCCCTTCATATCACTTGTTGTCACTAATGCTTATTCACATTAGCAAGTATTTTTTGCTTCGGTACCAATTGATCCAGGGGCTGGTACCTGTCCGTGTATTGGTGGTTGGGGACCACTGCTGTCAATAACAAGATATTTTTAAATGAAATTTAATATTATATTGTCTTTGCAAAACAAAATTGTCTTTACTAACCACTGCAAAGCACTAGGGACATGACGTCGCTAATCTTCTTTTACTGGGGATGTAAGGTAACAATGTGCCAACAGAAACTGAAAATCTTTGGAGTTACTGGCAGACGTATTCTCTAAACAAGAACTCCTTATCTCATAGGGTGCACAGATGCTAGAAAGGATATTTCGATACTCTTTTGACTACGTCTTGGTAATGCATGCAGTCATTTAGCGAATAAAGTCTTTGAATCTAAACTTACCGTAGAGATCACCAACGTTTTGAGGATATGACAGCCGTAAACCTCCCCGCTATGTCCCTAAATAGGGATTTATCAGGACGGCTGAGCAAAGTTGTCAGTGAGAGAGCTAGAACAAGTGAAAAGATCGTAAGGAGGTGCGAAACCACTCCCTATAAAAGTTAAGAAAACTCCCTTTTGGAATATAGAGATGCATCGTAGCCAGAGAGAAAATTTGAGATGAAGTCATTGTTAATGATAAAATCTGGATTATCAATAGCAAACTGGCCCTCTAGACCTGCAACTGGTAGTTTTCGAGATTAAGATGAATATTAACACAAATAGGAAAAATCTAACACTACTTGAATTAGATACTTCAATCTTGAAATCATATGTTAGCAGAAAAGTCCCGGGGCTGCAGTACCCTGAACCCCCGGCTCAGACGTGGATGTTCACGTCTGTGATGATATGGAAATGGGGCATTAGACACTTATTGACTCAGCAATCCAGTAATGTTTCTTTTGGCATGCATTGTAGGATATCCTTTTTGTGAAAGTTATATATAGTGGTGTGAGAATGAATCCATAGGTAGGGCGGTGCTCTGCTCGTACACTTTCTTTAACAGAAAATTAAGAAGTTGCTCGCCCTGCTTACATAAAAATCTTAGAACGTGGTCCAGAAAATAACATTTCTTCAATACTTCAATGTTGTAAACTTTGCAATTTTTCAATTGGATCTTGTTTTCAAAAAGAGCACATCTATGATAGTATTTAAGAGATTATTTATTATCAATTCTCGGGACTACGGCGAAAAGAATTGTGTTTTGGCATGGAAATATTTATCACTTTGTTCTCTATATTAGGTAACTAAACCAAAATTATAACTAGTTGTTGGGCTTCAAAATATTGCTATTATTTAGAAGGAAATGGCAGTGGTGAGAAAATATGATTTCTACCACAGCTTTAAAACTAGCACTCATAAAATCTCAGCTTGCTCCTTTGATTCTTGCATTTGATTTTCAAAAAAATGTAAATCAAATTGTAGGTGATAGCTTGTTACTTTCTTGAGAGGCTGTAAGGTATAGAAGATAGCTTCTTCCTTTTCATCTAGAATCTTTGCCATAGGGTTTGAAATTTCTTCTTGATTTTGAATAGCTGCGAAGTTGTCAATGGCAATATGGAATCGGATATGTCTGTTTCTGGACAAATCAGCAGATATGGCATTCTTATTCTTTCCACCTCAGTCCCAGACCACAATAATAACCAGTTCCTAGATTAAACAAGATTTATCGAGTATGGGCTAAATTCACTTTCGCAAACTAAAGCTCAAACAATTTGAATACCTCAAATTAGAGTTATTACGTTGACTAACTGATTCTTATGTGCAACAATTTCTTGAATTGAATTAAATTGAAATGTATGGCTGACGATGAAAAATGCATTTTTGCATTTAATGCACTATTGCATTGCAATGAAAAATAGAGAAAAATCTGTTAAATGCAATCTTCTTAATGTTGTACATTCGAGGTATCTCTGATGTTCTGCAGTGTAGATCTAAAGGACTTAGAGAGAGAAGCTCAGTCTCCCTAGCTATTCCTTTGAATGACATTGGAGGGCAATGTTGTAGATTGTAGGTATCTCTGATATTCTGTAGTGTAGATCTAGAGGAGTCAGAGCGAGAAGTTCAGTCTCCCTAGCTATTCCTTTGAATGCCTTAGGGGTGGGTCTTAAGCTCCTGGTTAGTACAGAAGCGTCAATCAACCTTTACATAGCGATTCTCCATATAAATTAGACAATGGCGTGAACAATCAGGTTACCCTCTCTCCCCCAAGAGGCTTTATGTAGCTTGTGAATGATAGCTATGACATTGAAAAAATGGCAGAGCAGAACAATAAAAGAGACTTACACAAAAGAGATTCATATTGTATGTTTACAGCACAGGCTACCATATCACTTCTGCCTGTACACATTCACTCAATGTACAACAAGAACAATACTACTGATGATGAAAGCAACTTCAAATGTGGCAGTCACGCGGAGATTTAGAACGTGACTACAGTTTCATGGAATGACATAAGAAATGTTTTTGCAATTGAGAGATGGTTCAAATTCTGTTAAGTATTGGTTAACCTTTTTATGATCGATATAATATCTATCATTATTTTCCATTCTTGTTTTGCTATATAGAACGATAAGGCTTAAACAACAATTTCTTCCTGTGAGGTAAAGGCGAAGCCACACTTTTGGCATGCAAGGATAATTTAAGAACGAAAACATTAGTATTTTTATCAAAAGAGAGTGTAGCTGAATGTGCGAAGAATGTAATCTTGAGTTAGAAAAAGGAGAATTAGAATGATGTATGTTTACTAATAATGCTTCAAAGTATATTCATTCATCTGTATTCCACCCATTTGTTATCCAATGACATCATTCAAAAGTGCAAAAATGATCTTGTGTATTATAGTATTAAAACGACGATAAAACCCGAGATTTTCTAGTGCGACTTCATCTTTGAGAGATGAGCGATATAAGCTGTATATACTTTAATCCATGAGTGACGACATAAACTTAAACTATAATCCATACTTTTTTACTGTAATACTACTAAAAAAAATTCTGAGGCTGCGGTTTCTACCACCAAAATCTATTTCAAGACTCTTGTGGTGTATTGTGATAGCATAAACAGATTATGTTGCAGAGCACTCATACATAGGACTGAATACTCACACATAATTAATAGTTAGCTTTTGAGATAAAAACATGTTGAATATGTCACCAGCTAGTGGTTTAATTTCTCTATAAAGCAAACAAAACTGTTCCCATTGATTTACACCTGACCTGAAGTGCATGTTTTGTAAATCGAGGAAACAAGCGCATTGCAAAGTGTCATCTTTCTGCAACTAATTGGTAACTTTATGAAATTCAACCATTTTATTTCAGCATTCTTTCACGAAGCAATATTCTCTTTTAAGAAAAAGCTTTTTAAATTAATTATCTGCATCTCTTCCTCTCAAATTTTTGACGACCCAAAGTTCGTCTTGTACGTAGAATTCTATGTTAGTCCATCTAACCAACTGCCTACCATTGTTAAAAAGTAGCGACTTTCGGCAGTGAGATATAATTTCCATATCATCCTGTGAAATACTGTTGTGTAATTTGAAGCTTAGTGCCTTAGTAAAAGAGGTTTTGATGATAGAAGGGGGAATGATGTCAAAGCCCAAAAAGTATATGCTAGTCTTTTCTTTCAGTTGGAGAACTATTCGATCACAGATAATGAGGTGTTACATTGATTAATCAATGTATTCACTTTGATAGTGGTAACTATTTTTTCAAGGACACTCTTGCTAGCAATTTTCTTTTAGCTATTGACAGGGTGTATCAATCTACAAGGTGGGGTGGTTCAAAGTTATCCCTGTGGTCTTTCAATGGTATGAAGGCTTCCCTTTTGACCATGTTCTACATTCTGTGCTCAGTGTTCAGTGTGTAGCTAGCGATTTCACTTCATCATTGATGCGGCTGCATAAGCTTTCAGCGCAGACTCATAGCGCTTCGTTATAATATTGTGGATCAACTTTTTATGCTAATCTTTGTTAAGAACGTACAAAGTTCTTGTCTTGTTAGCGGGAGCAATCAACTCATTAATTGTCCGTATTCACCTTACATCCCTACAAAGGATGGCTTGAAATGGGTAACATTCTCTCATGACATTAATGTTCTTTTATCCTCAGCAGTTCATGTTCAAATGGCTGTAGCACTTCAGATTGATAGGGATATCATCAGATCTTGAGTCTATAGTCCTCTTGCGACGGTTGCTTTTTGCTTTTTTCTCTATCTTTCAAGTAGAAAGATGCCATCACATTCGTTTGATTACCCATTCTGCTTTTTCAAAAGGGCTTTTCATAAAAAACATGTGTGGATGGAATTGTTAACTATTTTCAATAGTAGTCAAAGTTCGTCATATGTCTTTGACACTATAGTTGTCGAGAAATGGAGAGCTAACTTTTTTGTATTCAGCTGTAGAATAAAGAGCACCATAAAACTTCTGAACGCATGAGATATTAGCAGTAATTCATTCATAAATCTGGGTACTGTAGTGGGTTAGAACGTTGGTAAGGGTTAGGGTTATTATTATGAGTACCTCTTTTGCATGGCTTAATTTTAACATGTTTTATGGTGTAATATTTACGTCATCAGCATTTTTAATCTATTTTGACTATCTTCACAAGCCCCACAGCAAACAGTCATAGAACTCTTTGATTTGACAACGCCTACAAACGAGCCACGCCTTATGTGCGACAGTCATAATATTTTCTAGATCCGCTCCTGCTCTTAGAGTACCATAACACTTTTGAAAACACTAGGAGCACATCAATTCCAGCCCTTGACTGGAACTGACTGGGATGACTTCATGTCATTTTTCAGGAGTCGTGACGGATTCAGATGGCTTTCAAAATTGATTTTCTTATCACTTGCGTAATAATTTGAAATGCTTTGAATATGGTACTTTTTAAAGTCAGCCCTATAGGAAGAAAGGAAAAAGGAATTTTGTATAAAGAGTATAATGAAACTCAATGGTTTGGCTTATACCAATTGTCTAATTTAAGACCGTTTTCCACTTAAAGAAATCTTTCTCCAACAGGAATGGGACGGAAAGCTCAAGGGTATAATAGTGCGTCACGTAAACTGGAAAATGTGAGGCAAGCTCAACTTTTCTGTCCTTCTGTAGGGAAAGGACGTCGTATGATTTGAGTAGCCAATCAGATAGCTTTATGGTGTGACGTGTTGCATGTAAACAACACGATATGATTACTTTGATGACATAGAGGGCAACTAATCTACTATCAAGGATCCCCAAATAACGTTTGAAGTTCCATAAATCATTCGTCCAATGCTCGAAGGGCAAATATGAAAAGTTGCCGTAATTTTTGTTTAGGCATCACCCGGAAAAAGATATCTTAAGGTAACGCTTAGTCTTTCACTTGGACAGATGGGATCTATTTTCTTAGAACACTTCTGTATCCTAGGAGTTACTGCTGCCCATATTTCCTCACATTTTGCTGGGCTTAATCAAAAGTATGCAAAAATTGAGGCTTAAATATGAAGCTTCATCTCCTTTATCAGAAAATGAAGCTCACCTTTTGACTTCTCTTTTTTGGTAAATCGTTCTCAACCAAAATTTCTTTTTCCATTTCTGTCACTCAATAGGTTTGAAGTAATAAAAGTGTCTTTGTTGTTACACTTAGGCCCACAATGCTTAAAACAGACAGTTTCCTTTCCTGTCCGTAGAGAACAGTAGAAATTAATCCAGAAATACTTTCTGTTCCTGTCTGGGGGAAACTTCAGTTGTGTTCCTCCCCTCGGAACATTTTTTCCAAGTGGAAATCCACCTTTAATGATTCGGTGTAGAAAGCCATATATTATTTATATTATTAGTAAAATATAGAAAGAAACTGATACTACCAGCTGATCTATCAGTGATATATTGACAATGTTTAATGTGATGCCTAATGTTAGATATTGCTGCAATCTCTATTGTTATATATTAATGTATACTTTTCTTTATCAGTGTATTTAACATCAAATTTGGTTATGCAAATTATTGTAGGTTAATATTTGGAGTCCACAACAACAATGCAATTCATCATTCCAGTCAGGTATGTCGTGAATGGGAATTTACATTCTCTTACAAAGTGAATTTGCTCATAATTTTATCAATGCTGGTCAGTAACATTGAGAAAACCTATTCTCATTTGCAAGTCGTATTCACTAGTTATGGTACTTTTTTCAACAATCTGAACATTTGTCGTGAATCTAATGAATTTGCTGCTGGTATTTTATCCCCAAATATCCGATAACACGCCGCTGTTGATTGTATATAACACTGGAATATAAAGGGCTAATATCAATCTTACCTAATAGATTCTTAGAGGATTTCCAGTATAGAAGAGAACATATGCTTGCAACTAAAAACTGAAATCCTTTCTACCATAGGATTCTCTACATCATAAGCTGCATTTTTTATGCAGTCGCTTGCACGATATTACGATTGCCTTGCATGACTGATGCAAATTTCAATCTGATTGAAGATGGTAAACGTTTGAAAGGCAACGTCATCAGCAAGCACTATGGTGCAACAAATGTACAGTGTACCATATTCTGTGTTCAGAATCTGAAATGTCGTTCTTACAATATAAATCAAGCAAAATTGGTGTGTGAGTTGAACAGCAAGGCGTTGGCTGACAATGGAACAGTGTTAGTAGATGATAAGGAATGGCAATACAAATCAACGAATTACAGCAATCTCTGGGTATGCTCAAGCTTTTTGCAAATTTGAAACATCTCTTTACTCATGTAGCCTGAAGTATTGAAAATGAATTTGAACTGATATGAGTAAATGAATGAGAGTGGTACAACAGCTTATAAATTCAATCTGATATACAGTTTTGCAATTAATGTAGACAATGTTACAGTCTAAGCATGTAGTGTGTACTGAATAAATCTGCTAGCTGTTTGCAAATTGTAGCCCATTCCATGAGCTCATGAGAGTCAATGTTTTTATTAATATATCCTTGATCTAATACTTAAAAGGATTGTATTGTAATTGAATGCAAGTTTTGCTTAAAGAATTCTTTGATCGTCTTCGATAAAGTATACTTTATTCTCTCTCTGTGGTCTATTTGTGTTTTAGAATTCATTTGTTTGTGCAAAGCTTTTCATCTACATCTGCGTATGCTGCCTATCTTCTAGTTGAGCACACTTTCAATTATAGATGCACGTTAGGCTGGCATTCCATGAGTGCTACCAGTTGTCTCTTTTCAGTAACTTTTCAGCAGCTGGATTATCGTAATTGA
>WIPJ01009317.1:0-34908 GCA_018155075.1 Cassiopea andromeda | reverse complement strand
ATATATATATATATATATATATATATATATATCTGCTGCAGTTGAATGCAATCTATGAAGATGCCACTGGCTGCTTCTTTCCCTCGTCATTTTGCAAGATATACCTCCACCCACGAACAGGAGTAATTTAAAGGTAAAATTTCAAGTTTAAAGCTCAAAGTTTTAATCACGACAGATCTAAATTCACCCCGAAAATATCACCCAAAAGCAGAACACAGATAGAGCTTAGCTACAAAAAAATAGAGTCCCAAATAGACAAAGCCCAGTAGCCAAACTTCTTTCGGAGAAAAACGTACCATAAATTTGAACTAAAAGATTAGCAATGCCTCGAGATTCCATCTTTAACAAATATAGATCTGCTGTAGTTCAATATAATCCATCCAGATACAAATTGCTGCTTATTTCCCTCTTCATTTTGCAAGATAACACTCCACTCATGAACAGAAGTATTTTAAAATTACACTGTCAAGATTAATGGATTTGCAAGGTGTTCGAAAATTGCCAAAAATGTAAATAAATGGGGCACCCTGCTTGAGCTTTTGATAAGTGGGGGAACCCAACTGCACCCCCTAGCAAGGGCACAAAGTACTTAGGAAACCAAGAAATCTTGGTAAAAATAAAAGAAAAACAACAATCGTATAGGAAGGTATAACATTTTATGAGCAGTAGTCTACCAGTAGTACGAAAGCTTATATTCACATAAATGAAATTTATACTGAGTGAGTAAAGAATGCCAATTGTGCTTGCTGTTAAAGAAGAAGCACGAACAAGATCTTCTTTCAATGATGATCTTTCCTGAGATTGAATATTCTACATCAGGACTAACAGCTGGTGATTGAAACAGGATTCATCAGATTTCAGAGCATTTTCTACTCTTCATTAGAATCAAATTATGTTTTTAAGGGAAACGGCTGCAAAGAAGAAGGGGAGTCTCCTTCAGCTAGTTTCTATTGTTTGGGCTATTGAAAACAAAGCCCACAGCTATCGAATGGCACAGTATGCTCAAAGCTGACTTGATAAAACATCCAATGTAAGCCTCTAATGTTGGATGTGCAACAAGAAGAAAGGGGTAGTATATTTTGTCAAAACTTACTTGACATCGGACACAGGTGAATACGAATTACTCTGAAGTGCTGAATAAACGAGGGTCCTAAAATCAGGAGGAGGCAAATTCTAAACTGTAATAAAAGGGGGGTCAAAATAAACAACATGGGTTCGAATTTGAGAATGACTATAAAAGGCGGAAAGAAAATAAGCAGGTTGTTATAAAGCCTAAAACTACATTGTATGCAAAAGCATGCTAAATTGTCTTGAAAAAAAATTGGTCGTAAATAGTACTAACAAGGAAATGAAATGAGGGGTTTGTAAAGAAAGTCAGTTTCTTTAAAATTAATAAATGGATAGATCTACCAGAAATTTTGCAAACAAAACTATTACGTTGATAACTGCAGTTACATTCATCAAAATGAAGGTTCCACAAACAGCTTCAATAACATATCACTAGTCTTATCAGAAACACGTCACTAGTCTGCATTTATTGAAACATTACCAAAATATCAATTTGAAAGACATTCAAATGCAATGTAGTGGGTTTGCGAATTCACTGCAATTACTTTCAATGTGAGAATAAGACGCCATTGACACAAGCCATGCTGAAATAGAAGACGCAAAAATTTTACAAAAAAGCTAATAGTAGCCACGACTTCCACTCCAAAAAACTCCAGTATGCATCAATAACACCTCATCATTCTTTATTGAAATCTGTTTATGAAGCAACTTATGACTAAATGGGGCTGCAGTAGAAGCCCATGACTGCTCAAAGCAGATTTCTCATACAAAAACCAGTACACAAACCAGATATGGCATGAAATCGATATATATAAATAACAATTGCTATTCCATGGAGAAATAGTCTTACCAAATGTCTAGCTGAAGATGGGGAGCGTAACTCTCAGTTGCCAATTAATTTCCCTACCCGCTTATTAACCTTCCCAGTTTCTCAACCTCTTAGACTTTATTAGGACTCTCAGCTTGCTTACAAGGTCAAAAGGAGTACTTTGGTATATGTTTTAGTTCTATGCTTTATGACAACCTGTTGTTGTTCTTTCCATCGTTTTATAATAATTTACAGTCATTTCTCGAATTCCTACCCCCACGGTTACTTCGACCACCTTTACTAAATTTTAGGAGTTGCTCCACCCCTGTTTATTAGAACCCCCTGTTGAATTGGCACTTGAGAGTGGTAACTTCTAGGCTTGTTCCGAGCAGTTCGCAACTTATTCAGGCCTCTCATTTATAAATTCTCGCAACATATTTTGCAAATTGGAAGCAATTTAAGAAGATGCTATTGCATTCTACTTATGTATCAAAGAAGACTACACAGACGTGATTCTACACTTATTGAGTGATATGTGTTAGAAATTGCCCGCTTTTAAGAAGATTTTCAAAATTTCAATGCAATTTTGTCCTAAGACTTAGTTCCCTATCCCAATAGTAGAAAATGCTATGCTGGCATTTCCTACTTTGAAAATTGCATCGCGTTAGACGGCCCTCTCAAACTATCAATCAAATTAGGTTCCTGTTCAAAACAAATTCTCCACCCCTAAGATACAGTGGTATTTTGGGCTGTAACTATCTCCGAGTGCATACTTTACTTTGAGCACCAGAAGCAATTGTTGGATTCCATCAAATATTAGGGATTGATCATGAATGTTCATGTCAGAACGTTTAACAAAAAGTAAAATGTAAGTTCGATTTATAAATACAGCTTTGACTATGCTAAATTGCATTTAATCAACAATTCCTCAATAAAGGGAGAGGTAGAAATAACCATTGCATGATAAAGAGTAATCCAAACGCATTCATCAACGGTTTCAAACTCCACTGTTTTTCTCAATATTACTCCATAGGACCACTAGGCAAGCGAAAAACAATAGTATTTTGCAAATATAAATTCTCATTCCAATTGTGATCAACGTCTTCTATTTCATTTCAACAAGTCTTACTATTTCCATCACTCACAAGGGATGGCGCCAGTGGGGAGGGGGTTGGGGGGCTGTAGCCTTTCAAAAAACTTTTGCTAGCCCCCATCGGCACCTAACTCTCAATGCATCACCTCCACTTTATAAAATCTGGGACCTTTTGCTTACTCTTTCTAGGAGGCAATAGCATAGTAATTGTCTGCAAAGATTCTTGGACGATGCTCACTGTCAGCACTTTGAAAGCTCTAGCCCCTCCTAGCATTTTTTTCTGGGACCATCACTGTCCCTCACATTTATATCAAACAGCATCAGTCAACTACTGTTAATCAATTGTGCTCATACGATTACAATATTTTGCCACAAACGAATAGTAGGCGTTGTAGTGCATTCAGGGATAATTGACTCCCACAGTAAGGGTTTTAACAGTGATTTAGAAAAATTGACAAAAGTTCTCTGAAAAGCTGGCGCCGACATTACCTCTCAGGGACGCAGGAAGCAGTATAAAATTGGCTCACACATGGAGTGAAAAGCACCGTGGCAGGTTTTCTGAAAAGTAAAATTTGGCTTTTTTCCTGGGGATAACACACATAATGATACAAGAAATCATGCAACATGATGGAAATAAGTTGATATTGCGCAAGGCCTTAATTTTAAAATAGAAAAGGATTCTTAGGGCATGCTTCCCCTTGAAGCCATGACATATAAATTAGATCTTCTCAGATTATCGGAAAAGTGAGTACAGTCTCCCTAGGCAAATAAAAACCGAAAGCAAGGCTCAAAGTTTTAGTCAAGACAGAGCTAAATTTACCGTCAAAGTCTCAGTCTTCCAGTAAAAGTCTTAAATTGGGGATGGGATCTCTCAAAAGCTTCGCCCCAAAGTAGAATACACACCAAGTTTAGTTACGATTAAAATAGATTCTCAACTAGACTAAGCGTGGTTGCTAAACTTCTTTAGAAGAACACTTGATATCATATTTGAACTAATGGATAAACAAAGTTTTATAAAATATTCTTTCACAAACTTCAATCTGCTGCAGTTGAATACAACCTATCAAGTTACGAACGGTTGCTTTTTCCTCTTTCGTTTTCAAGAAATAACTCTCTCATGAGCAGATGCATTCTGAGGTTATGACGTGAAGATTGTTGGAGTTGCGAAGTGTTCAAAAGGGCTGCCAAGTTACATGAAAAGGGAACCTTGCAAGAGTTGTTGTTTGGAAAGTGGATTACGTGCCCTTTTGCCTCTGTCTCCTACACCAATGTTTGCAACCAACTCTATCCCATAGCAAAGACACCAAGTAATTAGGTAAGCATGAAATCATGGAAAAAATAACAGAAAGACAATAATCGTAGAGGAAGATAAAAAACTTGTGAGCAGTTGTCTCCCAGTAGTACAAAATGATATATTAATTTGAAATCACGTGTAGACATCACAAAGTTCTTCTCCAAAACCCAGGACACATAATTCGCGCCAATCCCATAATCACGACATCACTGCAAATCTTCTAGTCACGAGTACTCTTTCTTAGCTTCAAGCATTAGAAAGAACTTTTAATACAAGGTAATAAAGGCCATTCAATTTGCATGAATAAGTGAAATGGAAATTTATTCATGAATAACAAATGGATTTAGCTTCACAGCGCTCATACGTACTCAAGACATTTTATGGCAAAAACATTTACTTCAAACCTGTAGTTCAACTATGAAGCTTGTGGAAACAGTGAAGTAAGCACAAATCTACAGGTGCATTTAGTATGAGAATGAATATGGAAGAGAAAATCACATTCCTCTTCACTTAATGTGAATGTATTTGCAACAGAGACAAGTGGGAGCTTAAAGAAAGTGCGCAGATTTGTTGAAAATTTCAGCCATATGGAAGCTGTACTGGAATGTTATGAGAAAAGCATGTTGTACATTTACTCAATCGCACTGCTATATTTGCATTGTGGATTGTATTTACTGGAGTATTACAACAATAGTGGACAAATTAAAATGACAATCAGCATGGATATTTATCACATAGCTGACTACTATCTTGTTGGATTGTACATCAATTAATTCCATTGTATTCGAAATGGATAACATTATTGCTGATGTACAAGAATTTGATGGATAAACTCAAATTGCTAATCATTTCTTGGAAGGGTATGAAATGATTGTTTTACCTTATTTTGTAGTAGAAGCAGTGATAATGTCATGGGAGCAATGGTATTATTAGCTTTTGAAAGTGGCCAGGCTGGAAAGTTTGTGTAATGCACGAGGAAAATGTATTTCTTGTCAAATTTGTACGCTTGGAAAAACCACCCTCACATGCCTCCGCTATGTAATGTTATATTTTTACAGTATATAATTTCCTTTTGGGCATTTGATTTACCATTGCACAAATTTCAGTTTGCTTGGGCAGACACAATCTTCAGCTCACATTACATTCTTTCCAGTCTAGAGCAGTAGCACAGCCGAAAAGCTTGCAGCTCTTAACGACTTCTGCAAACAGATTCTCAATACTATAGCTCTACACAAATTACTATCAAAATGAAATTTCTCCAGATATCATAAGAAACTTTCCTGGTATTCATCTGAAAGTTAAATTCATGGCCTCAGAGGCTATAGGGAGCTTTAGGAGTTGTGCAAAAACAAGCATGTTTTGGTTGTGCCACTGTCTGTTGACTACATCCACTTCTCAATTGCTATGAAAAAGTGTCTCTCAAATAGAGCGCAAACCATCTGGGAACACGAAGCGATGCAAAGGGAGCGCATGTGAATATATAGAACAAGCACACTTATGCTATGTTTATTGAAAATTATCTCATTAATTTTGCGGTAAGAAGGATCGGGGGCACCAAATATTTTCTTTTTCCATAGGAGTGGTTTGTACAAAGTAATTGAGAAGCACTTCTATAAATACAAGTAATCTAACTTGTCAACATACAAATATTTTGGGACATAAGGAAAGCCACTGATGCGTCTCACTGTGCGGTAGTTGACTCTACTCCCAATACCTAACACACTATTCATGGATGTGGGTAATATGTGGGTACTTGGGGAATCACACTTCCACTTGTCTAACTCAAGTTTCCCTTCTCAGTTTATATAGCTGTGTCATGATGCTAGAGGGGTTTCCTTAAAAGCATCAACCCCCAACCTTTGAATTATATATGTCCATGTCAATGAGCAAGGGTTGTTTCTAGTGATTGCAAAGACTAAATATCCAATTCAGCTAAAATCTTCAGTAATTTGCAATGTTCAAATAATATTACAAATTATATCAATATCCCAGAAGTTACAGTGTAAATAACTACAAAACCATAATAGTAAACCTATATAAAATTGTCTTTCATTGACTGGCAGCTGATCCCCTATTACCTTAATTCTCACCCTTCTAGCTATGGATGGTTACAGTAACAAAAAATACTTAGTAACTCATAAAGACTAAATTTTCAATATGCTGTATGTTTTCTTATTGGTACAATCAAGGAACTTCCAATTAGAACTATCCACAACACATAGTATCAGAAATGTCAATAAGCCCACAAATTACAATAGAAAAACAATGAAATTCTTAATCATCGAGTGTAAACATTAGTGGTTTTTCACAAATTGTGTACATGTTCACCAAATATGCTTTTAAACTGCATGCGAGAAATATTTGAATTTCATTGTCAACTAAGTTAGCAAATGACTTCACATATTTGCATATATTTATAAACTCGAATAGTTGGAATAACAATTAGTTAATTAGTAAATTGTTCCTAACCTTCATTTGCATTTCTTCACTCATCTCCTGAGTGCATCTATATATGTCCAATTCCCTCAATGCCAAAATTCCATTCTTCTTTTCTTTTGCAGTTTGAATGGCATCAACTAATTCTCCCCACCATGAATGTTCAATGTTGTCCATGTTACGTAAATAGAAAGTAGTAACTGATGCCAATGCCCAATTACACACATTAATGAAGCTGTATTTATTCAACTTACATCTACTTATCCACAACTCATTCAATTGATGATCCTTTATTGCCATATTATTTTCCATAATCCCATCATCATTGAATTCGCACTCCCAAATTCTGACCTCCTTACATTTTGCAACTGCATTGGCTTCACTTCGAATGCGAAATGAGTTAATTTTAATTTTCATTCCATCCAACCAGAGTTTTTCAACATTCGGCAAATACTTAACGCAAGTCAATGATTTCACTTCATCAACATCAACCGACTTAACAAGAACATGTTTGAATGTTTCTTTAAGGTCTTCTTCATTACATTTCAATGCACTGCTTAGATGGCCACATAATTCACTCACCTTTCTCATGCTCCCCTTGTCTAATCCACCCATCTCATAAGATAATAGTTTGACAGTTGAAATGATAAAATTCTTGTTACTTACATCTTTATTTATAAAACACATAATAATGTCAACTGATAATTGGAATATCTGGTGTGGTTGTTGTTGTTCTCCCTGACCTACTAATTCCAAAACTCTGGGCAAGAATTTTTCCACATTAATTGCTTTTAATTCCTCATCATTTCCAAACATGTCTCTAATAATTCCATCATACTTATAGCCACCAATCAGCTGACAGCTAAAAATCACTACTTGATAGAATTCAGTCTTTAAATTGTGTTCAATAATTTCCATACGATCTTTCCTGCGACTAATATGAATAGCAGAGAGGAACTCCATCATTGTTAAATGTTTAAACTGATATTTCTTAGTACGGCAATCTGACATATCAGCAAAGAGCCCCTCAATGAATTCTGCCCCCTTGCCACACTTCAATACTCGTGACTTAACATCTCCTTCAAAAATGATCTTGTTTTCATTCAGTAGCTGATGACATATTTCACATAGTGCCTCTAATTCACTTGAATATTCATTGAAAATTTCAGAACATAGATTTCGACTTGGCCCCCTTTTCTGAACATGTTCTTTTAAAAGTAGATAAAGAAGCCAAACGTATAATTCTGCAACGTTTTTGAGTGCTTCCCCGTCTGATAAAATGGCAACACAGGAGAGTGTGTTTAGGAAACCAGGTATTGAAGTTACTTGGCTACATTGTTCAGATGAATCTATTGTCCTATGTATATTTGCAATATCCTTCTTGCAGGAAGCAACTTTTTTGATATAATTCTTTCTTTGCTCATCATTTAGACCTTGAATTTCAAACCTTTTGATGCCCCCTGTGTCTTTACCATTTCTGTCAAGTTTACCTTCAACATGGGGTCTCCCTGTTAGTATAATTTTTGCCATGGCGTATTTGGTATTTTTAACATCAAGCAGTTCCCAAATCATGGAGTCACCAGTGCCTATGTCCCAGAGCTCATCCAATCCGTCCAAGAGAATAAGGGTTGACACCCCTCCTTTCAAATCATATTCAAATTTCGTTTTCAGAAATTCACTGAATAGTTCGTGCTTCTTCAGATGAGCCCCTTCCTTCGCTACAAAGCTGTTGATCTCTCTGCATTCCATAATAATACACAATTTAAACTGAGTGTAAATTTCGTTATTGGCCCATGAAAATACGAGTTGTTTCATTAACACAGATTTACCAATTGCTGGAATTCCAGTCACAAGGACTATTCGCTTATCATGATCATTGAGTAACTCATTTAATTCAATATCTTTACCTGTCTTGCCTTTAAGATTCTCAAAGTATTGTCTTGTTTCATCTCTGAATGTTGCAGCTGCAGGCCTGGTTTCACTTATCTTCAACTTCACTGCAAAGTCTTGGACATTTACTGCTTCCGTGACAATTCTATGATTTTTATCAACTTTGTTGATGCTGTGTTTTTGGTACTGAACTTTGTACCTTCTCTTTAATTCATCTTAAAGAAGAATAAGGTAGTATTACAAGTTATTTTTCAGGGAGATTTGAAGGGGATATCATAATTTTAAAAATTGTTGAACATTACAATGATGACGATGCTGATGATTATGTTGATGTTGGTGGTGCTTATAGTGGTGGTGGTGGTGGTGGTAGTTAGTGACATGGTCACCAATGAGATGGATGCTAGTATTTATGATTACTATTTTGATAAAACTATAATTCTTGTGAGGGTAGTCCCCAACCAGATCCTATTTTAGCAGTATGTTCTAACACCACAATTTTTGAAAAGGAGGAGGAAGAGAGTACGGGTTTATTTCCAAGAGCAATGTTCAAAATGCACATCGTTCACATTCCATTAAACTGTTCAATTAATCCTCTACTCTTGGAAACCTTATAAAGGAAGGTCCAAATGCAAATGCTTGAAATTTTCACGACCAGTTTCTATTTAGCAAGATCGCCATATATTACAATTGTGTAGAAAATCCAACTCAACCAATTTATCAACATCCTAGCCCTAATAAGGACTTCAAAGTTTTGAACACAAGAACAAGTATATACTTGTAGAGATCATCAAAAAGTAGCTGTTGTTGATATTGGATCCCCTTTTACTATTTGGAAAACGATTAATAACTGTTAACCTACTGCACTTCTTAGCATCAAATAGTTGTTAATATTTTCAACTGTTTATGTTCTCATACTGATGATTGAGTTCTACTTCCCATCTATTAACAATCCCACCCAATACTATACTGATAATAGAGAAAGATGCCAAAATTCCAGTTGTTAACACAATTCCAACCATGCCTTGGCATTAAAATGCCAGAACCTCTCCCTATTATACTACTAGGTGCTCATCATTAAGTCTATGAATTTCAAAACATTCGGTAGCTCCTACAAGTAGGATATTGTCATCAAGTTTTTTCTCTATAGATTCTCCCTGCCTGTCTAATGTTGCATTTGTGTATTCCTAACATAGAGCATTTGCAAAATCACAGAATCGTCAGTGCTCATATCAAAAAGTGTACTTTGTCTTAAAGAAGAAGACGTCTCAGTTGATTAGTATCTGCCTCGAAAAGAACGCTCAGTTACTGAATTGATGTATTGTTGTCTAAAGCAGAAAGCAAGCTACCCACATATACTTCATTCAAAGCCACAGCTACAAAACAACCAGATTGGTCCCTCCCCTTTCGTTGTAGGAAACCAGAAGTGCAGAAGGAGTGGGGGCAGGGAGGCCCAAGCCCCCACGCTGGGCAGATGACCGTTTTCCTCATCCAAATTTTCTGAAAGAATAACAGGAAAGCTGGGTCAAAGGATTACAGAAGTTTTACAGCCCCCTAAAATTGATGTCCTAGCAAAATAGTTTTGCCCCAATGTAACAAAATGGACCTTAATTAAACCAAACTGTAGGGTATTCTGATTGTCTACATATATGCCCTCACTAGTTGAATGTCTTGTTTAGTATGAAGTACTTGAAGGATGTGATGAACACTTGTTATGAAAAAAGTGCGGTGCTATTGTATTTATGGATTTAAAGAAAATGTTAGAAATTAAGATTTAAATATGTCTGAGATTTTTAATACTTTTAAGGGCTTGAAAAAGGCATCGTGTGACACAGCAAGTTTGATATAAAATTATTTTGACGCTACAGAAGTCTTCATTTCAGGAAACTTTCCGCAAAATCAAACTGTTACTTTCACCTTCATCTTGAGTCACTCATGCTCATAGCTTCGGGGTGTAGGACATAGCTAAATGGAGGGTGTTATACTTGGCAACATACCTCAGTATTAAGTATTATCACTCAATCCCTGCAATCCATAAAATCTGCAAAGCTACATGGAAATCTGCCTGGCTATCTTTCTCTTTGTACTATTACTGGGAAAAGTCTTCGTCCTTATTTCCATCTCTCTACAGCTGGCAACTCTTTTTACATCATATAATTATCTGTAGATTTTGCTACAAATCCAAACAATAATGCTCATCGCAAGGACTTTAAGTATCCTCCATTACTTGCAGGTCTTCCAATTGAATAAAATAAATAAATGTATTAACCTCTGCATTAGCTATCTTGGCATACTTGATAATTCCTCTGACCCACTTCTTAAACATATTTATTGAAAGAGGCATTGAAAATCTTGATGTTAGGTTCATTATCTCTATGATATCAGCAAAAATAATCCACAGAAAATACTATACATTATTTATGAGAAACAAAGCATGGTGCAACCAGGAGCTTTTAAACTACTAATGTCTTTGATGCATTTGCTTTTTCTTTTGTTTCTTCATCATTGTTATTATTTAATTTGAAATTTGAAATTAAGATTAGCATGGATTTGATTCATTATCATTGTAAGACAATCAAGTACAAGTTATCCTAGAGCGAGATGTGTATTTGTATTGCAGAAATGCATTCATGAATAGAAGCATGAAAAAATAGTTTTACGGTGTTGACAGAGTGGCCAAGAGCAAAATGATAGATTTTTCCAGGGATTTTCAGGGGATCTTCTGCCAAAGTTCCAGGGTTTTCAGGGGATTGCTTGCTTTTACCAATCCACATTCCATTCTGTGTTTTACTTTGAAAATGGTTTCCGTTGTTGGAAAACCAGGCTCCATGCAGCACAGCACACATAGTGTTCATACGCCTTTATAAGGATATATTTCCCAGACCTTCCCTTGGTTTCTAGGTAAAACTGATACTTTCCTCCCTGACCCAGGTAGCAAAGGGACCATGTTTTCCCTAACCCTAATGAAAAAGTACCAAAAAAATATAACCAGCTGCACTGAGGGGCCACAGATGTAGAAATCCAGCTAAAAGCATGATGCTTTTACATGTAAAATATTACCGCCAGTAAATGAAAATGTGTCTTCCCTTTTCCAAAGGCACCATATAGGGAAATAGAGTCTGGGGGCTTGCCACCAGAAAATGTTTTTCAGGCAACACCCCTTAGGACGTCAGAAAACATCCTCTTGCAGAACAGAATGTCTTTATTTTCATCATTAATCTTCAAAGGCTGAATGCCATTGCTAGATTTAAAAAGTCTTATCTCATGCAGGGACAAACATAGACATGAATATTGGTGGGGTGTGTGAGTACTTGAAGTTTTGAAATTTACTGACTGGTTCAAACAGTGGCAGCTGCCTGCTCTTTCTGGGAACGGATGGCCAATAGTTTGTCAAGTACCAGAAAACAAATGGAAACACCCTAATTGAAGTTAAATACTAATTTTATCAAAACTGCATGCACAATTGTAAAGACTATATGATAAGCGTTGTAAGCAAACAGGGAAAAGGCATCCAATACGTGAGAAGAGGGAAGGAAAACATTTGTTGAGGTCACACCTAGAATGTCAAAAAACGCCCTTTTCGCATGTAGGACAGGCAATATCCTCATGATTGATCTCTAGTCAGAGAAAGAATGTATGCCCTCCTCTGAATCCTATTTGAATATGGTGGTTCAGTACACTGCACACTGTCCCTGCTGATAACTCTTCATCTTTAGAAGCATCCTGAAATGAACTCTTTTAGTAGGTACTCGTTAAGTGCCTCTTTTGCAGTCATCAGTGCTACATTGACAGGCTTTGGAATTCATTCTTAGAAATGAAATTCTTTTTAAAATGCAGGATAAATTTGATTTTACAGGTTTCCCTGCGTTATTTAAGAAAAAACAGAATTGTAAAAAGGATTATCATATCTGTTTTGCCAGGTACAAGATCTAGTACGGGACCAGGGGTTCTCTGTTAATGGGCGCATTGCGTGCTGAATTTACTTGGCACTACAGTTTGGAACCCTAGTTGCACAGACGGTTACTGCAAGTAATAGTGAAATATAGCTTGAGATATGAGGAAATATAACGATAAAATTCTTGTTCCAGCTAGCATTGAAATGGCCTCAAACCTAACTCCATTTCCTTGTCTAGCTGACATCTCCTTAGTGCCCTTCCTCTTTCGGTTATGGCTATTTATAAGACGGTTTATGGGCTTTATCGCTCTTTTTCCTTCCACAGCGCACCTTCACAATACTTTGCTAGGTGGCCAAGGTGACACACCCCCTGCCAGGCCGCTACTGGGTATAAACTATAGTAGACTTTGTCGAATCATACAAAACTCTTGGAGAATTTATCGGATGGTAAGTTTTAGAGTCTACCAAATAGTACGAGAATATTGCAGGATTTACTAAAGGGAAAGAAATCATTGGGGGTGTCGCACCCCCATAAACCCACCAGTATATCTGTCCATGGTCTCCTTTGAATCTCTGCCAGTTAATAGAGAAGAGAAAGTCCAACCCAAATCAAAGAAGTAGCGGTACTGCAAGGCCAACTATTTTTACATGGAAGTCTGCTTCAGAACATAAGCTTTCAGGCGTGGTTTGTAAAATCAGGGAATTCCAGGGTAGTTTTCCATAGGCAAAGAAAATCCAGGGTTATTCAGGGTCTTCCAGGGTTTTCATGGCGTTTGTGGTGTTGAGGATTATTACGATGATGACAGTATTGCAAGACCTTGATGTAGCTTTAGTAGACAACAGCCTTTAGGAGGAATCACAAATGTGAACCCGCAGTGGTTCCATAGGGAGGGGGGAATTGAGGGAACTTCTACAAATCTTTATTGACTTATTTATCTAGCACATCTAAATTCGATTTGAAAATGAAAGGGGTGGTGAGGAATCCCTAACAAGGTGTAATTCCTTATCACTTTATATCACTACTCCCTATCACGCTTTCATTACACATTTAGATTGTTCGCATATTTACTGAAATAGCATGATGTTGAATCCTTGCAGTGAGAGGAGACTTCTGATCAAAATGCATCTCTGTCGAATGATGTGGTATTCACCTTCCTGCCTACCCAGTATACGATGTTTGAGCAATGCCCTTAGTGTAAAGGATGTTTAGTGCTACCCCTGATATGGTGACACAGAACAAGGACGACACATTCTTTTCTGTGCCGTAAATCCTTATTCCAAGGCACAAGTGTACTTTTCCATGGCACAAGTTTCTATTTGCACAATAAAATTCTACCTTTCACGGCACAAATCTCCTTTTCCTGGGTGGAATTCTACTTTGCATAGGAGAATTATGCAATTCTCCATTTCAGATATTACCTTGTTTCTCCCAAGGCGCATGCATGCGCATAGGCCCAAAGATTTCAGGAGTGGAGTTAGCTGTTCTATCTGCAAGGAGGAGTGGATATAGCCTAAACTATACTTTTAGGCGTACTGGCACAATGAAATAGATATATTGGCACACTGTTCTTTTGATCTTTGCACCTCATGTGTACGACAACCTTCTTTGTTGGTGTACACCTGAGGAACTACTTGTGCACTTGATGCGTGAGTTCTATATTGATTAAACCCCAGTGTTTCCCAAACATCATCAACCTAAAAACAGTATCATATTTTCAATGCATAAAATTATAAGTCATGATAGAATTTGGGCTCTCTATCGCACACTTTTTTATAGGTATAAAGGTTATAGTAATATTGAAGCCCGAAAGTGCTGAAAGTTAAGATTAATTTTGGAATACAGCAGAGCTCCAGTTTCTTTTAGGCATTGAATGTTTGTGTATTCAGGTCATGATACAGCATTCAGTTAAAGTTTTTGCAGTTTGATATAATATTTATTCCTCTATCTTCCCTTGCTTTTTTTGTGATTGAGTACCTATTGCTTTGATTTTCAGGTAAAGTTGCACTCTTAGTACTTGAAAATAATTGAAGAACACTTTATGCTTAAAATCCTAAAATTGAGGCTCAGCGAAAAATTAGACATTCCTATGAAAGAGAGTGTATTCTTACCTTATTGCTAAATGTATGTAATTCAGAGCTTTGGTAGTCATATAAAATGCAAAAATTTAGGAAAAAGAGTGCGTTACAAAAATTATCCAATGGTGCATAAATTCTGGGGTGTGTCAAACCCCCAACACCCCCTATCACTTCCGTCTATCGCATCCACCCTAACCACAGACACCTGTAGTAAGAACTGTATGTTTTGTTTTCCAATCATTGGAACTTGGAAATGCTGACTTTCACAGTGGAGAAGTAAACTTTTGCCGTGGAAAAGTAGATTTGTGCTGTGAACAAGTGTAGATTTGTGCTATGGGAAAGTAGATTTCTGCCATGGGAAAGTAGACTTGAAATGTGTTAAATTAAATTTGTACCATTAAAATGTTTTGATTTGTGCCGCGGAACAGTAGATTTGTGTCATGGCCGTTCTGGGTCACCGTATCTTGTACTATTGTGCTTGTTCTTTGTATATCACTAAGAACTGTGTCCGACAGAAAAATTTGTTTGTCATAAACTAACATGGGCAAGATATATTCTATTAGGCAACCAACACAAAAATAGTAGAATTGTGATAATTTCTTATAGATATGCGCTTAATTGGGGCAGGAAGAGACATTACATACAATTTGAACAGGACTAATCAAGGATTGAGCACTCCAAATTTTTCGTTGTTGTAAGAATCAGTTTATATTCATTAGAACAGAAGCAACTTCCATCGAGGCCAGATAATTGAAGAAAGAATTCATTGGGATTAAAGTTTGCAAGAATTATTGGTAGGGAAATAGCCAATTTACATATAAACAGATCTTACAGTAATGGCTGTCGAATTAATTTGTAGCAACTGAAAACTAACCTTTGTTTCATAGCTGTTTAAGACTAGAAAATTGCGTACATTGGCTTCAATATATGTTAGTTTATTTGCTGGAACTAGTTCGCAAAGTAAAATTATTTTGTAGTTTATAGGAAGGAAGGGGAGTTTACATAGATACTCTATGTAGTTAAAATAATTAACATCTTCTATAAATGTATGACACCTGCAGTAACACTTCCTTCTACCAAATACTTCTACAAGTGTCTTACACTCACTTCCAAACAGCATTACTTTTCTCACTCTAATGAGGAGAGCGGTCACTCAGTCCCCATTCTATTTGTTTTGGAAATATGAAATAGCAGGGATAAGGGCTATTGAAGATCTTCACATGCGATTCATGGATCCAACTTTCTAATTCTAATTCAATGTAATAGAGTCTGCGCTTATTAGGGAACCGGCTACGACCACAATCAAGATCTCTGTTCACAATATAACTGTGGATTGATGCCTTAGTTATTATATTGAGTAAAGGAAATTTGGAAATAATCAAAAGCCTCAGTTTAGAGCACTTTTATATTCAGCCTTGACATATTGTTGCTAAGGTAAATATAATTTTCTCTGTAGTATGAGATCATTGTAAAGTCGTCAAAGAAGTTATTGTTCTGTTCAATTTCTAAATGACATCTCTTGATTGGCCTAGCATTCTAAAAGTCCATAATGCATTGTATAAAAAACTGCTTCTTTATAACGGACCGTATTTCAGTTTTTGCGTTATGAAGTAATTGTCATGTGGGTGGAGAATATACGAGGAATAATGAATCATCACGTGACAATGAGATGCAGGGTCCATACAATGAATTTGAAAGTAGGACTGGGGAAGCCAAGGCTACATCAGTTTTCAGTTTGGTCCAAACTGGAATTATTGTACAGGTGTCTACGGAAGTATGGACGTATGACGTATAGCACAATATTCTTAAAGTACAGCATTTGAACTTTAGCTAAGATTGTATAAATTTCTACAAAGTTCCCGTAATTTATGGCTAGCCTTTACACACAAAGCTTTTATAAAGATAACGGTATTTTCAAGTGTTGCTGAAACAGGGAAGGAAGAGAGGGATCAGTGGGCAAAGCCCTTTGGAAACTTTTAGCAATAACCTACTCTAGAACGCAGAAGAATATTGGACTATAGTGATACGACTTTTCTTGATAGACAACAGAACATGGAATCACTGATTTGCAAATATTTAGTTGTTATGAATGAGACTACACGCTTTTCTCTCTTATAAGGAAATGGTTTGTAAGAAATAAGCAATATATCTGTTGCTTGATGCCCCTAGATTCTATATTGAGTAAGAGAAATTTGGAAATAATTTAAAGCTTCAGTTTAAAGGGCATATATATTCAGCCCTGCCAAATAGGTGCCAAGTTAAATATAATTTTCTCTGTAGTATGAGATCCCTGTAAAAGTCACAAAAGAATTTGTTGATCTGTTCAATTTTGAACTGATATCTTATGATATGATATGATGGATTGTTATGAATGAGAGAACGTGGTTTTCTTCTTATAAGGGAATGGCTCTTGAGACATGGATGTTCAACTATTCAAACAGCTAAAACATTTCAGAGCTGTGTCCAAGAAAACATGGGTAGTCAAAACTTTCAAATGTTAATCAAAGTTTACAGGATCCATGAAAGAGATGTTATACAAGCAATATTGAATCCTCTTCAATGGTCTGCCTTTTGTTATTGGCTAAGACATATAAGCATGTTGGGTGTAAAACATAGCTTTTTGTACTTTAGACAAACATACATGCGCCTAACAGCGGAACTTCGAAGCCATCTGCTAAGAAATTCATAAGAAACTAGAGATATTGAAGGCGTGAAACAGCTATGAAAGCTGAGACAGCACGAAGCTAAACTACAACAGCTTCAATTGTCTTTATTGCTTAATCCCGTTGTGGGATGAAACATTCTACTGACGAGCATTGGGGAGGGGCAGTACTTCTTTCACATTCCAATATTTCAATATTAAACTCCAAAAATGTTCTTCCACCTCGAGCATCGTTCACAGGAAAGAGGCCGAGAGATAGTGAAAAGGTGTATTCAAAGAAATATATCTTGGATACTAAATTTAGTTTTCTCTGAAAGACATTAGGAGGACATTGCCTCACAGACTCTTGGTGGTATGTCACCTGGCCTGGGAATTTCTATTCGTAGTATGGCTGCTAGAAAGCACAAAGCTGACAACTCCCTTTCATTCATAGAATTATCTGTGGGCTGTGCCACAAATCCAAGCAATACAATTCTTTGCAAGGATTTTAAGTATCATCCTCTATTTGCAGTTCTTGCATTTCATAACGTGAGAGTGAAATTCAATCATACAGAATGCGAATCCGGACTGCAAATGCCATCTTACATGCATTGCTCTGAGGTTCAGATTTTAATTATTTCCTATGTAGCTCCAGGTTGCACGTACTGCGGAGGCTATTGGGGTGTGACCCCCCAACAGAAATCTAGAGAGTGTGTACTCTCCATTTTCTCTCTTCCCTGTTTCATACCACAGTGCTTGAAGTTAGGGTTCCCAATTGCTATGTCTTCTCTTTATAGACTTTCTTGCTACTGGCCTGCTGTCCATGAGGTAAAGTAGGACTCCCTCCAATCCTAAGAAATTATTGCATTCTATTTAAATTCCGTGTGAGTATAGACAGAAGCCACTAAAATCAATGCACGTTCTTTCACAAGAAAGTGCTCATAAGGAGGTAGTACCCAGTTGCTCAAAAGGTTAAGAAAGTTCAGCACTGGATTTTGAAGCCAAAGAAATTTATAAGAGGGCAATTCCTGAGTTAGTTGAAATTGCTCGTTATTATCAGATTGAAAATGACTCTTAAAATGATCCTCCATTTGGCGTATTCTATGATTATTATTCATGTACTACAGACTAAATTTTTTCCGTAGCAAAAGCTGGACTTCCTTTCCTATTTCTGACAGCCACGTGTCTTTGTAAGCTTGTTACCATGGAGAGAGAATTATTGATCATTTAATTGAATATATTTAACTCTCGGATTGAATATATATCAACATAAGAATGTATACATATTTCAACATTGAATTGAATACATATTAGGACTTGATTGAATACATTTTAGTAAAATATTGAAAATACGTCACTTTATTGAATATATATTTAAAGGATTGAATATTGTTACATCTGGCGAGCCATAGTCCAGTATATTTAGGAACAATCTTTTGTAATTTCGGACAAATACATTTTTGGATAAATCCTCTAGTGTCCCTAATGGAAAGAGGAGGCAATTGAAGGGGAAGTCATATCACCAAAGTTTTAATAGAAGAGGGTAGTCATGTCAGCTAGATTTTGATAAGAATGTGCTAATGGAAGGGTGTATGATTGTTGTCAGCTTCTCAATAGAAAGCGAGTGCCAAAAGATGGTGGTTTATGATGCTAATTTTTTTTAGTAAATGTTAATTTAATTTTCTGATTGTTCTGACCATAGAGTGATTTATAAAATTTAATAGAAGGGGGTGTTAATAAGCAATGGGGGAGGAAAATTCTCCCGAACTAAATAGATAGTGTCCCCATCCATTAGAGACATTAAGGTACTTACCACTCTTTTCAATAAAGAAGCCAAAATCATGACTTAGTAATGAGGCCATTCTTAACATACAAACTATTAGGGAACTTTCCCCAGCAGTCCAAATGCCTTCCCAGTAATGACAGGCAAGATCAGAAAAATTCCCCAGTTGTTTGGGTCAACAGGACAACTTGTCAAATTGTAAAGATTGCTTAGTTATAAAATACTCCAAATAGATTTCTGCGTCAACAAATCTGAGCAAATTATTAACAAGGGGTGCTTTTTTAGGTGTGTAGGTGGCAAAACATGTTTATAAAGGTGGCATTGTCTATTTACCGGTGTGAAGGTGAAAACGGATATGGTCTACTTTCAGATGTATACGTGACTAGCTATAACATTCCTGTAATCATAAACAAAGCTTCAAATGCATAAGCCGAATATTTTGAAATAACTTAGTTTCTGCAATCTGATGATTCCATGTGAAGTTGAGCAGCAATGAAGAGAAAACAGAAATGCGGCAATGACAAAAGAACTGAGATTAAGAAGAACGCATGGAACGTAGACGCCTCTGCACCAGGGCAGAAATCACTGCATTGCATGTTCAGAAGGCTGGAAACTCAACTGCAAATTCGAATCTTACAAAAAATACTGTTTCAGGTAAACCTACTGAATAATTAGTGCAATGCCTAGCTGACAAGAAACATGAAGTAGATAATGATCAAAGTACGAAATTAAATACTAAAGATGAAACCGAAGTAAAAACAGTAGGATTAGATGTTGACCTTTATGGGAACGTTGTCTTGAAGTAAAGACTGAAAAGAAAGAAAAAACTGACTGCAATTGATGATTTCCTCTGTAGTTAAAGAATATGAGAATCAATTGACACAGTTTTCTGCCAGTTGAGGTCTTCCTATGGCCTCAGGGATTCGAGTTGATGGAAAAGAGCGATTGAAAATTTTTGTAGAGTATTTGATATCAAGGGCACAGGAAGAAGCTAAAAGATTAAAACGCACAAGCTGTTGTGGCAAAATAAGTCTTCTGAGCATCCATGGATAAGAATATTTGAAAAGAGCCAGAAAAATACTCTCAAGTTTCTTCTCAGGTTGGCAGTGGAAGCATACAATGACTCTAGTGCAGAGACACTGAGTGCAAGATGCTGGTCATCACGCTCATTTTCTCATGAGCACAGCAACAACTTGCTTAACCTTTTTGAATCAAATGGATGGGATGCCGATTTTGTAGCATTTGAGAAATCAAGCTTATATCATTATAGAGACCTAGTGACATGTGCTGAAATGAGAAGCATTGTTGCAACATTGCAAATGGAGAAGGCAGAGAGGGATTTAAAGAATTGACTGTGCTACTCAGTTCAATTTGATGGCATTGCTGATAGACACCAAATTGATTCAAAGTTTGTAAGAGCAAGATCCATAGCAAGTAATGAAAAATCAGTCCAAACTCTCTTTCTTGGAATTTCAAGCAGCGACAAGGGAGGAGCAGAAGGAATCCTAGATTCATTTCGCACATGTCTTGGGAAAATTGGTGTGGACACTGAAAACCTGGTTGGAGAAACCACTGATTGAGAAAACGCAAATACAGGGAAGAAAGCAGGATTGTGGAAACTTTTAAGGAATGATCGTGTTTGTAGGGAAATTCTTACTGCATGGTCCAAAAGTCACCAATCAGATTTAGCGTTGGAGTCAGTGCCAGCAGAAATACCAAAGCAGGTGGAAAAATTAACAACTCGAAAAAGGTCCTAGAATTAAAATCTGCAAAAGAATTTATAGTTTCTAGGAGATATTTAATATCATAGGATATGTGGAGATGAAGCTGTTGAAGAATTTGTTGACGATGTGTGTGCATCTTGGAGCAAAATTTCTGAAGTTAAGGAAAAGGCTCTGGAAGATTCAGTTAGCATCTACGTTCTGAAACTGCAAAAAATGATTCAAGCTAGTAAAGGAGTCATAAACATCAAGGTTTTTATGATCAGAAGTAAATGATTCAAGCTAGTAAAAACGCATGATGTTTATGTCTTTCCTTCTATTGCTGACTACCCCTTTGAGTGACTTTGCACAAGAACTTAGATTGAAGCATACATAGTTATGTGTCATTACATACAAAGTTCTTCAAATTGCATAAGATAGTTTTAGAAAATGATGAAGCTTATTTAAATATAAATTTGACTATCGGAACAGTGGCATTTTTATGGCACTTGGCTTTCAGAAACAATAACCTGCAAAAAATGCCAAGATGAGACTTTTAAAGGTGTCTGCTTTCAGGTAGGGAGGGCTTTAGACAGCCACAATTTGGTCGCGTCGAATTCAATTCAGAGCAGAATGTGAATTAAGTATGGCAAAACTGCGGCTGTACAAAGTAACCTTTGAATTACGTTTAGCACTTTGAATTAAGTGCGGCAGGATTTGCCGAACTCAATTCACAAGTGTGACGTAAATGTGGCATGACTTTATATGACCGAATTTTGGTCGTCTTTAAAATACGTTTCATATACGTTTCATGGCATTTAAGTGCTTTGTTCTTGTATTTGCAAGTGATAACACTTTCTTGGCTATGAAAATGCTGGACGTCAGTGAGAATGACTAGGCCAAGACAATAAGACAGCTCTAAGGAGCACTGCATGCAATATCTGACAAGACATGCAAACAAGCTATTTTTCATTAAAATGGTCTAGTTAGCACTATGATTAGCACCACTATTAACTTCTTTTATTTCGAAGCTCTATTTGTCTTTCGTTGTAATACAACATGAACTCAATTCTTGATTCACAAAACCCTTGCTTGTTTTTTGCAACATTCCAACGCATAAGTCATGTCAAGTTGATGAGAATGGGATTAGATTTGATGTTGAAAATACACATAAAGTGAATGTCACTCTTGTGCTGCAGTTTGTTCAAACTTAATGGTTTGAATTCGGAGTGACCAAAGTGCGGCCGTCTAAAGCCCTCCTTAGTTGTATTGCATTGTATTGCATGAGAAACCTATACTTTATTATTTTGATTCCTTGTAGGTAGTGCCTATGTAAGTGTTTAACAACATCCTCTTTAAAGCAGCAAATCCTTCTAAAACTGCTCAAACACCTCCGGAAATAAAGGTCTTTAGCTCCCCAAAGAGGGCTGTAAAGCTCAGATGGAGGATTAATAACCTCCTCAGTCCCTTCTACCGCCACCACTGCCAGCAAAATTTTTCATGAGCATATATCTTTCCAGTAGCGACATTTCCATCTATTCTGGACATTTTCCTTGCAACATAACAACAATCACGTTCATTTCCTAAAAGAATATAGAATTTTTTGAAAGACCCATTATATGTTCTTGACTCTGGTGGGAGACACCTACGAAGGAAACGCCTTTATCACCCAGTCTCCATCCTAGGTCGATTTACCCGGAAGATGTACTGTCCTGGTGACACTTTTGTCATAAAAAGACCCTGTTATTTTGCCAAACAGATTGAGATATCCGTGATTCTTCATTACGATCATTCTTGTCGCTGCCGTGTATAGATTAGTGCAGAGGAATGTTATTTTCAAAGAAAGGTCGAAGTATTATGGGTCTGCCGCCAACAACATATGTGCTAACAGAACACACCAAGATGGATTTGTATTAAGGCGGCTAGAGGTCAAGATATGACAAATGTAATCCGTAAAATGAACAACTTCGGAATAATATCCAAGATCAAATCGCACACATTCACAAAGCTTATTGGTTCTAAGACTTAGATCAACGTTTTTTCCTTGTTAATTTAAGAATTATCTGGGATCAGCCATTCAGCTGATGCCAAAATATATTTAAATATATGGAAAATGGATGTCAAGGGACGGAGGGTGACAAGCACTCAGCAGTAGCAACAACTCAGACAATTATACAAGAAGCATCCAAGACCTGCCAGAAATTGGTAAAATGTAGCTGCAGGATCACGTGTGTCTCTAAATGCAAACGAAGGCAGCTTGAATGGGAGTTTAGCAAATTGCGTCAATGAAGTGGACAATGTGGTGAATCAGTAATTAAAATATTTGCTTTTAACTGTTCTATGAAATGAAGTGAGATTCAATATGAGGAGTACAAGCACTTAACAGTGAAAGTTAAATAAAATTGGTATTTACTTGGCATGATGTATTTTGCATCACGTTATACGGACCAGATTGTCTATAAGTACAAAATTTCAAAGTCATGGGGCCACCATATCGGTACCAAGCCTATTCTTTTGCTTCAGGCCAGGAGCGGAGGCTCCTATTCTAACAATAGAAAAGTGGGTGATGTTCCTCTTGATTTAAAACGAATCATAGAATAAGAATTCGAATGTATGTAAATACCAAGCTATGTTGACATACAACTACTTCATCTGTCCCCAAGCAATGTTGTATGTTTTAAGTTTAGAGGCTAAATCCTCAGTTCTAACAATAGAAAAAAAATAACTTATATCCTTTGTTTATGGTCTAGCACATTATAAGCATCAGACTGTCTGTAATTACCAAATTTCATTGACCTGGAACTATAAAGTTGGCCTCAAATCAATTTTATATCTTTCAGGCCTGGGGTTGAGTCTCATGTTCTGAAAATAGATGACACGAATATTTTCGGCCTGATTTACAATGTGCTAAATAATAGGCATCCGAATGTTTGTAAATATCAAATGTTATTACTGGGGTTTAAAATCAAGCTATAATTTAGAGGTCTGGGAATGAGTCTCTTGCTCTAAAAATAGATTTTGGAGCTTATCTCAGTTTGGGTCTGCTGTTCATCGTTTTCTATGTTTCAAACTTTATATGATGTGAAATTTTCATGCTAATATAATATATTGCACGATCATTGTGTTTTTTTGCCTTAACAGACCAGACTACAGGCCATTTTATTGCCAAAGCAAAAACCTCATCCAAACGTTCTCCAAATTACATTATACACAGGCAGCAATGTTCTGGTGCGCGGGTCAGCAACATATTTGGGCTTTGGGACCAATTTGCTATAAAAAAATCTTGCTTGGGCAAGAATCAAGGATGTAACTAGTGACTTTCATTGGATGTTGTACAAGATTTTGCATGACATTTTGATCACTAACCAATGAAAATTTTATTGAGGGCATTTGTGATAGGAATGCTTCCAAACTATGTTGTGCATAATGTTTTTTTTTGGCTTGAGAGAAGTATTTTTGCACTGCTATATGACGACATTAACCGTGAAACTTTTGTAAGGTATCGAAGAAACCAGAGGAGATATGGGTCTGGGCACTTGTCCCTGGAAAATTGTTTAGGAACACGCCCTCTAGAACGTCAGAAATTGCTCCTTTTAGAAACCGATTATGTCTTGGTTTGATCATTCAAATGTATGTGGAGAAGCAAAAACTGATCTCTCAAAAGCTGACCTTTCATTTCATTTTGGAGACTTAGAGCTAGAAAGGGAGAAAGTTCCACCAACCTCTCCTTTTGAAGCTGAATGCTTGTGTGTCAAAATCAAGATGACAGAAACCTCTCGATGGATATATCCAGCATGGGCTGCATGGAATGAACTAAATACTCTTTCATTACGTTACAAAGCTTTCAAAACAGAGAATATTGCTATTGACTATACTATTGGAAATAATGCAACACGTTTTGAGAAGAGTCAAATATTGCTTGTGCATAGCCCAGGCAGTGGATGTTTGTCACCATAGGAAGTGAAGATAGATACTATGAGTAAATAACTCCTCTTTTTGCTTTTTGTCTTCCTAAAGTCTTTTGACAAAGTGGGACATTAAAAACAATACTTCTTAGCACTTTATTTTGCTCTGCATTTGACAATATATTTCTTGGCATTTACTTGACAGAATGCAAGTTTTAGATGAGTAGTTTCTCGATATTAATATCCCTGGCCAGATACTGACAATACAGAGTCCTATTTTGCAATGTACTAGTCAGTTTGGGGTCTACAATGGGAGAGCTAAAATTGGCAGGAGAAAAAGACCACACAATGTAAAGCAAGCATTACCACCTTGTAAAATACAGCAAAATACCTCAACAATAGGTGCATTTTATCGCAAGCACTGGTGCAAGATTTGATGGTTGCTTTGGCAAGGTCTCACCCCAAAGCTGAAAGTTGATGACATCTAGTCTAGATTATTTATAGCAGGTTGGTCAAATGGTCTTAGCTTTTCATTCGATATCACACAAATCTCTGATACAGTTTTGCATGAGATGGATTCATTCTAACTAAAATTTGTTTTATTGATGATAGTCAACAAAGTAATCTCCTTCACGAGAATTTTTCATTTCTGACCTGGCTCCAGTATTGTGGAAGAGGTGTGGTACAGATCTACCCCCAAGCTGTGAATCGAGGGGGCACAGCTCCCCGTAGTTGGTAAACATCATGGAAGTAAAAGGTCATTGTAGATGAAATTTTTCCATGTGAAAACAAATTGCTTAATTTAAAATGTGTAAGAACTGATGGGAGGGAAAGATTTCCATGCATTAACATAGCTCTCTTACTTGACATCTCTCACAGTTTCTTATACAACCAAGTTAGTGCAGTTCTTAGTTTCTTATAACATAACAGTACAAAAGCCACCTCATTGGCTACCAATCTTTTTCTACACAGCTGCCTCAAACTCTCCTTTCTGCTCTGCAAAGCAGCTTGTTACGAATCAAAAAAGCCTTACAATTATATCAGCAGCATGAAAAACTGTACACACTTTTAGCATGGCTATAGACTTGAGCCAAATGATGTCACTACAACTTCTACAAATTTTAAATTATCAAAACTAGATTTTTCTTAAACCAATCTTACGAATTATGGAGTTTAAAATGCTTAGCTTGAATTTTAATGTCAACAGATTTATGAAAAGAAGTAAAAACTGGCATTAGGGAGTAGGAAACACTCTCCATATTTAGAAATTCCTACTTAGGAATAATCCCATTTCTGCTTCAATTTTAAAGGAATCCGTTAATCGTTTACAGTGAATATGAGGTAATACTAACAGCAATTCAAAAAAACCTTATTATTAATACAAGATAAGATTTCCGAATATTTGGTGATTATTATAAGCAGTTGGATAGAGAGGACAGAATGTCTTCTTCTATTTTAATGTAAAGCCACAACTGAGATCAACTATACATAATTAATAATGTTATCATATCATGCTTTGGCCATATGCTGTAATTATAAAAATTAATGGGCTTAGAACTGGTTTGGCCTTTCTAGCGGAAATTTTGTAATGACGAATCGTTGCTGCCTGGATGTTACCACGCCCTTACAGCATTCTATATGGCTCTTCAACCAGACCATCCCCGCTACTTATAGTGTACTAGAAACAACTATAATTACAGTCAATGGGTTCCTTGCTATAATTGACATCAGTGACAAGCAACTTAACTATAAAAATGGTGGTTAGGGAAGATTCAGTTTTTCTAAATGCCTAATATTTCTTGAAGCTTACCATTGCCTTTCAGACTTGTTAAATTATAAAATAGCAGTTTACTATTACATATGAAAGCAATAAAGAATTACACTCACCAATATCTTTGTCTGTATATGGCTCTAGAAACGAACATTTCTTAAGTCAACGTATCATTGCAAACTTTCAATTCTGTTGCCAGAACTTCAAGATAATCAGCTACACTAATCAACTACCAATAACTAATTGTGAAAGAACTTGATGATACCATGCAATCTACATACCTTACTGGCCCTTTCTATGCTGGCCCTACTTTAACACCAGCCCTTATATGCCGGTCCTTATAACGCCAGACAGTCTAACGCCACTCTGGGCGACATTTATCACCATCCAAAAATGTAGGATATCGAAAATTGATTAGGACGTTATGTATGATCTACATAAAGCGTAAATGTGTTGCCGTCACTAGTTCTACCTACAAGAGGCTTTCATAAACTATAAAGAACTCAAATAGATTGCATTTCTTTCAGGGTACACAGTCCTAAACTTAATTTTCTGCCATATAAAGTTGTCCCATTATTGATTAGCTCCTTCGTTCGTCTATCACTAGTGCCTTGAATCACCCCAATTAGTTTTTTATTACATTGCCTCTAATTAAATGCAATGTTCAGTGCCATAGAGGATTAATGCTGATCATGTAGAAGCATACTGCTATAAAACTTTTCGTTCCTAACGTAAAGATATGGTTCTCAACAAGGACATAGCAATAGAAGGGCGTAGGGAGAGGGGTGCACAGCTCACGAGTTGGCTTGCCGTCAAGTTGTCAGTAGATATTTAGCATTTTGGCAAACTTGCAGTGAAAAATTAGTGCTAGTTGAGATAGATAATTAATTCCAATAGTGTAGATAAAATTGATTCAGGTAGTACGCATATAACTAATTCTAAAAATATATTTATTAAATTACATTACCTTCAATTAAAAGTGAAATTCCACAAATTCTGTTCCTAAATTAATTAATGTTCATAACTTTTATAAAAAGAACATACTTTTGAACCATTCTGGCCCCCATTCTTATTAAACGTAGACTTTTTAAAATATAGTTTCTGGCTTTTGCTTTGTAAATAGACGACCTCTTGCTAACCAACTTAGCTGAATGGATCACTGTTTTTAGAAAATTAAAGTGATGATGATGATCATTTGCCAAGATATTGATATAAAATTGTCCCATCCTATGATGAAAATATGGTTCCAAACCAACCTATTCTCATATCCTTACTACAAGCGAGTTCTTGAAGCATGGAAAAGGTTGAGATATTGTTTCAAAAACTAATACACCTGGAGTCACATAGGCCAGTGGGGATTTGCCAGATAGCAGATTTGACATGTGTTACGTACTAAAATACCATGTTTTTCGTCAAGTATATTCCAAGTATATTCCAGACAAAATAGCAATAAAAGTTAGTAGATCATGTGACACAATAACTACTAAGAACACTCATTATTTAAATGCAATAGCATGGGATCTTTTCGAAAATGTAAGAGATAACAGTACGTTCTGACATTACGGAGGTTCAGATCCAGTACGAGTATGAGTTAAACCCCACGTAGCTCGACACTCGAACTCGTACTCGCACGGTTACTTCCTGTGTTAAGATATCTCGGCCTTCAAACCAATCCAGAGATCTATTGAAATCATTAGATCTGCATCCAAATTCAGACAATTTAGAGACTGGTAAGATAATAGGTGGTCCTATCATCCTTTGAAGATAAATACAAAACCAGTACTACATCCCATGAGAGCCAGTGCCTACTTTTACTAACCTTTCGCTATCATGAGTGAAGATGAATCGCTATCCGAAATTCACTTGAGCACGAATAGCATTCCAGGTAGCGAGAATGCTGTTGAATTATTCTTGTAATTACTGAAGACCTTAAGTCCTTCTTTTAACATTGGAATATACGCTCTATGGAAACATTGCCATTTAATCACTATTAATATCTAGGCCCTCTCCAGAAGTTTATTATGACCGTGTGGTTCCACAACAACTGCTCAAAAATAAGCCTTTATATTGTGCTCCTTTTCTAAAAGAAATGGTTGCCTCTGCACGTCTGCCTTTTATCACGGCAGTTGCTTATGACCTACAAATTTATTTTGGCTAATATTAGTGAGTTTACGATTTGCGCTGCGCAGTATGAAGATGACTCACTGGGGACTAGGTACTAATGTAGCTGAGGCGTTTTGATGAGGTAGCCAATTTGTAGTTACGATTGATCAAGACAACTCAAATCAGGCACGAAAGTTCAGTTTTCCCACAAGATGGAGGATGAGTTTCTTGTTCTAATGCACGATGATGGCGAAATTGACGACGAAGAATTTTTCATTCTTCATGAGGCCAACTGCCATAGGAATCTGCATGGAGGTCTTCCATACTATAAGTATGGACGTTTTAATTTAGAAGAGCTGCGCAACGATGAGTGTGAGGTAGAGTTTAGGTTCAGAAAGCAGGATATTTACAGACTTGCTGCTGCATTACATCTTCCAGAAACTTTCAAGTGCCCTAATGGAGTGTTGGTTGAATCCATAGAGGCATTATGCATATGTTTGAAGCGGTATACGTATCCATGCAGGTATGCTGGCCTTGTCCCAAGATTTGGTAGGCCAGTGCCACAGTTGTGCATGATAACAAACCTAGTCCTTGATTATCTGCTCGATAGATACGGTGATTTGCTGCACAACCTCAATCAGGGCTGGCTATCTCCACAAAGCCTTCAAGTGTATGCAGATGCCATACACAACAAAGGTGCTGCATTGGACAACTGCTGGGGATTCATAGATGGCACTGTAAGACCAATATGCCGACCCAAAGAAAACCAAAGAATGGTGTAAAATGGCCATAGAAGAGTACATGCTTTGAAGTTCCAATCAATTGTTACTCCAAATGGTCTCATTGCAAACCTCTTTGGTCCAGTTGAGGGACGAAGACATGACAGTGGCAAGTTGGCAATGTCAGGCCTTGTGCTTCAACTTCAACACATGTCATTTTCACCAGCAGGTCAGGCAATGTGTATCTATGGAGACCCAGCATATCCGCACAGAATACATCTTCAATGCCCATTTGCACGCAGACAGGAACTAACTCCCGCACAGGAAGCATTCAATCAATCAATGAGCCAAGTTAGGGTGTCTGTAGAATGGGTATTTGGAGATGTTGTGACTTACTTTAAATTTACTGATTCTAAAAAAAAATTTGAAGAGTGGATTGAGTGCGGTTGGCAAAACATACATAGTTTGTGCTTTGCTTCGCAATCACTTACATGCCTGTATGGTAACAATACATCTACCTTTTTTGGAGTAAAACCTCCAACTCAAGAGGAGTACTTCGGCTAGAATCCATGCAGATTCTCCTTGATAAAAACAGCTTTTCTAAGAGCTATCAGATACCCCAATAATATGTCTTCCATTCTTCCATACAGCACACATGATATCACTCACTTGGCATCTCATTTAATGACATTATTCTTAGCACTTTCCAACAAAACTATATGTCCAATTATACAATATAATTAACATATGCTGTATTTGAAGATTCTAAGGTTGCAGCAGGAATACTATATCTTGTATCTGGGCATTTTTAAACATAAAATGATGGGGAAATGCCATACCAGCCCTATTAATTGCCCCACAAGTGGAACATGCTTGTCCCATCATTAAAATGCCCTTAGACTTATTGAATTCCTTGTTTGCCGTATTTGAAATAATTGTGAATGAAACAAATTTAGTCTTATTGAACAGGCTTGAGATCTCAATTCATTTTTCCTGCTGTTTCTATAGGCGATTCCTCTTTTCTTTTACAAATTTATAACTAGATAATGTAAGTTATAAACTAGAAAAATCAGGTTTTTTTATCATTTGGCCTTTGCAAGGATATTTATCTGTAGTTCCTGCATTCATCTAAAGCGCCCTTTCACCAAATGCCCCACAAATGAAATATCCTTAAACAATGCATCATCCTACTCCTGAGCTAAGATTTCAATTCAGTTCAATAAACAGGTTTCTGTGGCAAGGTGTGCAAGGATTTCCAATTATTGCATAAAAAGTATCAGCCACAACGGTTTACCAAGAAACGTTTAGATAAAACACCTCAAAATAGTGAGGGTTAATAATTCAGAGCCATAGTGCTGGCAGACATTGGAGAGTATGATGGCAATAAAGAAAGAGTTTGAGTATTATTGATTTTCTTTTGTTTTAAACAACTATAAAATATCTTCATTTATTTTCTCTAAATGGCTCATTTGTTGCTGCAAGCTGAAGAGCTGCTGTTGCAGTACTATTTGCTGCTGCTCATATCTTGAAAGTCTCTCTTGAAAACTTTCACTTTCTCTCTCTTTTAATTCCAGCTTTTTCTCCTTCAAGCTCAATTCCCTCTCTTAATAATAGTTCTCTCTGCTTCAACTCAAGTTCTCTCTCCACTCTTCTTTCCTCTATACAAACTTCTCTCCTTTTCAAATCTACTTGGTTTTCCCTTACTCTCATGTCCACTTCTCTTTTCTCTCTCAAATAGCCTACATAATCACTTGTCTCTCCACCCTTTGTTTTCCTACATCCTTCCCTAGCCCTGCTCTCTGATAATCTTTCCATTGCCCTCCATCTCACAGCCTCTACAGTTTCTTTCTCCTTGCCTATCTCTTGCTGCTTTTCTGCACAGCTAGCCTCCTTCTGTTCTTCTGCAGAGTTAATGTTTCCTATGATCTCCTCCAGAGCTTGGTCAAGCTCAGAAGGCTCATTTGGTGCAATCCCACTTGCTCTCAACTCCTCTCTTGTCTTTTTCTTGCAGGCTTTTTTCAGCTTTACAAACCTATCTCTTACTGCCCTCTGATCTACAATAAACTTCGGCTGATCAACTCTCTATAAAGTATCAGCTATATGGTCCCAACATCTCCCCCTCTCTCTGAACCCATGCTTAAAATTAAATGGCTCTTCTGTTAGTATCTCCCTGCACACCATAATATCATGCTCCTCAGTCCAAGTCATTTTTGGCCTAGTCAAAAAATGATATACAAGTTTTCTTATAACATAAGAGACAACTAGTAACCAGTCTGAGACCATAGATGAAGACAAGGTAAAGAAGACTTCTGCTTTTTGAAAAACTCTAAATATGATACATAGTTTTAATATAACTAACAAGTTCTTCAGAGTAATCATCTCTACATATCATTTTTGATATATAATAAGCAGAACCCACTTGGGTATCAATATTTGAGTGCAAGTAAAATAACATTGCTATTAAAAGATTGTATTGTGAGAAGTCACTGTTCCATGCATAACTTAGAATTACAATAATACTGAGATGTAGATGCTACAAAGATGTGTAATGCTAGATTAAAACAATTCATGATAATTAAAAGAGGGTGCAAAACTAAACTAGGGTGCAAGATTCTACTACTGAGTGGCTTCTGCAAATACAAAATGAATGCAAGAACAATGAGTTTTAGATAGCTAAGGATTAACATACAGTGAAATGTTGTCTGTGAAGATATTTCTATAAATTTCCCTTTTTCGTTTGTCTGTACTCTATTGGTAATATACTCCAACATATAACAGTTTTTGGAAAAATATTATTGCAAATATCTAGTGATGAATTGTCTCCAGCTATCATACTGCATTGATATCAGTAAACTGGGAAACATATGCCATTTAGCTGTATGCTTCAAAGCTCTGTCATTGTGATAAAAATTCACGGTATCAACAAATTGTAGAGTAAATACAAACGTGAGAGTTCTTTTGTGCGATTCAGCAAATGTTTTATTGGATGGTGCCATTCTAATCCTAAGCCAGTAAATGTCGAAGATAGCTGAAAAGACAATTTCGTTCAAATTATCACCTATTTTCCGAATAGATTAACAGCTTACTTGAGAACGACGGCTTTGCAATCATACCTATAGCGATTTACTATAGACATAAATCTCAAATCTTACCTTCTAAATCTGCGTTTCGATCGTGACTTGAAAATCAGTCGATCTTTGTCGTGGAAATGTCCAAGACTGCTCAATCATAGAGATATCCCCAATACCGCGCTGGGTTCCAGACTTCTGTGAGCCGTCTTGAGTCCCCGCATCTCAAATCGTAAACTGACTATTATCAATTCCAAACTCGCTCTATTCAGTTCAAGATTTGTTGCGAAAGTCGCACCGGATGGCTCCCCTAGTAAGAGTTTTGACGGTGATTCTCTCTCAATATTTGTAGATATCAGTTGCACAGTTGAAAACTCGTACTCATTGTTTTTGTTGTTATCGTACACGCACTGAATCTGAACCTCCCTATTATTGACATGAGCCTGAACACATCAACTTACTAAATTCAATAAACGGTGAGAATGCCAATAAGGTCCATTCGAATGGGAAAAGTCTCAGAAATTCATAAGCGTCCTCATGATAGTATTAATCACAAGAGAGTAATCACGCAAGCAACTTAAACAATATATTATTTCATACAGTCATTAACTTAACCAAGAAATACATTCATCCTCGGCACAAGAAGTATATCATTGACAAACAAAACTCAACATTTGACAAAGAAAACATACTTAAAACTGCCTTTCCTTCCAAAGCATGAACTCTGCTTTCCAAATCTAGATAAAATAAAGAACAGCTTTGTTAAGAAATTTAAAAGGGAGATATTGGCAGGTTTCAATCATTAGGGGTATTGCAATCTTGACTAATTTGGGACATAAATACTTCTTTGAATTCAAAATTGTGCTTCAATGCTCCATTTTTGTTTGTTGATATAATGCAATTTTGCTAAATTTCTTGCCTTAGCACAAGCTATTCTCACTTCTTAAAAATGAAGCAATCATGCAAAATAGAAAACTTAAAAAATGCAGACCATTCCTCTCCTATGATGTTCTTGTCTGCGGGTGGAAAGCATTATAATCAGGCGACTGCATCCCAAATTGAGGCTACCATGTAATCTAAGTCATTGTATTTGCGTCAAAAATTCCTGAGTGCTTTAAGAGGAGCATGCATCAAATATCATCAACTAAAATTTTCTCAAGTGCAGCTTAACTCATTGATTGATATGATAATACTTCAGCTGCCATATATGCTTTTAAACTAATCCTGTATGCTTTCTATCTCCTTCAACAGAATACAAATTTTTGTTTTTCGTTATCTTCATACATTGGCACTTTTTGCATGAATGACTGCTTGAATCTATCCCATCCTTCCCTCATTCACTTCGTAACTTCTTGAAAAATTGATGACTTCGTAACTTTGTAACTTCTAAATCCTGCCTTGATGACATCCTTTGTTTTTTTATGTATTCTTTCTCCAAATACTTATGCTTGTAAATTTTATTTTCTTTAGTTTCAGTACCCTGTTCAAAATAGCTTATTCAGCTAATCGAGGCCTAATGGGCATGCTGCATCACGGCGTGTAATCCCTGGTTTAACTTCCTTTCCGAAATATGTCAGAGTGTGAGTGGCGAGAAAAACGCCAGAAAACATTTTGAACACTTAGAATCACAAAGGAACGGCTGAGCCGTTCTCACCATACTTCTGTGGTATGCCAACAAGAGACATAAACAGATAAAATCCCAGGATATAAAGCAAGAGACATCATCAGGATCATAGAGAAATAAAAGACTAGAGAGCTTGATAGGTCACGTGATAGTGGTCAACAAAGTAAATTCAAAATGGTAGCGTAGTTAGGCAAAAGATCACAGAGAAACTACTTTTGCATTACAAACGCTTAACAAACGTTTGGCATATGATTAATGGGGATTTATATTGGAAATAGATAATTATCTCCGTAATAACCTCTTAAAATGTGTACAATTGTACACGTAGATAGCTGAAAACACCAGGGACAGATGAAATCCAGACTTTTGTCTCATTGCACCAGTTAGTGTCTAACTCATACAAGGTTAAAAACATCAAGGTAGAGGGGGAAGAAGTAGATAGAGATTTATCGTTCGGTTATATTGATGATTACTGGGTGATTATTTTTTATGACAAAGGCATGTACTATATGGACGGTACTAGGAAGTTGGTGAGTTGTGCTTCTGTTGTAACGTCCCTCCCCTAAGGAAAACCTTAAATTTTCTTTTTTACTCGGAACATATAGAAAGAGGGCTATCAAATGGTACATAATTTATCTATATTTAGTGAGTATCAAATTCTTCATATTCGGAATTTTTTTGGGAGGGTATGATGCCCCCAAAATGTAAGGAAAGTATCTAGGCACATCATTGTAGCAATGTACCACAAAACTTTATGATATCCAGAGAAAGAAAATCATAACTTTATGATACAAGTTCGAGATATCATGTTAGAGGCCACTTCACAAAGTGAAAGTGGCTGCCCAAATTTTTTGTTTCCCATTAGCCACAGCAATCAATGTCTTGGGTGCTGAAGTAACAGTTTAGGGAACAGTAAGCCACTAACTGAGCTGTTAATGATATTCAACACTTTATCCAATGCATTCAATTAAAAGAGCAAAGTTTAGAAAGCCATGAAAGTACTTTTGACATAATAAATATATATATATATATATATA